>LR738714.1:609140974-609160359 GCA_902687465.1 Secale cereale | reverse complement strand
GGGGGGGGTTACCGGAACCCCCCGGGGAAGTATTGGGCCCTAGTGGGCTTTAGGGGAGACCCTCTCCTTCCTTCCCCCTCTCTACTTCTTGGTGGACTCCTACTAGGAATAGGATTAGAATCCTATTCCTAGTAGGATTGCCTCTCTAGGGCGCGTCATAGAGGGCCAGCCGGCCTCCCCCTTGCTCCTTTATATACGGGGGCAGGGGGGCACCTCTAGACACACAAGTTGATCAGTTGATCTCTCCCGACCATGTGCGGTGCACCCCTCCACAGAAACACACCTCGGTCATATTGTTGCAGCGCTTAGGCGAAGCCCTGCGACGGTAACTTCATCATCTCCATCACCACGCTGTCGTGCCGAGGAAACTCTCCCGTGAAGCTCAACTAGATCAAGAGCTCGTCGGACGTCATCAAGCTGAACGTGTGCTGAACGCGGAGGTGTCGTGCGTTCGGTGCTTGATCGGTTGGATCACGAAGAAGTTCGACTACATCAACCGCGTCACTAGACGCTTCTGCTTTCGGTCTACGAGGGTACGTAGACACACTCTCCCCTCTCGTTGCTATGCATCTGATAGATAGATCTTGCGTAATCGTAGGAAATGTTTTGAAATACTACATTCCCCAACAGTGGTATCAGAGCCAGGTTTATGCGTAGATGATATGCACGAGTAGAACACAATGTGTTGTGGGCGATAATAGTCATACTACTTACCAGCATGTCATACTTTGTTTCGACGGTATTGTGAGATGAAGCGGCCCGGACCGACATTACACGTACGCTTACGCGAGATTGGTTTCACCGTTACGAGCACTCGTTGCTTAAAGGTGACTGGCGGGTGTCTGTCTCTCTCACTTTAGCTGAATCAAGTGTGGCTACGCCCGGTCCTGATGAAGGTTAAAACATCACATACATGACGAAAAATCGTTGTGGTTTTTTGTATGCGTAGGTAAGAACAGTTCTTGCTAAGCCCGTAGCAGCCACGTAAAACTTGCATCAACAAATTAGAGGACGTCTAACTTGTTTTTGCAGGGCATGTAGTGATGTGATATGGTCAAGGCATGATGAGTTATAAGTTATTGTATGAGATGATCATGTTTTGTATAAAGTTATCGGCAACAGGCAGGAGCCATATGGTTGTTGCTTTATTGTATGAAATACAGTCGCCATGTAATTGCCTTACATTTATCACTAAGCGGTAGCAATAGTCGTGGAAGCAATAGTTGGCGAGACGACAACGATGCTACGATGGAGATCAAGGTGTCGCGCCGGTGACGATGGTGATCATGACGGTGCCTTGGAGATGGAGATCAAAAGCACAAGATGATGATGGCCATATCATGTCACATATTTTGATTGCATGTGATGTTTATCTTATTATGCTTCTTATTATGCTTCGTACGACGGTAGCATTATAAGATGATCCCTTACTAAATTTCAAGGTATAAGTGTTCTCCCTGAGTATGCACCGTTGCAAAAGTTCGTCGTGCCGAGACACCACGTGATGATCGGGTGTGATAAGCTCTACGTTCACATACAACGGGTGTAAGCCAGTTTTGCACACGCAAAATACTCGGGTTAAACTTGAGGAGCCTAGCATATGCAGATATGGCCTCGGAACACTGGAGACTGAAAGGTCGAACGTGAATCATATAGCAGATATGATCAACATAAGATGTTCACCATTGAAAACTACTCCATCTCATGTGATGATCGGACATGGTTTAGTTGATTTGGATCACGTGATCATTTAGATGACCAGAGGGATGTCTATCCAAGTGGGAGTTCTTTAAGTAATATTATTAATTGAACTTTAATATATCATGAACTTACTCCTGATAGTTTTTGCATATCTATGTTGTTGTAGATCAATGGCCCGTGCTACCGTTCCTTTGAATTTTAATGCATTCCTAGAGAAAGCTAAGTTGAAAGATGATGGTAGCAATTACACGGACTGGGTCCGTAACTTGAGGATTATCCTCATTGCTGCACAGAAGAATTATGTCCTTGAAGCACCGCTAGGTGTCAAGCCCCCTCCCGCCAATGTAGACGCTTTGAACGTCTGGCAGACGCGGTCTGATGACTACACGATAGTTCAGTGTGCCATGCTTTACGGCTTAGAACCGGGACTTCAACGACGTTTTGAACATCATGGATCATATGAGATGTTCCAGGAGTTGAAGTTAATATTTCAAGCAAATGCCCGGATAGAGAAATATGAGATTTCCAATAAGTTCTATAGCTGTAAGATGGAGAAGAATAGTTCTATCAGTGAACACTTGCTCAGAATGTCTGGGTACTACAATCATATGACTCAACTTGGTTGCAAAGTTGACAAAGATAGTGTTATTGATAGAGTTCTTCAATTACTGCCACCAAGCTATAAAGGCTTCATGATGAACTGTAACATGCAAGGGATGCAGAAGACAATCCCCGAGCTCTTCGCTATGCTCAAGGCTGCGGAGGTGGAAATCAAAAAGGAGCATCAAGTGTTGATGGTTAACAAGACCACTAGTTTCAAGAAAAAGGGCAAAGGAAAGAAGGGAAACTTCAAGAAGAATAGCAAGACAGTTGCTACTTCCGCAAAGAAACCCAAGTCTGGAGCCAAGCCTGAAACTGAGTGCTTCTACTACAAAGGGACTACACCGCGGATAAGAAGGATGGCAAGGTGAACAAAGGTATATGTGATATACATATTATTGATGTGTACCTTACTAATGCTCGTAGTAGTACCTGGGTATTTGATACTGGTTCGGTTGCTAATATTTGTAACTCGAAACAGGGACTACGGATTAAACGAAGATTGGCTAAGGATGAGGTGACGATGCGCGTGGGAAATGGTTCCAAAGTCGATGTGATCGCCGTCGGCACACTACCTCTACATCTACCTTCGGGATTAGTTTTAGACCTGAATAATTGTTGTTTGGTGCCAGCGTTAAGCATGAACATTATATTTGGATCTTGTTTATTGCAGGATGGTTATTCATTTAAATCTGAGAATAATGGTTGTTCTATTTATATGAATAATATCTTTTATGGCCATGCACCCTTAAAGAGTGGTCTATTCTTGTTGGATCTCGATCGTAGTGATACACATATGCATAATATTGAAGCCAAAAGATGCAAGGTTAATAATGATAGTGCAACTTACTTGTGGCACTGCCGTTTAGGTCATATTGGTGTAAAGCGCATGAAGAAACTCCATAGTGATGGAATTTTGGAAACACTTGATTATGAATCACTTGGTGCTTGCGAACCATGCCTCATGGGCAAGATGACTAAAACTCCGTTCTCTGGAACAATGGAGCGAGCAACAGATTTGTCGCAAATCATACATACTGATGTATGTGGACCGATGAGTGTTGAAGCTCGTGGCGGGTATCATTATTTTCTGACCTTCACTCATGATTTGATCAGATATGGGTATATCTACTTGATGAAGCACAAGTCTGAAACATTTGAAAAGTTCAAAGAATTTCAGAGTGAAGTAGAGAATCATCGTAACAAGAAAATAAAGTTTCTACGATCTGATCATGGAGGTGAATATTTGAGTTACGAGTTTGGTCTTCATTTGAAACAATGTGGAATAGTTTCACAACTCACGCCACCCGGAACAACACAGCATAATGGTGTGTCCGAACGTCGTAACCGTACTTTAATAGATATAGTGCGGTCTATGATGTCTCTTACCAATTTACCACAATCGTTTTGAGGTTATGCTTTAGAGACAGATGCATTCACATTAAATAGGGCACCATCTAAATCCGTTGAGACGACGCCTTATGAACTATATTTTGGCAAGAAACCAAAGTTGTCGTTTCTTAAAGATTGGGGCTGCGATGCTTATGTGAAAAAGCTTCAACCTGATAAGCTCGAAGCCAAGTCGGAGAAATGTGTCTTCATAGGATACCCAAAGGAGACTGTTGGGTACACCTTCTATCACAGATCCGAAGGCAAGATATTTGTTGCTAAGAATGGATCCTTTCTAGAGAAGGAGTTTCTCTCGAAAGAAGTGAGTGGGAGGAAAGTGGAACTTGATGAGGTAATTGTACCTTCTCCCGAATTGGAAAGTAGTACATCACATAAACCAGTTCCAGTGATTCCTACACCAATAAGTGAGGAAGCTAATGATGATGATCATGAAACTTCAGATCAAGTTTCTGCTGAACTTCGTAGATCAAACAGAGTGCGTTCCGCACCAGAGTGGTACGACAACCTGAAGGAAATATGCCCTAGAGGCAATAATAAAGATGTTATTTGTATTTCCTTATATCATGATAAATGTCTTTTATTCATGCTAGAATTGTATTAACCGGAAACTTAGTACATGTGTGAATACATAGACAAAACAGTATGTCCCTAGTATGCCTCTACTAGACTAGCTCTTTGATCAAAGATGGTTATGTTTCCTGGCCATAGACATGAGTTGTCATTTGATCAACGGGATCACATCATTAGGAGAATGATGTGATGGACAAGACCTATCCGTTAGCATAGCATTATGATCGTTTAGTTTAACTGCTATTGCTTTCTTCATGACTTATACATGTTCCTATGACTATGAGATTATGCAACTCCCGAATACCGTAGGAACACCTTGTGTGCTATCAAACGTCACAACGTAACTGGGTGATCATAAAGATGCTCTACAGGTGTCTCCGAAAGTATTCGTGGTGTTGGCATAGATCAAGATTAGGATTTGTCACTCCGAGTGTCGGAGAGGTATCTCTGGGCCCTCTCGGTAACACACATCACAATAAGCCTTGCAAGCAAAAGACTAATGAGTTAGTCACGAGATGATGTGTTACGGAACGAGTAAAGAGACTTGCCGGTAACGAGATTGAACTAGGTATAGAGATACCGACGATCGAATCTCGGGCAAGTAACATACCGTTTGACAAAAGGAACAACATATGTTGTTATGCGGTTCTGACCGATAAAAGATCTTCGTAGAATATGTAGGAGCCTATATGAACATCCAGGTTCCGCTATTGGTTATTGACCGGAGATGAGTCTCGGTCATGTCTACATATTTCTCGAACCCGTAGGGTCCGCACGCTTAACGTTTGATGACGATCGATATTATGAGTTTATGAGTATTGATGTACCGAAGGTAGTTCAGAGTCCCGGATGAGATCACGGACATGACGAGGAGTCTCGGAATGTCCGAGACATAAAGATTGATATATTGGACGACTATATTCGGACACCGGAAGTGTTCCGGAAAAGTTTCGGATTTATCGGGATTGCCGGAGGGGGTTACCGGAACCCCCTACGAGAGGGGATGGTCCATAGTGGGCCTAAAGGGAAAGAGAGAGGCAGCCCATAGGGCTGGCCGGCGCCCCCACCTAGGGTTCCTAGTTGGACTAGGATTGGGGGGGGGGCGCCACCTCTCCTATTCCTTTCCCCCTTCCTTCTTTTGGTGAATCCTACTAGGAATAGGATTGCAATCCTATTCCTAGTAGGAGTCCACTCCCTAGCCGCACCAGGAAGGACCGGCCGGCCTCCCCCCTTGCTCCTTTATATACGGGGGCAGGGGGGCACCCAAAGACACACAAGTTGAATTGTTTTTAGCCGTGTGCGGTGCCCCCCTCCACAGAATCACACCCCGGTCGTACCGTCGCGGAGCTTAGGCGAAGCCCTGCGCCGGTGAACACATCATATCCGTCACCACGCCGTCGTGCTGAAGAAACTCTCCCGTGAAGCTCAACTGGATCAAGAGCTCGTGGGACGTCATCAAGCTGAACGTGTGCTGAACGCGGAGGTGCCGTACGTTCGGTGCTTGATCGGTTGGATCACGAAGAAGTTCGACAACATCAACCGCGTCACTTGACGCTTCCGCTCCCGGTCTACGAGGGTACGTAGACACACTCTTCCCTCTCGTTGCTATGCATCTGGTAGATAGATCTTGCGTGATCGTAGGAAAATTTTAAAATACTACGTTCCCCAACAGTGGCATCATGAGCCAGGTCTATGCGTAGATGATATGCACGAGTAGAACACAATGAGTTGTGGGCGATACTAGTCATACTGCTTACCAGCATGTCATACTTTGCTTCGGCGGTATTGTGAGATGAAGCGGCCCGGACCGACATTACGCGTACGCTTACGCGAGACTAGTTTCACCGTTACGAGCACTCGTTGCTTAAAGGTGACTGGCGGGTGTCTGTCTCTCTCACTTTAGCTGAATCAAGTGTGGCTACGCCCGGTCCTTGTGAAGGTTAAAACAACACATACTTGACGAAACATCGTTGTAGTTTTGTATGCGTAGGTAAGAACGGTTCTTGCTAAAGCCCGTAGCAGCCACGTAAAACTTGCACCAACAAAGTATAGGACGTCTAACTTGTTTTTGCAGGGCATGTTGTGATGTGATATGGTCAAGACATGATGAGTTATACGTTTTTGTATGAGATGATCATGTTTTGTAAAGTTATCGGCAACTAGCAGGAGCCATATGGTTGTCGCTTTATTGTATGAAATGCAATCGCCATGTAATTGCTTTAGTTTATCACTAAGCGGTAGCGATAGTTGAGGAAGCAATAGTTGGCGAGACGACAACGATGCTACGATGGAGATCAAGGTGTCACGCCGGTGACGAAGGTGATCATGACGGTGCTTTGGAGATAGAGATCAAAAGCACAAGATGATGATGGCCATATCATGTCACATATTTTGATTGCATGTGATGTTTATCTTATTATGCTTCTTATTTTGCTTAGAACGACGGTAGCATTATAAGATGATCCCTTACTAAATTTCAAGGTATAAGTGTTCTCCCTGAGTATGCACCATTGCGAAAGTTCGTCGTGCCGAGACACCACGTGATGATCGGGTTTGATAAGCTCTACGTTCAAATACAACCGGTGTAAGCCAGTTTTGCACACGCAGAATACTCGGGTTAAACTTGACGAGCCTAGCATATGCAGATATGGCCTCGGAACACTAGAGACCGAAAGGTCGAGCGTGAATCATATAGTAGATATGATCAACATAAGATGTTCACCATTGAAACTACTCCATCTCACGTGATGATCGGACATGGTTTAGTTGATTTGGATCACGTGATCATTTAGATGACCAGAGGGATGTCTATCTAAGTGGGAGTTCTTAAGTAATATGATTATATTGAACTTTAATTTATCATGAACTTAGTCCTGGTAGTATTAGCATATCTATGTTGTAGATCAATAGCTCGCGATGTTGCTCCCCGTTTATTTTATATGTTCCTAGAGAAAACTAAGTTGAAAGATGTTAGTAGCAATGATGCGGAATCGTTCCGTGATCCGAGGATTATCCTCATTGCTGCACAGAAGAATTATGTCCTTGATGCACCGCTAGGTGATAGACCTATTGCAGGAGCAGATGCAGACGTTATGAACGTTTTGACAAAAGCTCAATATGATGACTACTTGATAGTTTAGTGCACCATACTTTACGGCTTAGAATCGGGACTTCAAAAACGTTTTGAACGCCACGAAGCATATAAGATGTTCCAAGAGTTGAAATTAGTATTTCATACTCATGCCCGTGTCAAGAGGTATGAGACCTCTGACAGTACTTTGCCTACAAGATGGAGGAGAATAGCTCAACTAGTGAGCATGTGCTCAGATTGTCTGGGTACTGCAATTGCTTGAATCAAGTGGGAGTTAATCTTCCAGATAAGATAGTAATTGACAAAGTTCTCTAGTCACTATCACCAAGTTAGTAGAACTTCGTGATGAACTATAATATGCAAGGGATGACGAAAGTAATTCCCGAGCTCTTCACGATTCTGAAATCGGCGAAGGTAGAAATCAAGAAAGAGCATCAAGTGTTGATGGTTAACAAAACCACTTGTTTCAAGTAAAAGGCAAAGGGATATAAGGGGAACTTCAAGAAGAATGACAAGCAAGTTGTCACTCCCATGAAGAAACCCAAAGCTAAACTCAAGCCTGAAACTAAGTGCTTCTACTGCAAAGGAAATGGTCACTGGAAGTGGAACTGCCCTAGATACTTGGCGGATAAGAAGGATGGCAAGGTGAACAAAGGTATATTTTGATATACAGATTATTGATGTGTACTTTACTAGTGTTCATAGCAACCACTGGGTATTTGATACCGGTTCAGTTGCTAAAATTAGTAACTCGAAACGAGAATTGCAGAATGAACAGAGACTAGTTAAAGGTGAAGTGACGATGTGTGTTGGAAGTGGTTCCAAATTTGATATGATCATCATCGCACACTCCCTATACTTTCGGGATTAGTGTAAAACCTAAATAAATGTTATTTGGCATTTGCGTTGAGCATGAATATGATTTGATCATATTTGTTGCAATACGGTTATTCATTTAAAGTCATAGAACAATTGTTATTCTGTTTACATGAATAAAACCTTCGATGGTCATACACCCAATGAAAATAGTTTGTTGGATCTCGATCGTGGTGATACACATATTCATAATATTGAAACCAAAAGATGCAAGGTTAATAATGATAGTGCAACTTATTTGTGGCACTGCCGTTTAGGTCATATTGGTGTAAAACGCATGAAGAAACTCCATAATGATGGACTTTTGGAATCACTTGATTATGAATCACTTGGTGCTTGCAAACCATGCCTCATGGGCAAGATGACTAAAACTCCGTTCTCCTGAACTATGGAGCGAGCAACAGATTTGTTGGAAATCATACATACTGATGTATGTGGACCAATGAGTGTTGATGCTCGCGGCGGGTATCGTTATTTTCTAACCTTCACTGATGATTTGAGCAGATATGGGTATATCTACTTAATGAAACACAAGTCTGAAACATTTGAAAAGTTCAAAGAATTTCAGAGTGAAGTAGAGAATCATCGTAACAAGAAAATAAAGTTCCTACGATCTGATCGTGGAGGAGAATATTTGAGTTACGAGTTTGGTCTTCATTTGAAACAATGTGGAATAGTTTCACAACTCACGCCACCTGGAACACCACAGCGTAATGGTGTGTCCGAACGTCGTAATCGTACTTTATTGGATATGGTGCGATCTATGATGTCTCTTACCGATTTACCACTATCGTTCTGGGGTTATGCTTTAGAGACAGCTGCATTCACGTTAAATAGGGCACCATCTAAATCCGTTGATACGACACCTTATGAACTATGGTTTGGCAAGAAACCAAAGTTGTCGTTTCTTAAAGTTTGGGGTTGCGATGCTTATGTGAAAACACTTCAACCTGATAAGCTCGAACCCAAGTCGGAAAAATGTGTCTTCATAGGATACCCAAAAGAGACTGTTGGGTACACCTTCTATCACAGATCCGAAAGCAAAATATTCGTTGCTAAGAACGGATCCTTTCTAGAAAAAGAGTTTCTCTCGAAAGAAGTGAGTGGGAGGAAAGTAGAACTTGATGAGGTAATTGTACCTTCTCCCGGATTGGAAAGTAGTACATCACAGGAAATTGTTCCAGTGATTCCTACACCAATTAGTGAGGAAGTTAATGATAATGATCATGAAACTTCGGATCAAGTTTCTGCTGAACGTCGTAGATCAACCAGAGTATGTTCCGCACCAGAGTGGTACGGCAACCCAGTTCTGGAAATCATGTTACTAGACCATGATGAACCTACGAACTATGAGGAAGCGATGATGAGCCCAGATTCCGCAAAATGGCTTGAGGCCATGAAATCTGAGATGGGATCCATGTATGAGAACAAAGTGTGGACTTTGGTTGACTTGCCCGATGATCGGCAGGCCATCGAAAATAAATGGATCTTCAAGAGGAAGACCGACGCTGACGGTAATGTTACTGTTTACAAAGCTCGATTTGTTGCGAAAGGTTTTCGACAAGTTCAAGGAGTTGACTACGATGAGATTTTCTCACCCGTAGCGATGCTTAAGTCTGTCCGAATCATGTTAGCAATTGCCACATTTTATGAAATCTGGCAAATGGATAACGAAACTGCATTCTTTAATGGATTTATTAAAAAAGAATTGTATATGATGCAACCAGAAGGTTTTGTCAATCCTAAAGGTGCTAACAAAATGTGCAAGCTCCAGCGATCCTTCTATGGACTGGTGCAAGCATCTCGGAGTTGAAATATACGCTTTGATAAGTTGATCAAAGCATATAGATTTATACAGACATGCTGTGAAGCCTGTATTTACAAGAAGTGAGTGGGAGCACTACAACCTTTCTGATAAGTATATGTGAATGACATATTGTCGATCGGAAATGATGTAGAAATTTCTGGAAAGCATAAAGGAGTGTTTGAAAGGAGTATTTCAAAGAAAGACCTTGGTGAAGCTGCTTACATATTGGGCATCAAGATCTATAGAGATAGATCAATACGCTTGATAAGACTTTCGATAAGTACATACCTTGATAAGATTTTGAAGTAGTTCAAAATGGATCAGTCAAAGAAGAAGTTCTTGCCTGACTTGTAAGGTGTGAAGTTGAGTAAGACTCAAAGCTAGACCACGGCAGAAAAATATAGAGAGAATGAAAAGTCATTCCCTATGCCTCAGCCATAGGTTCTATAAAGTATGCCATGCTGTGTACCAAACATGTTGTGTACCTTGCCATGAGTTTGTCAAGGGGGTACAATAGTGATCCAGAAGTAGATCACTGTACAGCGGTCAAAATTATCCTTAGTAATTGGATGACTAAGGAAATGTTTCTCGATTATGGAGGTGATAAAGAGTTCGTCGTAAAGGGTTACGCCGATGCAAGCTTTGACACTAAATCCAGATGACTCTAAGTATCAATCTGGATGCATATTGAAAGTGGGAGCAATTAGCTAGAGTAGCTCCATGCAGAGCATTGTAGACATAGAAATTTGCAAAATACATACGGATCTGAATGTAACAGACCCGTTGACTAAACTTCTCTCACAAGCAAAACATGATCACACCTTATTACTCTTGGGTATTAATCACATAGCGATGTGAACTAGATTATTGACTCTAGTAAACCCTTTGGGTGTTGGTCACATGGTGATGTGAACTATGGGTGTTATTCACATAACGATGTGAACTATCGGTATTAAATCACATGGCGATGTGAGCTAGATTATTGACTCTAGTTCAAGTGGGAGACTGAAGGAAATATGCCCTAGAGGCAATAATAAAGATGTTATTTGTATTTCCTTATATCATGATAAATGTCTTTTATTCATGCTAGAATTGTATTAACCGGAAACTTAGTACATGTGTGAATACATAGACAAAACAGTATGTCCCTAGTATGCCTCTACTAGACTAGCTCTTTGATCAAAGATGGTTATGTTTCTTGGCCATAGACATGAGTTGTCATTTGATCAACGGGATCACATCATTAGGAGAATGATGTGATGGACAAGACCCATCCGTTAGCATAGCATTATGATCGTTTAGTTTAACTGTTATTGCTTTCTTCATGACTTATACATGTTCCTATGACTATGAGATTATGCAACTCCCGAATACCGTAGGAACACCTTGTGTGCTATCAAACGTCACAACGTAACTGAGTGATCATAAAGATGCTCTACAGGTGTCTCCGAAAGTATTCGTGGTGTTGGCATAGATCAAGATTAGGATTTGTCACTCCGAGTGTCGGAGAGGTATCTCTAGGCCCTCTCGGTAACACACATCACAATAAGCCTTGCAAGTGAAAGATTAATGAGTTAGTCACGAGATGATGTGTTACGGAACGAGTAAAGAGACTTGCCGGTAACGAGATTGAACTAGGTATAGAGATACCGACGATCGAATCTCGGGCAAGTAACATACCGTTTGACAAAAGGAACAACGTATGTTGTTATGCGGTTCTGACCGATAAAAGATCTTCGTAGAATATGTAGGAGCCTATATGAACATCCAGGTTCCGCTATTGGTTATTGACCGGAGATGAGTCTCGGTCATGTCTACATAGTTCTCGAACCCGTAGGGTCCGCACGCTTAACGTTTGATGACGATCGGTATTATGAGTTTATGAGTATTGATGTACCGAAGGTAGTTCGGAGTCCCGGATGAGATCACGGACATGACGAGGAGTCTCGGAATGTCCGAGACATAAAGATTGATATATTGGACGACTATATTCGGACACCGGAAGTGTTCCCGAAAAGTTTCGGATTTATCGGGATTGCCGGAGGGGGTTACCGGAACCCCCTACGAGAGGGGATGGTCCATAGTGGGCCTAAAGGGAAAGAGAGAGGCAGCCCATAGGGCTGGCCGGCGCCCCCACCTAGGGTTCCTAGTTGGACTAGGATTGGGGGGGGGGGCGCCACCTCTCCTATTCCTTTCCCCCTTCCTTCTTTTGGTGAATCCTACTAGGAATAGGATTGCAATCCTATTCCTAGTAGGAGTCCACTCCCTAGCCGCACCAGGAAGGACCGGCCGGCCTCCCCCCCTTGCTCCTTTATATACGGGGGCAGGGGGGCACCCAAAGACACACAAGTTGAATTGTTTTTAGCCGTGTGCGGTGCCCCCCTCCACAGAATCACACCCCGGTCGTACCGTCGCGGAGCTTAGGCGAAGCCCTGCGCCGGTGAACACATCATATCCGTCACCACACCGTCGTGCTGACGAAACTCTCCCGTGAAGCTCAACTAGATCAAGAGCTCGTGGGACGTCATCCAGCTGAACGTGTGCTGAACGCGGAGGTGCCGTACGTTCGGTGCTTGATCGGTTGGATCGCGAAGAAGTTCGACAACATCAACCGCGTCACTTGACGCTTCCGCTCCCGGTCTACGAGGGTACATAGACACACTCTTCCCTCTCATTGCTATGCATCTGGTAGATAGATCTTGCGTGATCGTAGGAAAATTTTAAAATACTACGTTCCCCAACACAACCTAGTTCTGGAAGTCATGTTACTAGACCATGATGAACCTACAAACTATGAGGAAGCGATGATGAGCCCATATTCCGCAAAATGGCTTGAGTCCATGAAATCTAAGATGGGATCCATGTATGAGAATAAAGTGTGGAGTTTGGTTGACTTGCCCGAGGATCGGCAAGCCATCGAAAATAAATGGATCTTCAAGAGCACTGATAGATAAAGGGTCATCAGACCCGATTCGTTTGGGCCTTTAGCCCCGGTTCCTGAATCGGGACAAGAGTGTCGGTACTAATGCTCTGACCCTTTACTCCCGGTTCAATCCAGAACCGGGGCAGATGGGTGTCCACGTGGCCTGTGCGCCGAGCCCGCTTTGGTCCCGGTTGATGGTACCAACCGGGACCAAAAGGCATCCACGCGTCAGCATACAGAGAGAAGTAATATCGACCACCTCTCCCTCTCCGAGAGATTGGTCGAACAACAAGTTCTCGTATATCTATCCGACACTACCGGGTACATATATACAATAATTATCTCTTACAAATATAATCTCCTATCATATGGATGCATGGTCCACATAGTATTCTCCGTCTTCAGCGATCACGTGTTCAAGGAAGAATGCCGCCAATTCCTCTTGAATTGCTCGTAGACGATCTGGTGTTAGGAGTTCATCCCGCATCCGAAACATCTAATTTGAAGTAGGGGGTCAATACATGAAATGATGCTATAAATTTGTGAATATTATTGATTGCTTACGCACTTCAAATTGTGCTTCAGAGTAGCCCCGCTCACAGGTCGTGTGACGGATGGACTCGCAAATGTAGTATCCACAGTAATCATTCCTGGGTTCCTGCCACAACCACTTTACAAGAAATAGAGGTCAATCAAACTGATAAGCAAGAATGCCAAATTGGTATTGATGAAACTAGCGCTTGAATCAAGATATAGGAGATGCGCGCGCGGAACATGCTACTATATAGTACTTACTTTCGGATATCTAAATTCTAGCTTCTTCGGCAGTCCCGGAGCTTTTTTGGTGAATTTTCTCCAAACCCTGCCAGACAAAGAAAACAATTAGTTGATATCAGAAATGAAGTTGCTGATATATATGCATGGTGGATAATATTGATCGATTTAACTTACCTGACGAGCATTTGAGTCATGTCCGCATACTCCTCGAGATCTTTACGTTTAGAGTCCAAGACAGTTACTACTCCCTTCTCAAGCTTAATCTCTAAGAGAATATAGTGGAAGCTGCGCACGCATGCATGAACTCATCAATTACATCACTATATATAACCTTCACTGATATATAAGGGAAACCAAATATGCACAAGACAGTAACACTCACTTGAAGTTGTAAGGAAAGAGTATTATATCTTTGTTTTCATTTACCACCAACGATCGTAGCAAGTTGGTCTCGGTATCGTCGGGACGCAATTTAACCTCGGTTGCATCTATGAGGTATGTGTTAATGAACCCAATATCACCTACTTGTCTTTTCTTCAATTCGACGATCTTCAATCTGCATAATATAGTGAGGATAATTATAAATACATGCAATGAAGATCAGCTATATAGAGAGACTTAATGACAGAAGTTGTACTACTTACAGACAGTAGCAGGTGACCGTTGTTTTATCGAGGGCCAATTGATTGAAAAACTGATAGAACTCCTCAAATGGAACAGGCAACAGTTCAATTCCAACGAGGTCATGCTCCGGTTTAACTCTCAAATACAAGCTATCCCTCCCCCCAGACTCTCTGGAGATTTTCAAGTACCAATCATGCAATCTTCGCATATTCGTTGATAGAGATCTTTCATTTTTGACGAGAGGCTTTTTGTACTCGTATCTTTCTATCTGCACGTCCAAGAAATCATACTGTACATCGTCGGACACGTAATCTGCAAGATTGGTATAACCGGGCACCATCCTCGGATCATCAGCGACCATGTCGCTAGACACCTTGAGCGGGGGGCACGATTGGTCCGCTTGTTCGCCGAGCTGGGCAATTTGTTTCCCAGCTCGTCCTTCTGCTAACCTTTGATCACTTTTAGTACTTCCCGACCGCTTCGCTTCTTGAAATGTCTTTTGAATCATGCGGTCATAGTTGCCCTTCGGCTTACTTTTCGCTGGTTGCTTCAGGGCAGCAAGAGTGCGCTTTGCTTTCACCGCATCTATCTTCTCCTCCGGAGGTGGATGTCTCTGTGCTTTTAACCCTTCAAGCCAGTCCTTCACTTCGCCTTGAGCTATCTTCGTGTTTTCCTCGTCGAACCTCTCATATGGTAACTTCTCTAGAGGCGTGAGAGAAGGACCGAATCTGCATCGCCTCCCGCCTCTGGCTGTACTGCTAGACGTCGCCAGACCAGACGAAGCGGCTGTCTTTTTTCCTTGCTTACGCGTCGGAGCAGGAGCAGCCGGAGCGGCGGCAGGTCTCTTCCGCCCTTGCTGACTAGGCGGAGAAGGAGGAGCAGCCTGGCTGCTCGGGCGCGCCGGCGGCGAAGGAGGTGGAGTGTCGCCACGCGCCGGCGGCGAAGGAGGCGGAGTGCCGCCACGCGCCGGAGAAGGAGCCGGAGTGCCCTGATCGTCACTCGCCGGAGGAGGAGGCGGTGGAGGAGGCGGTGGAGGAGGCGGAGTGCCCTGACTCGCCGGAGGAGGAGGAGGAGGAGGCGGAGGCGTCAAGTTGATAATGTTGATGAGGTCCTTCCGCCATAGGCATGGAGTCTTCAGTGAAGAACCCAGCCGAGTCTCCCCTTCACCGGTAGGGTGGTTAAGCTAGAGCTCCTCAAATCCCTCCGTTATTTCATCCACCATCACCCTAGCATATCCTTCTGGAATCGGCCGGCAGTGAAAAGTGTCGCTGGGTCCAGAAGGATAAACAGAGCCAGCAGCCGCCTTGACCTTCAGATTCATCCACTGCGCCATAAGGTGGCAATTTTGTGCCTGCGTGATAGCATCCACGGGATACCTGGCAGTAGCCGTCAAGACAGGCTCCGGCTGAAGCAGCTCGGTGGAAGCCACGCAGCTTCTCCGCTGAGATGGCGGGGTAGCTTCGGGGGAAGCTTCGGCAATTCTTTTGTCCCGATTTGCTTCCCGTTCCTCTATCGCTTGTATTCTGGCCCGCAGCGCCTGCATTTCGGTCAGCTCCATTTTCTTCCTCCTGTCGTGGCTTTTGTAGCCGCCTGCGTCCGGAAACCCAGCACGCCACGGAAGGGAGCCTGGCGTGCCTCGTGTCCGTCCAGGGTGCTCAGGATTCCCGAGGGCCATTGTCAGCTCGTCGTTCTCTCTGTCGGGGAAGAACGTCCCTTCATGCGCTGCTTTGATATACTGCCGCATCTTCCTGAGTGGTGTATCCAATTGCTTGTCCGTCCAAATGCACCACCCTGATACAGGGTCCAAGGTTCCGACAGCCCCGAAGAACCAAGTCCGGCAACGGTCTGGCCGGTGCATTGTCTCTGGTTCGATCCCTTTCTCAAGCAGATCATTCTCAGCCTTGGCCCACTTAGGCCGGGCTCTGAGGTAGCCACCTGACCCCGTGCGATGGTGATGCTTCTTCTTCGCAGTATTTATCCGGTTTGTCTCCGACATCTTCTGACTCTTTTCCGATGTCTTATGGGCCACAAATGCGGGCCAGTCATCTTTGATCTTCTCATATATGCCCACGAATTCTGGAGTCTTTTTATCTTTGACAAATGTATTCAGTTTTTTCTTCCATGCCCTGAATTGGTCTGCCATCTTTGAAAGTGCAGCAGACTTGATTAACTCCTCTTTAACTGGATTCGCCGGATCATCCTCTCGCGGTAGGATGAAATTTGACTTCAGCTCAGTCCAAAGATCTTCTTTCTGCATATCAGTGACATAAGTCACCTGAGCGTCATTTGCAGCCGGCTTTAACCATTGATGGATGCTGATCGGGATCTTGTCCCTAACCAGAACCCCGCACTGATTAACAAATGTGTTCTTTGTCCGGATGGGGTCAATCGGCTCGCCGGAGCGCGAGATTTCTGAGATCTCAAACTTTTGATCCGGCATCAACTTTTTCTTCGCGCCTCGTCTCTTTACCGAAGATTTGCTCGATCCGGAGGGCTAGAAAAAGGAACAAAGATGAGAGTTAATGAATGCATCAATTAACTAGTCAGCACGGGCTTAACTAACATATATACCTCCTGGCCGGACTCGGTTCGGTCACCGGAGCCAGCATCACGGTCTCCTTCTTGCACCGGCATTGGGTCACCGGAGCCGTCCTCACGGTCTACTTCTTCCATGTGCATTGGGTCACCGGATCCATCAATATCATAGCCTAGATCTTCCAGCTGCAGCTCTCTTCCGACCTGCTCATCGGTGTCGTTGAGAAACGACAAGACGTCATTTTGTCCGTCTGCGATTATGTCCATCAACATCGCTTCTTGTGCTAGGTCTCGGGTGTTGTCGTCCATAGTTTCTACAAATATTTACAACATGCCAATTATTATTCAAACATGACAGATGGATATATTAATGGCAAACGTAGAACTAGCTTCGACCCTCGACCCCTGGACGACCCTCGACTGCTCGGCGATCCACAAACCCTAGACCCCCTCATGTCACATTTTGTCTAGTGTCAAAGGATTCAACAAAACCAATACTTCATCATTAGGTGAAAGTAACAGTAGCATGATGGTACGAAGCTCTGCAAAGTGGTTTTGGAACGGAGTCCCGGATAGGATAATTCGTAACAAAAGACGGATTATCCTATTAGGAACTCCGTTCCAAAACAACTTTGCATAACTTCGTACCAACATGCCCCGGTTACTTCTGGCAAATGATGAAGTCATGGAATTCTTCAATACTTTGACACTAGCTAGGCAACCTCTCGACCCCCCGACTTCTCGGCGATCCACAACCCTAGACCCCCTCATGTCACATTTTGTCTAGTGTCAAAGGATTCAACAAAACCAATACTTCATCATTAGGCGAAAGTAACAGTAGCATGATGGTACGAAGCTCTCCAAAGTGGTTTTGGAACGGAGTCCCAGATAAGATAATTCGTAACAAAAGACGGATTATCCTATCAGGAACTCCGTTCCAAAATAACTTTGCATAACTTCGTACAAACATGCCCCGGTTACTTCTGGCAAATGATGAAGTCATGGAATTCTTCAATACTTTGACACTAGCTAGGCAACCTCTCTCGACCCCTCGACCCTCGACTGCTCGGCGATCCACAACCCTAGACCCCCTCATGTCACATTTTGTCTAGTGTCAAAGGATTCAACAAAACCAATACTTCATCATTAGGCGAAAGTAACAGTAGCATGATGGTACGAAGCTCTCCAAAGTGGTTTTGGAACGGAGTCCCGGATAGGATAATTCGTAACAAAAGACGGATTATCCTATCAGGAACTCCATTCCAAAACAACTTTGCATAACTTCGTACCAACATGCCCCGGTTACTTCTGGCAAATGATGAAGTCATGGAATTCTTCAATACTTTGACACTAGCTAGGCAACCTCTCGACCCCCCCGACTTCTCGGCGATCCACAACCCTAGACCCCCTCATGTCACATTTTGTCTAGTGTCAAAGGATTCAACAAAACCAATACTTCATCATTAGGCGAAAGTAACAGTAGCATGATGGTACGAAGCTCTCCAAAGTTGTTTTGGAACGGAGTCCCAGATAAGATAATTCGTAACAAAAGACGGATTATCCTATCAGGGACTTCGTTCCAGAACAACTTTGCATAACTTCGTACCAAAATGCCCCGGTTACTTCTGGCAAATGATGAAGTCATGGATTTCTTCAATACTTTGACACTAGCTAGCTAGGCAACCTCTCTCGACCCCTCGACCCTCGACTGCTCGGCGATCCACAACCCTAGACCCCCTCATGTCACATTTTGTCTAGTGTCAAATGATTCAACAAAACCAATACTTCATCATTAGGCGAAAGTAACAGTAGCATGATGGTACGAAGCTCTCCAAAGTGGTTTTGGAACGGAGTCCCAGATAAGATAATTCGTAACAAAAGACGGATTATCCTATCAGGGACTTCGTTCCAGAACAACTTTGCATAACTTCGTACCAACATGCCCCGGTTACTTCTGGCAAATGATGAAGTCATGGAATTCTTCAATACTTTGACACTAGCTAGGCAACCTCTCTCGACCCCTCGACCCCCGACTGCTCGGCGATCCACAACCCTAGACCCCGATCATGTCACATTTTGTCTAGTGTCAAAGGATTCAACAAAACCAATACTTCATCTTTAGGCGAAAGTAACAGTAGTATGATGGTACGAAGCTCTCCAAAGTTATTTTGGAACGGAGTCCCAGATAGGATAATTCGTAACAAAAGACGGATTATCCTATCAGGAACTCCGTTCCCGAATAACTTTGCATAACTTTGTACCAAAATGCCCCGGTTACTTCTGGTAAACGATGAAGTCATGGAATTCTTCAATACTTTGACCCCCGACTGCTCGACGATCCACAACCCTAGACCCCCGACTGCTAGGCAACCTCTCGACCCCTTGACCTTCGGCCTCTCGACCCCTCGACGACCCTCGGCCCCTCGGCGATCTCTCGACCCTTAACGACCCTCGGTCCCTCGACGACCCTC
>LR738714.1:609076711-609140503 GCA_902687465.1 Secale cereale | reverse complement strand
AAGGGGGGCATTGGTCCCGGTTGGTGCGACGAACCGGGACTAATACCCCCCTTTAGTCCCGGTTGTTGCCACCAACCGGGACCAAAGGCCCTGTGCTGGCGCGGGTGCGGTGGGATGTTTAGTCCCACCTCGCTAGCCGAGGGAGCTCGAGAGTGGTTTATAAGGGCTGCTGCGCCCACCCTCTCGAGCTCCTCTCAAATGCAGGCTTCTGGGCCTAACTCTGCGCGCTGCCCTGTGAGCTTGCTGGGCCTTATAGTCCAGATGCATCCTGTGCTGTAGGCCTTGCAGGCTCACTGGACAGCGCCCAATTTTTTTTTCCTTTTTTGTTTTATTTATTTCTAAGTTGTTTTTTGCTGTATTTAGAGTTTCTTTGTGAATATTATTGCTTTAGGTAAAACCAATTACAAACTTTCTGTTAGTGCAACTAGTATTCAAATTTGAATAGTTTAAATTTGAAATTATTTGTTTTCTTTGTTGCTTTATTTATTTTATTTTGTTTCTACTTACAACAAAATACTTATTGTTGCTATTTTTTTGCAAGTTTTTTTGTTTTGTTTTCTGCATTATTTATTTTCTTTTGTTATTTGCTTTATTTTTTTTATTCTTTCTGGTAAAACCAATTACAAACTTTCTGTTAGTGCAAGTAGTATTGAAATTTGAATAGTACAAATGGACAATGGTATCATACTCGTTTGTTACAAAGTTGGCATGGTATCATCATAATAGTTGCCGAAAAAAGTCTTCACTTTTTCTTTGCTTGTGTCATTTGCTTATTGCGCCGTAACCATGGATAATCTTCATCGTTTATCAGGATGCTTGGGTCAGCCTTGACTTTGAAGGGAGGAATTTCATGAAACTTTTCATAATCTTCAGACATGTCTGTCTTGCCCTCCACTTCCAGGATGTCCCTTTTTCCTGAAAGAACTATGTGGCGCTTTGGCTCATCGTATGATGTATTCGCTTCCTTATCTTTTCTTTTTCTCGGTCTGGTAGACATGTCCTTCACATAGATAACCTGTGCCACATCATTGGCTAGGACGGACGGTTCGTCAGTGTATCCAAGATTTTTCAGATCCACTGTTGTCATTCATACTGTGGGTCTACCTGTACCCCGCCTCCTGACAGATTGACCCATTTGCACTTAAACAAAGGGACCTTAAAATCATGTCCGTAGTCAAGTTCCCATATGTCCACTATGTAACCATAATATGTGTCCTTTCCCCTCTCGGTTGTTGCATCAAAGCGGACACCGCTGTTTTGGTTGGTGCTCTTTTGATCTTGGACAATCGTGTAAAATGTATTCCCATTTATCTCGTATCCTTTGTAAATCAATGCAGTCGAAGATGGTCCCCTGGACAACAAGTACAACTCATCACAAACAATGTTGTCACCTCTGAGACGTGTTTCCAACCAACTGCTGAAAGTCCTGATGTGTTCACGTGTAATCCAGTCGTCGCACTGCTCCGGGTGTTTGGAGCGCAGACTGTTCTTGTGTTCATCGACATACGGGGTCACTAATGTAGAGTTCTGTAGAACTGTGTAGTGTGCCTGAGACCAAGAATATCCGTCCCTGCATATTATTGAGTCCCTTCCAAGCGTGCCTTTTCTAGTCAGTCTCCCCTCGTACCGCGATTTAGGGAGACCTATCTTATTAAGGCCAGGAATGAAGTCAACACAAAACCCGATGGCATCCTCTGTTTGATGGCCCATGGAGATGCTTCCTTCTGGCCTCGCGCGGTTACGGACATATTTCTTTTGGACTCCCATGAACCTCTCAAAGGGGAACATATTGTGTAGAAATACGGGCCCCAAAATGACAATCTCGTCGACTAGATGAACTAGGACGTGTGTCATGATATTGAAGAAGGATGGTGGGAACACAAGCTCGAAACTGACAAGACATTGCGCTACATCACTCCTTAGCCTTGGTACGATTTCTGGATCGATCACCTTCTGAGAGATTGCATTGAGGAATGCACATAGCTTCACAATGGCTAATCGGACGTTTTCCGGTAGAAGCCCCCTCAATGCAACCGGAAGCAGTTGCGTCATAATCACATGGCAGTCATGAGACTTTAGGTTCTGGAACTTTTTCTCTGCCATATTTATTATTCCCTTTATATTCGACGAGAAGCCAGTCGGGACCTTCATACTGAGCAGGCATTCAAAGAAGATTTCTTTCTCTTCTTTCGTAAGAGCATAGCTGGCAGGACCTTCATACTGCTTCGGAGGGATGCCGTCTTTTTCGTGCAAACGTTGCAGGTCCTCCCGTGCCTCAGCTGTATCTTTTGTCTTTCCATACATGCCCAAGAAGCCTAGCAGGTTCACGCAAAGGTTCTTCGTCAGGTGCATCACGTCGATTGAAGAGCGGACCTCTAGGTCTTTCCAGTAGGGTAGGTCCCAAAATATAGATTTCTTCTTCCACATGGGTGCGTGTCCCTCAGCGTCATTCGGAATAGCTAGTGCGCCGGGGCCCTTTCCAAAGATTACGTGTAAATCATTGACCATAGCAAGTACATGATCACCGGTACGCATGGCGGGCTTCTTCCGGTGATCTGCCTCGCCTTTGAAATGCTTGCCTTTCTTTCGACATTGATGGTTGGTCGGAAGAAATCGACGATGGCCCAGGTACACATTCTTCCTGCACTTGTACAGGTATATACTTTCAGTGTCATCTAAACAGTGCGTGCATGCGTGGTATCCTTTGTTTGTCTGTCCTGAAAGGTTACTGAGAGCGGGCCAATCGTTGATGGTCACAAACAGCAACGCCTTTAGGTCAAATTCCTCCTGTCTGTGCTCATCCCACGCACGTACACCGTTTCCATTCCACAGCTGTAAAAGTTCTTCAACTAATGGTCTTACGTACACATCAATGTCGTTGCCGGGTTGCTTAGGGCCTTGGATGAGAACTGGCATCATAATGAACTTCCGCTTCATGCACATCCAAGGAGGAAGGTTATACATACATAGAGTCACGGGCCAGGTGCTGTGATTGCTGCTCTGCTCCCCGAAAGGATTAATGCCATCCACGCTTAAAGCAAACCATACGTTCCTGCGTCCTTTGCAAACTCCTCCCAGTACTTTCTCTCGATTTTTCTCCACTGCGACCCGTCAGCGGGTGCTCTCAACTTCCCGTCTTTCTTACGGTCCTCACTGTGCCATCGCATCAACTTGGCATGCTCTCTGTTTCTAAACAAACGTTTCAACCGTGGTATTATAGGAGCATACCACATGACCTTCGCAGGAACCCTCTTCCTGGCGGGCTCGCCATCAACATCACCAGGGTCATCTCGTCTGATCTTATACCGCAATGCACCGCATACCGGGCATGCGTTCAGATCCTTGTATGCACCGCGGTAGAGGATGCAGTCATTAGGGCATGCATGTATCTTCTGCACCTCCAATCCTAGAGGGCATACGACCTTCTTTGCTGCGTATGTACTGTCGGGCAATTCGTTATCCTTCGGAAGCTTCTTCTTCAATATTTTCAGTAGCTTCTCAAATCCTTTGTCAGCCACATCATTCTCTGCCTTCCACTGCAGCAATTCCAGTACGGTACCGAGCTTTGTGTTGCCATCTTCGCAATTGGGGTACAACCCTTTTTTGTGATCCTCTAACATGCGATCAAACTTCAGCTTCTCCTTTTGACTTTCGCATTGTGTCCTTGCATCGACAATGACCCGGCGGAGATCTTCATTTGGTTCCTCTTGATCTTCAGCAGCTTCACCCGTTGCAGCATCATTGGGCACATCGTCTGGTTCCTCTTGATCTTCACCAGCTCCCCCATTGCAGCATCACCGTATTCAGTGGGCACATAGTTGTCATCGTACTCTTCTTCTTCGCCGTCTTCCATCATAACCCCTATTTCTCCGTGCCTCGTCCAAACATTATAGTGTGGCATGAAACCCTTGTAGAGCTGGTGGGAGTGAAGGATTTTCCGGTTAGAGTAAGACATCGTATTCACACATTTAGTGCATGGACAACACATAAAACCATTCTGCTTGTTTGCCTCAGCCGCATTTAGAAACTCATGCACGCCCTTAATGTAATCGGAGGTGTGTCTGTCACCGTACATCCATTGCCGGTTCATCTGCGTGCATTATATATAATTAAGTGTGTCAAAAACCATTACAGAACATCATAAATAGATAATTAAGTGACCAAATGGATAAAAGTTCATCATCACATTAAAACCAAAGTACATACATATATAGTTCTCATCTAACAACATATAGCTCTCCATACACATTGAAACTATGTAAAACTTTTCAATGCGAAAACAAATGCAATCACAATCGCAACCAAGGTAACAATTGATCCAACGGCATAATGATACCAAGCCTCGGTATGAATGGCATATTTTCTAATATTTTTAATCTTTAACCGCATTGCATCCATCTTGATCTTGTGATCATCGACGACATCCGCAACATGCAACTCCAATATCATCTTCTCGTCCACAATTTTTTTTATTTTTTCCTTCAAGAATTTGTTTTCTTCTTCAACTAAATTTAACCTCTCGACAATAGGGTCCATCTTGATCTTGTGATCATCGATGACTTCCGCAACATGCAACTCCAATTCCATCTTCTCCTCCTCCATTTTTTCCAATTTTTTCTTTAAGGAAATGTTTTCCTCTTCAACTAAATTTAACCTATCCACAAGAGGGTCGGTTGGAATTTCCGGTTCAACTACCTCCTAGACATAATAAAACATCTATGCATGTCAGGTTGGTCGGCATAACTATCATAAACACTAAAACAATTAGTTATAAATTAAAGATAATATACCACATCCGAATCGTAGACAGGACGAGGGCCCACGTGGGCGGATATCAAAACCATCGCACTATATAATAACAAGCAATAATAAACGTAAGAAAATTAGACAAATATCTATCTAAAGCAATAATAACAAGCAATAATAAAAGTAAGAAAAGCATGGACATAACAAGAGGCTCACCACGGTGGTGCCGGTGACGAGATCGGCGGGGGCGATCGACGGCGGCGAAGACGGGGACGGGACGTGACGGACCGCTAAACCTAGACAAATCTCAGAGAAAAGAGAGCTTCGAGAGGAGAAAAGCTTACCTAGTGTGTCTCGGGCATTCCACCAAACACGTTGTGTGCATAGGAGGTGAGCTAGAGCACCACTAACCCCTCTCCTCCTCGGCCAGAAAAAAAAACAGAGCAGTGAGCTGTGCTCTTGAGTGAGGGGTTATATATAGGCACCTCATTGGTCCCGGTTGGTGCTATGAACCGGGGCTAAAGGGGAGACTTTGGTCCCGGTTCATAACACAAACCGGGACCAATGGTGGTGGGCCAGGACCAAGAGCCATTGGTCCCGGTTTGTCGCTCCAATCGGGACCAAAAGGTCCAAACCAACCGGGACCAATGGCCCACGTGGCCCGGCCGCCCCCTGGGCTCACGAACCGGGTCCAGTGCCCCCATTGGACCCGGTTCTGGATTGAACCGGGGCTAATGGGCTGGTCCAATGCCCTGTTTTCTACTAGTGGAGGAAGACCGACACTGACGGTAATGTTACTGTTTACAAAGCTCGACTTATTGCGAAAGGTTTTCGACAAGTTCAAGGAGTTGACTACGATGAGACTTTCTCACCCGTAGCGATGCTTAAGTCTATCCGAATCATGTTAGCAATTGCCACATTTTATGATTATAAAATCTGGCAAATGGATGTCAAAACTGCATTCCTGAATGGATATCTCAAAGAAGAGTTGTATATGATGCAACCACAAGGTTTTGTCGATTCCAAAGGTGCTAACCAAGTGTGGAAGCTCCAACGATCCATCTATGGACTGGTGCAAGCATCTCGGAGTTGGAATATACGCTTTGATGAGGTGATCAAAGCATATGGTTTTATACAGACTTTCGGAGAAGCCTGTATTTACAAGAAAGTGAGTGGGAGCTCTGTAGCATTTCTGATATTATATGTGGATGACATATTGTTGATTGGAAATGATATATAATTTCTGGATAGCATAAAAGGATACTTGAATAAGAATTTTTCAATAAAAGATCTCAGTGAAGCTGCTTACATATTAGGCATCAAGATCTATAGAGATAGATCAAGACGCTTAATTGGATTTTCACAAAGCACATACCTTGATAAAGTTTTGAAGAAGTTCAAAATTGATCAGTCAAAGAAAGGGTTCTTGCTTGTGTTACAAGGTGTGAAGTTGTGTAAGAGTCAATGCCCGACCACTTCAGAAGATAGAGAGAAAATGAAAGTCATTCCCTATGCCTCGGCCATAGGATCTATCATGTATGCAATGTCGTGTACGAGACCTGATGTGTGCCTTGCCATAAGTTTAGCAGGGAGGCACAAAAGTAATCCAGGAGTGGATCACTGCACAGCGGTCAAGAACATCCTGAAGTACCTGAAAAGGACAAAGGATATGTTTCTCGTGTATGGAGGTGACAAAGAGCTCATCGTAAATGGTTACGTCGATTCAAGCTTTGACACTGATCCGGATGACTCTAAGTCACAAACCTCTTTCCCTCTCCCTCTCCCTCTCCTTCCTTCCCCCTCTCTCCTTCTTGGTGGACTCCTACTAGGAATAGGATTGGAATACTATTCCTAGTAGGATTTCCTCTCTAGGGCGCGCCATAGAGGGCCCGCCGGCCTCCCCCCTTGCTCCTTTATATACGGGGGCAGGGGGAAACTCTAGACACACATGTTGATCAGTTGATCTCTCCCAACTGTGTGCGGTGCCCCCTTCCACAGAAACACACCTCGGTCATATTGTTACAACGCTTAGGCGAAGCCCTGCGACGGTAACTTCATCATCTTCATCACCACGCCGTCGTGCTGATGAAACTCTCCCGTGAAGTTCAACTGGATCAAGAGCTCGTGGGACGTAATCAAGCTGAACATGTGCTGAACACGGAGGTGTTGTGCCTTCGGTGCTTGATCGGTTGGATCGCGAAGAAGTTCGACTACATCAACCGCGTCACTAGACGCTTCCGCTTTCGGTCTACGAGGGTACGTAGACACACTCTCCCTTCTCGTTGCTATGCATCTGATAGATAGATCTTGCGTGATCGTAGGAAATATTTTGAAATACTACGTTCCCCAACAGTGGTATCAGAGCCAGGTTTATGCGTAGATGATATGCATGAGTAGAACACAATGAGTTGTGGGTGATAATAGTCATACTGCTTACTAGCATGTCATACTTTGTCTCGGCGGTATTGTGATATGAAGCGGCCCGGACCGACATTACGCGTACACTTACGCGAGACTGGTTTCACCGTTACGAGCACTCGTTGCTTAAAGGTGACTGGCGGGTGTCTGTCTCTCTCACTTTAGCTGAATCTAGTGTGGCTACGCCCGGTCCTTGTGAAAGTTAAAACGACACATACTTGACGAAAAATCGTTGTGTTTTTCTGTATGCGTAGGTAAGAACGGTTCTTGGTAAGCCCATAGCAACCACGTAAAACTTGCAACAACAAAGTAGAGGATGTATAACTTGTTTTCGCAGGGCTTGTAGTGATGTGATATGGTCAAGGCATGATGAGTTATAAGTTTTTGTATGAGATGATCAGGTTTTGTAAAGTTATCGGCAACTGGCAGGAGCCATATGGTTGTTGCTTTATTGTATGAAATACAGTCGCCATGTAATTGCCTTACTTTATCACTAAGCGGTAGTGATAGTCGTGAAAGCAATAGTTGGCGAGACGACAACGATGCTACGATGGAGATCAAGGTGTCGCGCCGGTGACGATGGTGATCATGACGGTGCCTTGGAGATGGAGATAAAAAACACAAGATGATGATGGCCATATCATGTCACATATTTTGATTGCATTTGATGTTTATCTTATTATGCTTCTTATTATGCTTAATACAACGGTAGCATTATAAGATGATCCCTTACTAAATTTCAAGTTATAAGTGTTCTCACCGAGTATGCACCATTGCGAAAGTTCGTCGTGCCGAGACACCACGTGATGATCGGGTGTGATAAGCTCTACGTTCACATACAACGGGTGCAAGCCAGGTTTGCACACGCAGAATACCCGGGTTAAACTTGACGAGCCTAGCATATGTAGATATGGCCTCGGAACACTGGAGACTGAAAGGTCGAACGTGAATCATATAGTAGATATGATCAACATAAGATGTTCACCATTGAAAAGTACTGCATCTCACGTGATGATCGGACATGGTTTAGTTGATTTGGATCACGTGATCATTTAGATGGCCAGAGGGATGTCTATCTAAGTGGGAGTTCTTTAAGTAATATGATTAATTGAACTTTAATTTATCATGAACTTAGTCCTGATAGTTTTTGCATATCTATGTTGTTGTAGATCAATGGCCCGTGCTACCGTTCCTTTGAATTTTAATGCACTCCTAGAGAAAGCTAAGTTGGAAGATGATGGTAGCAATTACACGGACTGGGTCCATAACTTGAGGATTATCCTCATTGCTGCACAGAAGAATTATGTCCTTGAAGCACCGCTAGGTGTCAAGCCCCCTCCCGCCAATGTAGATGCTTTGAACGTCTGGCAGACGCGGTCTGATGACTACACGATAGTTCAGTGTGCCATGCTTTACGGCTTAGAACCGGGACTTCAACGACGTTTTGAATGTCATGGAGCATATGAGACGTTCTAGGAGTTGAAGTTAATATTTCAAGCAAATGCCCGGATTGAGAAATATGAGATTTCCAGTAAGTTCTATAGCTGCAAGATGGAGGAGAATAGTTCTATCAGTGAACACTTGTTCTGAATGTCTAGGTACTACAATCATATGACTCAACTTGGTTGCATAGTTGACAAAGATAGTGTTATTGATAGAGTTCTTCTATCACTGCCACCAAGCTATAAAGGCTTCGTGATGAACTATAACATGCAAGGGATGCAGAAGACAATTCCCGAGCTCTTCGCTATGCTCAAGGCTGCGGAGGTAGAAATCAAAAAGGAGCATCAAGTGTTGATGGTTAACAAGACCACTAGTTTCAAGAAAAAGGGCAAGGGAAAGAAGGGAAACATCAAGAAGAATAGCAAGACAGTTGCTACTTCCGCGAAGAAACCCAAGTCTGGAGACAAGCCTGAAACTGAGTGCTTCTACTGCAAAGGGACTGGACACTGGAAGCGAAACTGCCCCAAGTATTTGGAGGATAAGTAGGATGGCAAGGTGAACAAAGGTATATGTGATATACATGTTATTGATGTGTACCTTACTAATGCTCGTAGTAGTACCTGGGTATTTGCTACCGGTTTGGTTGCTAATATTTGTAACTCGAAACAGGGACTACAGATTAAACGAAGATTGGCTAAGGACAAGGTGACGATGCACGTGGGAAATGGTTCCAAAGTCGATGTGATCGCCGTCGGCACGCTACCTCTACATATACCTTTGGGATTAGTTTTAGACCTGAATAATTGTTATTTGGTGCCAGCGTTAAGCATGAACATTATATCTGGATCTTGTTTATTGCGAGATGGTTCTTCATTTAAATCTGAGAATAATGGTTGTTCTATTTCTATGAATAATATCTTTTATGGTCATGCACCCTTAAAGAGTGGTCTATTCTTGTTGGATCTCGATCGTAGTGATACACATATTCATAATATTGAAGCCAAAAGATGCAAGGTTAATAATGATAATGCAACTTACTTGTGGCATTGCCGTTTAGGTCATATTGGTGTAAAGCGCATGAAGAAACTCCATAGTGATGGACTTTTGGAAACACTTGATTATGAATCACTTGGTGCTTGTGAACCATGCCTCATGGGCAAGATGACTAAAACTCCGTTCTCGGGAACAATGGAGCGAGCAACAGATTTGTTGGAAATCATACATACTGATGTATGTGGACCGATGAGTGTTGAAGCTCGCGGCGGGTATCGTTATTTCTGACCTTCACTCATGATTTGAGCAGATATGGGTATATCTACTTGATGAAGCACAAGTCTGAAACATTTGAAAAGTTCAAAGACTTTCAGAGTGAAGTAGAGAATCATCGTAACAAGAAAATAAAGTTTCTACGATCTTATCGTGGAGGTGAATATTTGAGTTACGAGTTTGGTCTTCATTTTAAACAATGTGGAATAGTTTCACAACTCACGCCACCCAGAACAACACAGTGTAATGGTGTGTCCGGACATCGTAACCGTACTTTATTAGATATGGTGCGGTCTATGATGTCTCTTACCGATTTAGCACTATCGTTTTGGGGTTATGGTTTAGAGACAGATGCATTCACATTAAATAGGGCACCATCTAAATTCATTGAGACAACGCCTTATGAACTGTGGTTTGGCAAGAAACCAAAGTTGTCGTTTCTTAAAGTTTGGGGCTGCGATGCTTATGTGAAAAAGCTTCAACCTAATAAGCTCGAACCCAAGTCGGAGAAATGTGTCTTCATATGATACCCAAAGGAGACTGTTGGGTACACCTTCTATCACAGATCCTAAGGCAAGATATTTGTTGCTAAGAATGGATCCTTTCTAGAGAAGGAGTTTCTCTCGAAACAAGTGAGTGGGAGGAAAGTGGAACTTGATGATGTAATTGTACCTTCTCCCGAATTGGAAAGTAGTACATCACAGAAACCAGTTCCAGTGATTCCTACACCAATTAGTGAGGAAGCTAATGATGATGATCATGAAACTTCAGATCAAGTTTCTGCTGAACTTCGTAGATCAACCAGAGTGCGTTCCGCGCCAGTGTGGTACGACAACCCAGTTCTGGAAGTTATGTTACTAGACCATGATGAACCTACGAACTATGAGGGAGCGATGATGAGCCCAGATTCCGCAAAATGGCTTGAGGCCATGAAATCTGAGATGGGATCCATGTATGAGAACAAAGTGTGGACTTTGGTTGACTTACCCGATGATCGGCAAGCCATCGAAAATAAATGGATCTTCAAGAGGAAGACCGACACTGACGGTAATGTTACTGTTTACAAAGCTCGACTTATTGCGAAAGGTTTTCGACAAGTTCAAGAAGTTGACTACGATGAGACTTTCTCACCCGTAGCGATGCGTAAGTCTATCCGAATCATGTTAGCAATGGCCGCATTTTATGATTATGAAATCTGGCAAATGGATGTCAAAACTGCATTCCTGAATGGATATCTCAAAGAAGAGTTGTATATGATGCAACCAGAAGGTTTTGTCAATTCTAAAGGTGCTAACCAAGTGTGCAAGCTCCAGCGATCCATCTATGGACTCGTGCAAGCATCTCGGAGTTGGAATATACCCTTTGATGAGGTGATCAAAGCATATGGTTTTATACAGACTTTTGGAGAAGCATGTATTTACAGGAAAGTGAGTGGGAGCTCTGTAGCATTTCTTATATTATATGTGGATGACATATTGTTGATTGGAAATGATATAGAGTTTCTGGATAGCATAAAAGGATACTTGAATAAGAATTTTTCAATGAAAGACCTCGGTGAAGCTGCTTACATATTAGGCATCAAGATCTATAGAGATAGATCAAGACGCTTAATTGGACTTCCACAAAGCACATACCTTGATAAAGTTTTGAAGAAGTTCAAAATGGATCAGTCAAAGAAAGGGTTCTTGCCTGTGTTACAAGGTGTGAAGTTGAGTAAGACTCAATGCCCGACCACTTCAGAAGATAGAGAGAAAATGAAAGTCATTCCCTATGCCTCGGCCATAGGATCTATCATGTATGCAATGCTGTGTACCAGACCTGATGTGTGCCTTGCCATAAGTTTAGCAGGGAGGTGCAAAAGTAATCCAGGAGTGGATCACTGGACAGCGGTCAAGAACATCCTGAAGTACCTGAAAAGGACAAAGGATATGTTTCTCGTGTATGGAGGTGACAAAGAGCTCGTCGTAAACGGTTACGTCGATTCAAGATTTGACACTGATCTCGATGACTCTAAGTCATAAACCTCTTCCCCTCTCCCTCTCCCTCTCCCTCCTTCCCCCTCTCTCCTTCTTGGTGGACTCCTCTCTAGGGCACGCCATAGAGGGCCGGCCGGCTCCCCCTTGCTCCTTTATATACGGGGGCAGGGGGCACCTCTAGACACACAAGTTGATCAGTTGATCTCTCCCAACTATGTGCGGTGCCCCCCTCCACAGAAGCACACCTCGGTCATATTGTTGCAGCGCTTATTCGAAGCCCTGCGACCAAGGTTGTCAGAATCATGATTCTGTTATATGATTCTACGACCTTACAATCCAAACTTACCCCTAAGATTCTACAACTTCAGTTCATAGAATCTACATTTCTACGATCCTGATAGTGAAGATTCTACGATTTGCGATCCAACCATCGGGGCTCCGATCCGATTCAAAATAGCGATTCTGACAACCTTGCCTGTGACGGTAACTTCATCATCTCCGTCACCACACCGTCATGCTGATGAAACTCTCCCGTGAAGCTCCACTGGATCAAGAGCTCGTGGGACGTCATCAAGCTGAACGTGTGCTGAACGCGGAGTTGCCGTGCGTTCGGTGCTTGATCGGTTGGATCGCGAAGAAGTTCGACTACATCAACCGCGTCACTAGACGCTTCCGCTTTCGGTCTACGAGGGTACATACACACACTCTCCCCTGTCGTTGCTATGCATCTGGTAGATAGATCTTGCGTGATCGTAGGAATTTTTTTGAAATACTATGTTCCCCAACAGAGAGTCCCAAAACAGCGCCTTTGTGCCGTCACCAATAGTGATAATTGTAGAGACATAGAAAAACTCACGGTGATCGTCAGTGCAAGGGTTACCAAAACCCACCCAAGGCTTGTGGGTAGCCTTCCATTCGTACCACAACCATCGAAGACGTAAAGCACGTGCAAATTTGTCGGTCTGGAGTACCCCTAGACCCCCATACTCCTTTGGCCTACAGACCATTTTCCAGTTCACTTTGCATTTGGCTCCCGTTGTCTTGTCCGCTCCAGACCACAAGAATGCCCTCTCCAACTTATTTAGGCTGTTGAGCGTGTTTGGCGGAACAATGATAGGCGTGACAGAGTAAATTGTTTGGGAGGAGATGACCAACTTGACGAGAGCCGTGCGACCATTAGTGGTGATGTTTCAGCCATCCCACATGACCAACTTGCCAGCCGCCTTGTCCTCAAGGTATGGGAAATCCATCTTCCCAAGTTGCCAGACAATGAGTGGAAAGCCTAGATATTTCACCGAGAAGGTAGCACGAGTTGCCGGCATGCTCTGAAGAATGTGCCGAAGGTACAGATGATTGCATCGGATTGGCACGACAAAGCTTTTCTGAAAGTTGGTGCAAAGGATCATGGCGTATTATTACGTGAAGCTACGAGCATAGTGAAGTTTGTTATAAACCTTGAGTTTATAGGGTGCGTCGTAAATGAACCCTCACGTCTAAATCCTTGAAATTGATACCATATGCTCTCCAATCCCAGTCAATTCAGACCCTGAATCCGTTTGGCGCACCAAGAAAAACATGACCCCGGCAGGGATCAATTGATACTCTCACTGACTACTTTGCCCATCTGTCATATACATCCTCTATCTCAATCATCTTCCTCTCGTGCATTGGACGACATTGTCGACGGCGTACAGATGGTCATGAGCCTCCAAATGCGGCGGACAATGTTCAACAACGACGACCATGCCAACCTGTTTTTTGCCGCCGGTGAGCAGAGGGTGTGCGAGCAGGGGCGGCGCTCCTCGCAACTGCACACAAAACTCCCCTGCGGCGGGGCACCCGTGAAAGGGGTGACAAGATCATGTGCTTTGGTCTAGCGGCGGTCGTCCCCAGCAACTACGTTGCAGTCTTGGGCAGCTTGCTGAGTAGTGCTCCACCCAAGGCATATGATTGATGCATGCAAGTAGCACCACAAACATCCACTGAAATTTTGTGAACTGAGAGAGTAAATCGATGATACGTCTCCAATGTATCTATAATTTATGAAGTATTCATGCCATGTTTACAACTATTTTATATGATTTTGGTATTATTTGATTAGAACTAACCCGGACTGACGCTGTTTTCAGTAGAACTACCATGGTGTCGTTTTTTATGCAGAAATAAAAGTTCTCGGAATGGGCTGAAAATTTACGGTGATATTTTATGGACCAAAAGAGACCCCCGAAGCAAAAGACATGGGCCAGAAGAGTCCTGAGGCGATGACAAGGTAGGGAGGCGCCCTACCCCCGGGAGTGTGCTCCTACCTTGTCGCTACCTCGTGGACCCCCTTGACGTGAAACCAACGCCAAAAATTCCTATAAATATAGAAACCCCCCAAAGAGAAACCTAGATTGGGAGTTCCGTCGCTGTAAGCCTCTGTAGCCACGAAAAACTAATCTAGGACCTCTGTGGCACCCTGCCAGAGGGGGCCATCATCACCGGAGGCCATGGAAGAGGATCCCGGAGGGGGCCATCATCGTCATGGAGGCCAAGGACCAGAGGGAGAACCTCTCCCCACCTAAGGGGATGCCATGAAGGAGGAAGCACAAGGGGTAGAACCTCTTCCCCTCTCTCTCAGTGGAGCCGGAGGGCCATCGGGGGAACCATCCCACGGTGATCGTCTTCATCAACATCACAATCATCATCACCATCCTCATCTCTTTTACGCGGTCCACTCTCCCGCACCCCGCTGTAATCCCCTACTTGAACATGGTGCTTTATGCCACATATTATGATCCAATGATGTGTTGCCATCCTATAATGTTTTGAGTAGATTTCCTTTGTCTTTTGGGTTGATTGATGATCTAGATTGGTTTGAGTTGTATGTTTTATTTTGGTGCTGTCCTATGGTGGCTTTCATGCCACGCAGCCGTGGAGGTTTCCCGCTGTAGGTTGTTGCAATACGTTCATAATTCGCTTATAGTGGGTTGCTAGAGTGACAGAACCTTAAATCCGAGTAAGGGGGTTGTTGCGTATGGGATAAAGGGGACTTGATACTTTAATGCTATGGTTGGGTTTTACCTTAATGATCTTTAGTAGTTGCGGATGCTTGCTAGAGTTCCAATCATAAGTGCATATGATCCAAGAAGAGAAAGTATGTTAGCTTATGCCTCTCCCTCATATGAAATTACAATAATGATTAACGATCTTGTTAACAATTGCCTAGAACAATTTCGCACACCGATCCATCATTATTCCACACTCGCTATTTATAATATATAGTAATATGTTCTAAATTTATATTAACAACACCTATTTTTATATTTTAGTTCTCCGATATCATGCAAAGTTATCCTCTTCATTCCCACAACGTAGTTTTATTTCTCATTTCTAGATGGAAGCAAACGTTCGGTGTACGTAGAGTCGTATCAGTGGCAAATAGGACTTGAGAGAATATTGATCTTACCTTTAGCTCCTTGTGCGTTCAACACTCCATACTTATCACTTCCACCTTTGGAAATTGCTACAATGGTTCCTTGCACTTGGGGATTATCAAGCTCTTTTCTGGCGCCGTTGCCGGGGAGCAATAGCGTGGGGTTGATATTCTCGTGTGTACTTGTTCGCTTTCTTCACTAAGTAGATTTTGTTTTCTTTAGTTGTGGGTGAAAAAAATATTTTTTTAAAGAATGAAAATACCAAATATATTACTTGCCTCATTTGCCAAAAAACTTTTTTGAAAAGAAAAGTGAAAGTAAGAAGGACGAGCACCGTTGAAGTGGGGGAGCTCCTTGAACTTTGTTCATGCCCATGGAAACTTTGCAAATCTTGAATTACAGAAACTTTTCAACAAAAATAATTATCCCCTTGTATATATCCATTTTATTATAAAAACAATGTGCCAAGTTTTGGTTTTAGTATGATTAGATTGCTTGTTTGCTATGTGTAGTGCAAAAACAGAAACTTTGGCTATAGTGCGTGAATTTACATTTTTTACTGGAACGTCAAAAATTTCTGAAATTTTTACACAGTAAATCTATACAAAATTTTAATTTTGTCCTCTTTTTTTCAGAATTTTTAGAGTTGCATAAGTAGACGAAGTTTATAGATTGCTACAGACTGTCCTGTTATTGACAGATTCTGTTTTATATGTGTTGTTCGCTTATTTTGATGAATCTATGGGTTGTATCGGGGGTATGAAGCATGGTGAAGTTGGAATATAGTATATATATTGCTAATATGAAATGGAATGAGTTTACAACAGTACCTAAAAGTAGTGATTTGCTTTATTATACTAACGGATCTCACAAGGTTCTTGTTAAGTTTTGTGTGGATGAAGTGTTCGAAGATCGAGGAGTTATCGATATGAGAAGAATAAGGAGAGGCAAGAGTTCAAGCTTGGGGATGCCCAAGGCACCCCAAGTAAATATTTCAAGGATACTCAAAGCATCTAAGCTTGGGGATGCCCCGGTATGCATCCCATCTTTATTCCTAGACAATTATCGGTATACCTCGGTTTTCGTTTTGTTCACATGATATGTGTCTTTTGAGTTATTTTCCTTTCTTTTACTTTATGTACTATGCTAGTATGAGATAGTCCTTCATGACTTTATAGAATGCTCTTTGTGCTTCTCTTAAATCTTTTGAGTATTATTTTATAGAATGCTCTTTGTGCTTTGCTTATATCTTTTGAGTATGGCTTTATAGAATGCTTTGTGTGCTTCACCTATATATTTTGAGCTTGGATATTGGTAAATATATATTAATTGTAGAATGCTACATGAAATTAACTCATATATTTTGGAGTAGGAATAAGACTATCATCGAAATTGCGTTTCGAAGAGTATCATTAAAATATCATGCCTAGCTAAAAAGGCGTTAAAGAAGAGCTCTTGTTGGGAGACAACCCAATACTTATACCTATTGTTTTTGTGTGTCCACATGATTAAGATACTGTAGTAATCATGTTTTATTGCTTTTGTTTCAATAAAGTGCCAAGTAAAGCCTTTGGGATAGTGTGGTTGATAAGTTAACTCGATTCTGTGCAAAAATAGAAAGTTTTGCGTCCAGTGCAGAAAATTCAATAAATCACTGGAACATGATAATTAGATGAAATTTTTACACATGATTGATATACAGATTTACTACTTTTTACTAATTTGTCAGAATTTTTTAAAGTTGCAGAAGTATGGTGGTTGTCCAGATCATTACAGACGGTTCTGTTTTTGACAAATTCTGTTTTCAAAGCATAGTTTGCTTGTTTTAGTGTTTCCATAGCATATATTAAGTGATATAAATTGTGGAAATGATAAGATACAATAGGTATTGTGTGAGAACAATTATGAATCTTGTATTTGACATTACCCAAGTGAATGATTTGCTCTTTATCATACTAACCCATCTCACGAAGTTCCGTTAAGTTTTGTGTGATTGAATTTTTCAAGTTTTGAGTGAGATTTCGATATGCGGAGAATAAGGAGTGGAAAGACCCTAAGCTTGGGGATGCACAAGGCACCCCAATGTAATATTCAAGGAAGACTCAAGCGCCTAAGCTTGGGGATGCCCCAGAAGGCATCCCCTCTTCCGTCTTCAAAACCATAGGTATACCTTACTCGGAGCTATATTTTTATTCGTCACATGATATGTGTTTTGCTTGGAGCATATTTTCATTTTACTTGCTGTTTGAATAAAATCATTGTATCTGAAATCTTGAATGAGAGAGAGTCCTCCCATGGCTACATAATTATTTGACTACTCATTGATCTTCACTTATATTTTTTGGAGTAGTTTGTTATTTACTCACGTGCTTCACTTACATTCTAGGAGTAAATGGTTGAATGAATTGAATATCATAAATCTGAAATTATATATGCTTCATATGCTTATACCTTGGGGAGTAATGACTTCACATATAAGAAGTATAGGTTGTGAATTTATTGAAAGTTCACAAACATAGTATTGGCCACTTGAACAATTCATGAAAGAATATTGAAGGAAGAGAGATTTCACATATAAATATACTATCTTGGACATCTTCTATGATTCTGAGCCCCATTAATTATTTTCAAACTTGAGCAAATTAGTTGAAGTTGGACAAGGATGACAACATAATGAGTTATGCTTGGGTATATTTGTATATAAGTTACATTGTTATGGATCCTCCAACATGTGGTGCTTGCTTTTTAGAATCTTTTGCTAGCCAAAATTTCTGTACTAAGCGGGAATACTGCTTGTGCATCCAAAATCCTTGAACCAAGTTTCTTCCATGAGTGTCCACCATATCTACCTATATGCGGTATTTACTTGCCGTTCCAAGTAAATTTGCATGTGCCAAACTCTAAACCTTCAAATAAAATTATGTTTTGTATGCCTAAATCGCTCATGTAGCGACTGAGGGCTATCTTTATATTCCATGCTAGGTGGGTTATCCTCACGATGAGTGGACTCCGCTTGTCATTCACGAGAAAATGGCCGGTAACCGGGATCCCTAGTCCCATGATCAAAAATCAAATCAAATTATAATTAAATGAAGCTCCCCCAGGACTGTTGCTGGTATGGACGGTACCCGTGTTTTCGAATAAGCCGTGGAGTGTGATTGATGGTGGAGGGGGAGTAAAACTTTACCATTCTGTTTGGGAACCACCTATAATGTATTTAGCATGGAACCGCCCTAGCTCCATGGCTGTATTTACAATGAAAGCATGCCACTCAAAATATTATTCATCTTTGTTTTAAAAGATTTGAGCTCTGGCACATCTACAAATCCCTGCTTCCCTCTGTGAAGGGCCTATCTTTTACTTTTATGCAAGAGTGAGTAGTATTCCTTCTCATTCCAACCTACTCTTTTGTCGGCAAGGAACATGTGATGGGGAAAGATCTAAGCATATATGGCCATTCAAATATATTTGCTCATGAATTATTATTGTTGACAATTATCTATATGATAAATAAGTTGGGAGGCAAAACATTAAGACCCTATCTTTCTCTGTGTTCAATGGATGCTATTTGTTCTAAAAATATTCTTTGAGTGGTAGAAATCATGAAAGACTATATGATAGTTGAGTATGTGGAATTTGCTAAATCGAAGCTCTTACAAAGACCCTTCCTGAAAATAAGATGAATTGCAATTGTTTGATGACCGAGAACCTAGTTTGTTAGTTTTCAAGAAAGTTTATAATATATGCTTTAACATGTGAATAGCTTGCTACTTGATTATGAGGAAGTTTTATGAGATGAGCTACTATTTATGATATATAATGATGCTACAAAAAGTGATCGAAATTATCATTGATCACACTTGTGCACTTGCTAGCATTCACACTTCATAAATTATTTCTATTATCATTTACCTACTCGGGGACGAGTAGGAATTAAGCTTGGGGATGCTGATACGTCTCAAAAGTATCTATAATTTATGAAGTATTCATGCCATGTTTACAACAATTTTATATGATTTTGGTATTATTTGATTAGAACTAACCCGGACTGACGCTGTTTTCAGCAGAACTACCATGGTGTCGTTTTTTGTGCAGAAATAAAAGTTCTCTGAATGGGCTGAAAATTTACGGTGATTTTTTATGGACCAAAAGAGACCCCCGAAGCAAAAGAGTTGGGCTAGAAGAGTCCCGAGGCGATGACAAGGTAGGGGGCGCGCCCTACCCCCTGGAGGGTGCTCCTACCTTGTCGCTGCCTCCTGGGACCCCTTGACTGAAACCAACGCCAAAAATTCCTATAAATATAGAAACCCCCGAAAAGAAACCTATATTGGGAGTTCCGCCGCTGTAAGCCTTTGTAGCCACTAAAGACCAATCTAGGCCCTCTCTGGCACCCTACCGGAGGGGGCCATCATCATCGGATGCCATGGAGGAGGATCCGGGGGGAGCATCATCGTCATGGAGGCCAAGGACCAGAGGGAGAACCTCTCCCCACCTAGGGGGGAGGCCATGGAGGAGGAAGCATAGGGGGGAGAACCTCTCCCCCTCTCTCTCGGTGGCGCCTGAGTACCATTGGGGGAACCATCACCGCAGTGATCGTCTTCATCAACATCACAATCATCATCACCATCCTCATGTCTTTTACGTGGTCCACTCTCCCGCACCCCGCTGTAGTCCCCTACTTGAACATGGTGCTTTATGCCACATATTATGATCCAATGATGTGTTGCCATCCTATGATGTGTTGAGTAGATTTCCTTTGTCTTTCTGGTTGATTGATGATCTAGATTGGTTTGAGTTGTAAATTTTATTTTGGTGTTGTCCTATGGTGCCTTCCGTGCCGGACAAACGTGAAGGATTTCTACTGTAGGGTGTTGCAATATGTTCATGATTCGCTTATAGTGAGTTGCTAGAGTGACAGAAGCTTAAACCCGAGTAAGGGGGTTGTTGCGTATGGGATAAAGGGGACTTGATACTTTAATCCTATGGTTGGGTTTTACCTTAATGATCTTTAGTAGTTGCGGATGCTTGCTATAGTTCCAATCATAAGTGCATATGATCAAAGAAGAGAAAGTATGTTAGCTTACGCCTCTCCCTCATATGAAATTGTTGTTGGGGAACATAGTATTTAAAAAAAATCTACGATCACGCAAGATCTATCTAGGAGAAGCATAGCAACGAGCGGGGAGAGTGTGCGCACGTACCCTCGTAGACCGAAAGCGGAAGCGTTTAGTAACGCGGTTGATGTAGTCGAGCGTCTTCACAATCCAACCGATCCAAGTACCGAACGTACGGCATCTCCGTGTTCAGCACACGTTCAGCACGATGACATCCCATGAGATCTTGATCCAGTGGAGGACGAGGGAGAGTTTTGTCAGCACGACGGCATGGTGACCGTGATGATGGAGTTACCGGTGCATGGCTTCGCCTAAGAACCGCAACGATATGACCCAGGTGTGTAACTGTGGAGGGGGGGTACCGCACACGGCTAAGAGAAGACTTGTTATGCCTTTGGGGTGCCCCCTGCCCACCTATATAAAGGAGGGAGGGAGAGAGGCCGGCCTCCTAGGGCCCACCAAGAGTAGGGAGTCCTACTAGGACTTCGAAGTCCTAGTAGGAAACCCTTTCCTATTCGTAGTAAGAGAGAAGGAAAGAGGGAAAGAGAGAGGGAGTAGGAAAAGTCAAGGGGGCGCCGCCCCCTTCCCCTAGTCCAATTCGGAACCATGGGGGGAGCCACCTCCCCATGGCCTGCCTCCTCCTCCTCCCGTATGGCCCAATAAGGCCCATTACTTCTCCCGGTGAATTCCCGTAACTCCGCGGTACTCCGAAAAATACCCGAATCACTCGAAACCTTTCTGATATTCGAATATAGCCTTCCAATACACGAATCTTTACCTCTCGACCATTTCGAGACTCATCCTCATGTCCGTGATCTCATCCGGGACTCCGAACAAACTTCAGTCATCCAATCACATAACTCATAATACTAATCGTCTTCGAACGTTAAGCGTGCGAACCCTACGGGTTCGAGAACTATGTAGGCATGACCAAGACACATCTCTGGTCAATAACCAATAGAGGAAGCTTGATGCTCATATTGGCTCCTACATATTCTACAAAGATCTTTATCGGTCAAACCGCATAACAACATACGTTGTTCCCTTTGTCATCGGTATGTTACTTGCCCGAGATTCGATCGTCGGTATCTTCATACCTAGTTCAATCTCGTTACCGGCAAGTTTATTTACTCGTTCCGTAATACATCATCTCGTGACTAACTCGTTAGTCATTTGCTTTCAAGGCTTACTATGATGTGTATTACCGAGAGGGCCCAGAGATACCTCTCCGACATTCGGAGTGACAAATCCTATTCTCGATCTATGCCAACTCAATAAACATCTTCAGAGGCACCTGTAGAGCATCTTTATAATCACCCAGTTACGTTGTGGCGTTTGATAGCGCACAAGGTGTTCTTCCAGCATTCTGGAGTTGCATAATCTCATAGTCAGAGGAACATGTATAAGTCATGAAGAAAGCAATATCAATAAAACTAAACGATCATAATGCTAAGCTAACGGATGGGTCTTGTCCATCACATCATTCTCCTAATGGTGTGATCTCATTCATCAAACAACAACACACGTCTATGGTTAGGAAACTTAACCATCTTTGATTAACGGGCTAGTCTAGTAGAGGCATACTAGGGACACTCTGTTTTGTCTATGTATTCACACATGTATCAAGTTTCCGATTAATACAATTCTAGAATGAATAATAAACATTTATCATGATATAAGTAAATATAAAACAACAACGTTATTATTGTCTCTAGGGCATATTTCCTTCAATTGCAATAATGATTACCGATCTTGTTAACAATTGCCTAGAACAATTTCGCACACCGATCCATCAATATTCCACACTCGCTATTTATAATATATAGTAATATGTTCTAACTTTATATTAACATCATCTATTTTAATATTTTAGTTCTTCGATATCATGCAAAGTTATCCTCTTCATACCCACAACGTAATTTTATTTCTTATTTCTAGATGGAAGCAAACGTTTAGGGTACGTAGAGTCGTATCAGTGGCAGATATGACTTGAGAGAATATAGATTTTAACTTTAGCTCCTTGTGGGTTCGACACTCCATACTTATCACTTCGACCTTTGGAAGTTGCTACAATGATTCCTTGCTGAAAGCACAAGTGCTCCGTGGGTGATTTTGGTAATTAATGACAACATATCTCTTGTTGGACTAATACCTTTACCTAGTATATTTCCGATAAGTTCAACAGTGTTGTGGCATGGGCAAGAATATGTGGAACCCCTTCAAAATGCTAAGGACAGAAGCTGGCAAAAGCTAACAGCTCAAGACTCTACATTTTCATTTTAGTGATCCAAGATCACATTGAGTCCATAGGAAAGCCAATACTATTAAAAGGGGATGAGGTGTTGCTTAATGGCTTGCTTGCTCAAAGTGCTTAGGGACATGCTCCAAAGCCCTCGACCACTTTCTCATTCCACATATGTCCTAAACCTAAAAGTCAAACTTGGCCCACCGATTTGATCTATCCGGCGCCACCGAGTTCACTTGTCAAAGCCACTGCCAAAACCCTAATCAGTTCTGTCTCACCGATAGGGATCTCGGTTTCATCGAGATGGGAATGTAAACTCTCGGTTTCCTATTTACAACATTTTGGTCTAACCGAGATGTGAGAATCGGTCTCACCGAGTTAGCAATGCAAACTCTCTGTTGCCTTTTCCGTAACATTTCGGTCTCACCCAAATGAGCGAATCGGTCCCATTGAGTTTGCCTGACCAACTCTCTGTTTGCCTATTACAAAAATCGGTCTCACCGAGTTGATGTGATCGGTCTCACCGAGATTATGTTATGCCCTAACCCCAATGAAATTGGTCGCACCGAGTTGATAGTATCGGTCCCACCGAAAAGCCTAACGTTCACATTTTGAACTAAATCAATCCGACCGAGTTTCATGATTCGGTCCCACCGAGTTTGGTAAATTGTGTGTAACGGCTAGCTTTTGTGTGGAGGCTATATATACCCCTCCACCCACTCTTAATTCGTGGAAAGAGCCATCAGAACGTACCTACACTTCCATTACTCATTTTCTGAGAGAGAACCACCTACTCATGTGTTGGGGCCAAGATATTCCAATCCTACCATATGATGATATGAATCTTGATCTCTAGCCTTCCCCAAGTTGCTTTCCACTCAAATCTTTTTCCACCATATCCAAATTTGTGTGAGAGAGTTGAGTGTTGGAGAGACTTCATTTGAAGCACAAAAGCAAGGAGTTCATCATCAACACACCATCTATTACCTTTTGTGGAGTGGTGTCTCCTAGATTGGTTAGGTGTCACTTGGGAGCCTCCGACAAGATTGTGGAGTTGAACCAAGGAGTTTGTAAGGGAAAGGAGATCACGTACTTGGTGAAGATCTACCCTAGTGAGACAAGTCCTTCGTGGGCGATGGCCATGGTGGGATAGACAAGGTTGCTTCTTCGTGGACCCTTTGTGGGTGGAGCCCTCCATGAATCACTCTCCCTAGGTGTTGATCTATCACAAGACAATGTTGAACATGGTTATTATGATGAGGATGATGATAGTGACTTTGACCTTGATGAACAAATGAGACATTTTGGTCCTATGGCTAATCTTCGTGGTTACGCAGCTGGAGGAAAGGAATGGGTGCTTGATAGTGGATGCACGGATCATATGACCGGAGATAAGGACATGTTTGAAGAGCTTGCTAGAAATGATGGTCCACGAAAGTATGTTACCTTTGGTGACAACTCTAAGGGTAAAGTTGTTGGTCTTGGTAAGGTGGCCATATCCAATGATAGCTCTATCAAGAATGTCATGCTTGTAGAATCTCTCGGCTATAATCTTCTTTCCGTGTCTAGATTAGCTGATTTTGGTTTAAATGTGCTATTCACTCATGTTGATTCCCAAGTCTTTCGTAGAGATAATAATAATATGGACTTTACCGGCATTCATAGAGGTGACCTATACACTATTGACTTTACAAAGAAAGCCCAACCTCGCACCTGTTTTATTGCTAAATCTTCTAAAGGTTGGTTGTGGCATAGAAGGTTAGGTCATGTTGGCATGAGAAATCTTGATAAGCTTATTAAAGGTGATCATATCCTTGGTGTTAAAGATGTTATATTTGACAAGGATATACTTTGTAGTGCTTGTCAAGTAGGAAAACAAGTTGGAGGAAGTCATGCCGTGAAAAACATCATGACTACGAGAAGACCGCTTGAGCTACTTCACATGGATCTTTTTGGTCCCAATGCTTACAAGAGTCTCGGTGGTAACTCTTTTGGTTTGGTCATTGTTGATGATTTTTCAAGATTTACGTGGGTGTTCTTTCTTGATGATAAATAGCAGGTCCAAAAGATCTTCAAAAACTTCGCTAGGAAGGCCCAGAACAAATTTGAAGTGAAGATCAAGAAGGTTCGGAGCGATGATACGTCCATTTTTTGCATCATGCTTTTATGTTGATATTTATTGCACTATGGTCTGTTATTACATGTTATGTCACAATACTTATGCCTTTTCTCTCCTATTTTACAAGGTTTACATAAAGAGGGAGAATGCCGGCAGCTGGAATTCTGATATGGAAAAGGAGCAAACACTGTAAACCTATTCCGCACAACTCAAAAAGCTCCATACCTCCACGGGACACCGTTTCATAAAATATAAAAAATATCTGGCGAAAGAGAATCACCAGGGGGGCACCACCTGTCCACGAGGGTGGGGGGCGCGCCCCCCTCTCTGGGCGTGCCCCCTGTCTCGTGGGCCACCAGATGGCCCCCCGATGCCCATCTTCTCCTATATGAGGTATTTTGACCTGGAAAAAAATCATAAGGAGGCTTTCGGGACCAAACGTCGCCGTCTCGAGGCGGAACCTTGGCGGAAACCAATCTAATGCTCCGGCAGAGCTGTTCTGCCGAGGATACTTCCCTCCCGGAGGGGGAAATCGTCACCGCCGTCGTCACCAACAACTCCTCCATCTTGTGGAGGGTTATCTTCATCAACATCTTCACCAGCACCATCTCCTCTCAAACCCTAGTTCATCTCTTGTATCCAATCTTTGTACCCAAACCTCAGATTTGTACCTGTGGGTTGCTAGTAATGTTGATTACTCCTTGTATTTGATGCTAGTTGGTTTATTTGGTGGAAGATCATATGTTCAGATCCATTATGCATATTATTACCCCTCTGATCATGAACAATATTATGTCTTGTGAGTAGTTATTTTGTTCCTGAGGACATGGGAGAAGTCTTGCTATAAGTAGTCATGTGAATTTGGTATTCGTTCGATATTTTGATGAGATGTATGTTGTCTCTCCTTTAGTGGTGTCATGTGAACGTCGACTACATGACATTTCACCATTATTTGGGCCTAGAGGAAGGCATTGGGAAGTAATAAGTAGATGATTGGTTTCTAGAGTGATAGAAGCTTAAACCCTAGTTTATGCGTTGCTTCGTAAGGGGCTGATTTGGATCCATATGTTTCATGCTATGGTTAGGTTTACCTTAATACTTCTTTTGTAGTTGCGGATGCTTGCATTAGAGGTTAATCATACGTGGGAGGCTTGTCCAAGTAAGGAGAGCACCCAAGCACCGGTCCACCCACATACCAAATTATAAATGTACCGAACGCGAATCAGATGATCGTGATGAAAACTAGCTTGATGATAATTCCCATGTGTCCTCGGGAGCGCTTTCCTCCATATAAGAGTTTGTCCACGCTTGTCCTTTGCTACAAAAAGGATTGGGCCATCTTGCTGCACCTTATTTACTTTTACATTTGTTACTTTCTACCAATTACCTTATCACAAAACTATCTGTTACCTATAATTTCAGTGCTTGCAGAAAATACCTTATTGAAAACTGCCTATCATTTCCTTCTGCTCCTCGTTGGGTTCGACACTCTTATCGAAAGGACTATGATAGATCCCCTACACTTGTGGGTCATCAAGACTCTTTTCGGGCGCAGTTGCCGGGGAGTGAAGCACCGTTGGTAAGTGGAATTTCGTAAGGAAAAATTTATATAGTGTGCTGAAATTTGTTGTCACTTGTTACTATGGCTCATAATCCTTTCAGGGGTTTGTTCGGGGTATCTTCACCCCGACCAGAAGAGAAAAGAGTTGCTCCTCAACCTACTGCACCTACTGAAAATGTTTGCTTTGAAATTCCTTCGGGTATGATAGAGAAACTTCTAGATAATCCTTTTACAGGAGACGGAATACTACATCCCGATTTACACCTAATCTATGTGGATGAAGTTTGTGGATTATTTAAGCTTGTAGGGATGCCCGAGGATGTTATCAAGAAGAAGGTCTTCCCTTTATCTTTGAAGGGAGATGCATTGACATGGTTTAGGCTATGCGATGATATTGGATCATGGAACTATAATCGGCTGAAGTTGGAATTTTATCAGAAGTTCTATCCTATGCATCATGTTCATCGTGATCACAATTATATATATAATTTTTGGCCTCACGAAGGAGGAAGCATCGCTCAAGCTTGGGGGAAGCTTTTTTTTACTATAACTTGGGGGAAGCTTAAGTCAATGTTATATTCATGCCCCAATCATGAGCTGTCAAGAAAAATGATCATTCAAAATTTTTATGCTTGGCTTTCTCACAACAATCGCACCATGCTCAATAATTCTTGTTCTGGTTCTTTTATGATGAAGACTGTTGAATTCAAATGGGATTTATTGGAAAGAATTGAACGCAACTCTAAAGATTGGGATCTCGACGAAGGTAAGGAGTCAGGTATGACCCCTAAGTTTGATTGTGTTAAAGCTTTTATGGATACCGATGTTTTCCGTGAATTTAGCACTAAATATGAGCTTGACTCTGAGATAGTAGCTTCTTTCTGTGAATCATTTGCTACTCATGTTGATCTTCCCAAGGAGAAGAGGTTTAAATACCATCCTCCCATTAAAGTGAAAGTAGTTGAACCTATTAAAGTTGAAGAAAAGATTATCACTTATAATGTTGATCCTATTGCTCCTACTGCTTATATTGAGAAACCACCTTTCCCTGTTAGAATAAAGGATCATGCTAAAGCTTCAACTGTGGTTCGTAAGAGTAGTACTAGAACACCTACACCCCCTGAGCAAATTAAAGTTGAACCTAGTGTTGCTATGGTTAAAGATCTCTTGGTAGAAAATTTAGATGGACATGTTATTTACCTCCAAGTTGGAAGTTGCTAGAATAGGCAAACCCGATGCTAGGAATAAACATAGACCTGTTGTTGGTTTGCATGTTATCTCTGTTAAAATAGGAGATCATTGCTATCATGGTTTATGTGACGTAGGTGCTAGTGCAAGTATAATCCCTCATTCCCTATATCAAGAAATTATGCATGATATTGCACCTCTTGAGTTAGAAGGGATTGATGTTACTATTAAGCTTGCTAATAGAGACACTATTTCACCAGTTGGGATTATTAGAGATGTTGAAGTCTTGTGTGGGAGAGTTAAATACCCTAGTGATTTTCTTATTCTTAGTCCCCCGCAAGATGATTTTTGTCCCGTTATAATTGGTAGACTCTTCTTGAATACTGTTAATGCTAAAATAGACTGCGTGAAAGATATTGTTACTGTTGGTTTAGGGGATATGTCTCATGAGTTTAACTTTGCTAAATTTCGTAGACAACCCCATGGTAAAGAATTACCTAGTAAGGATGAAATTATTGGTCTTGATTCTATTGTTGTGCCTCCTAATGATCCCTTAGAACAATATCTTCTAGACCATGAAAATGCTATGTATATGACTGAGAGAAGGGAAATAGATGAAATATTCTTTAAGCAGGGACCCGTATTGAAAAACAACTTGCGTGTTGAAATCCTAGGGGATCCTCCTCCACCCAAGGGTGATCCCGTGTTTGAACTTAAACCGTTACCTGATAATCTTAAGTATGTTTATCTTGATGAAAAGAAGATATATCCTGTTATTATTAGTGCTAACCTTTCAGAGCAGGAAGAAGAGAAATTATTGAAAACTCTGAAGAAGCACCGAGCTGCGATTGGATATACTCTGGATGATCTTAAGGGCATTAGTCCCACTTTATGCCAACACAAGATAAAATTGGAAGAAGACGCTAAACCGGTTATTGATCATCAACGACGGTTAAATCCTAAGATGAAAGAAGTGGTAAGGAAGGAAATACTAAAGCTTATAGAGGCAGGTATTATCTATCGAGTTGCTAATAGCCAGTGTGTAAGTCATGTCCAATGTGTCCCTAAGAAGGGAGGTATGACTGCAGTTCCTAATGATAAAGATGAATTGATCCCACAAAGAATTGTTACAGGTTATAGGATGGTAATTGATTTTCGCAAATTAAATAAAGCTACTAAGACAGATCATTACCCCTTGCCTTTTATTGATCAAATGCTAGAAAGATTATCCAAACATACACATTTTTGCTTTCTAGATGGTTATTCTGGTTTCTCTCAAATACCTTTGTCAAAAGGGGATCAAGAAAATACCACTTTTACTTGTCCTTTCGGTACCTTTGCTTATAGACGTATGCCTTTTGGTTTATGTAATGCACCTGCTACCTTTCAAAGATGCATGATGGCTATATTCTCAGATTTTTGTGAAAAGATTGTTGAGGTTTTCATGGATGATTTCTCCGTTTATGGAACTTCTTTTGATGATTGCTTGAGCAACCTTGATCGAGTTTTATAGGGATGTGAAGACACTAATCTTGTCTTGAATTGGGAGAAGTGACACTTTATGGTTAATGAAGGCATTGTCTTGGGACATCAAATTTCTGAAAGAGGTATTGAAGTTGACAAAGCTAAAGTTGATGCTATTGAAAAGATGATGTGTCCTAAGGACATCAAAGGTATACGAAGTTTCCTTGGTCATGCCGGGTTTTATAGGAGGTTCATTAAGGACTTCTCCAAAATCTCCAAGCCTCTGACCAATCTCTTACAAAAAGATGTTCCTTTTGCCTTTGATGATGATTGTCTAGAAGCATTTGAAATACTTAAGAAAGCATTGATCTCTGCACCTATTGTCCAGCCTCCTGACTGGAATATACCCTTTTAGATTATGTGCGATGCTTGATTATGCTGTAGGTGCTGTTCTAGGACAAAGAATTGATAAAAAATTGAATGCTATCCAATATACTAGTAAAACCCTAGACAGTGCCCAGAGAAATTATGCTACTACCAAGAAGGAATTTTTAGCAGTTGTATTTGCTTGTGATAAGTTTAGACCTTATATTGTTGATTCTAAAGTAACTATTCACAATGATCATGCTGCTGTCAAATACCTTATGGAAAAGAAAGATGCTAAACCTAGACATATTAGATGGGTTCTCTTGCTGCAAGAATTTGATTTGCATATTATTGATAGAAAGGGAGCTGAGAACCCCGTTGCAGATAACTTGTCTAGGCTAGAGAATATACTTGATGACCCACCACCTATTGATGATAGCTTTCCTGATGAACAATTAGCTGTCATAAATACTTCTCGTACCGCTCCATGGTATGCTGATTATGCTAATTACATTGTTGCTAAGTTTATACCTCCTAGCTTCACATACCAGCAAAAGAAAAAGTTCTTCTATGATTTGAGACATTACTTCTGGGATGACCCACATCTTTATAAAGAAGGAGTAGATGGTATTATTAGACGTTGTGTACCTTAGCATGAACAGGAATAGATCCTACGCAAGTGCCACTCCGAAGCTTATGGAGGACACCATGCTGGAGATAGATCTGCACATAAGGTATTGCAATCCGGTTCTTATCTTGTGATGAATGTCAAAGAATTGGTAATATTAGTAGACGTCAAGAAATGCCTATGAATTATTCGCATGTTCTCGAACCATTTGATGTTTGGAGCATTGATTATATGGGACCGTTTCCTTCCTCCAATGGGTACACACATATTTTAGTTGCTGTTGATTACGTTACTAAGTGGGTAGAAGCTATTCCAACTAGTAGTACTGATCACAACACCTCTATTAAGATGCTTAAAGAAGTTATTTTCCCAAGGTTTGGAGTCCCTAGATACTTAATGACTGATGGAGGTTCACACTTTATTCATGGTGCTTTCTGTAAAATGCTTGCTAAGTATGATGTTAACCATAGGATTGCATCCCCTTATCACCCACATACTAGTGGTCAAGTAGAATTAAGTAATAGAGAGCTCAAATTAATATTGCAAAAGACAGTTAATAGGTCTAGAAATAATTGGTCCAAGAAACTAGATGATGCATTATGGGCCTATAGAACTGCATACAAAAATCCTATGGGTATGTCTCCATATAAGATGGTTTATGGAAAGGCTTGTCACTTACCTCTAGAGCTAGAACAGAAGGCATATTGGGCTATTAAAGAGCTCAATTATGATTTCAAACTTGCCGGTGAGAAGAGGTTATTTGACATTAGCTCTCTTGGTGAATGGAGAACCCATGCCTATGAGAATGCCAAGCTGTTTAAAGAAAAAGTTAGAAGATGGCATGACAAAAGGATACAAAAGCGTGAGTTTAACGTAGGTCATTATGTCTTGCTATACAACTCTCGTTTAAGATTTTTTTGCAGGAAAACTTCTCCCTAAATGGGAAGGACCTTACGTTATCGAGGAGGTCTATCGTTTCGGTGCCATAAAAATCCTAAGGTGGTGAACGGTCAAAGAATCAAACATTATATCTCAGGTAATCCTATAAATGTGGAAACCAATGTTATTGAAACCGTAACCTGCTACTTCTCGAGCTTGCATTGTATTCCCTCGAAGAGGAAAGGGAGATGCAGCACAGTAGCGTAAGTATTTCCCTCAGTTTTTGAGAACCAAGGTATCAATCCAGTAGGAGACCACACACGAGTCCCTCGCACCTGCACAAACAAATAAGAACTTCGCAGCCAACGGGAGAAGGGGTTGTCAATCCCTTTGCGGTCACTTACGAAAGTGAGATCTGATAGAGATGATAGTTTATATTTTTGGTATTTTTGTTTATAAGAACAAAAAGTAAAATCGGAAAAAGTATAATAGATGTAGATTGATATGTTGAGAATAGACCCGGGGGCCATAGTGTTCTCTAGTGGCTTATCTCATGATATCGATATTCTACGGCGGGTAAACAAGTTACTGTCGAGCAATTGATAGAAAAGTGAATAATTATGAGACTATCTAGGCATGATTATTGTATCACATCCGAGACAAGTAGACCGACTCCTGCCTCCATCTACTACTATTACTCCACATATCAACCGCTATCCAGCATGCATCTAGTGTATTGAGTTCATAAGAACAGAGTAACGCCTTAAGCAAGATGACATGATGTAGAGGGATAAACTCAAGCAATATGATGTAAACCCCATCTTTTTATCCTCGATGGCAACAATACAATACATGCCTTGCTGCCCCTACTGTCACTAGGAAAGGACACCGCAAGAATGAACCCAAAGCCAAGCACTTCTCCCATTGCAAGAACTATATATCTAGTAGGCCAAACCAAACCAACAATTCGAAGAGACTTGCAAGGATATTATGAGCACACATAAAGAGTTCAGAAAAGAACCAAATATTTCTCATAGATAATCTTGATCATAAACTCACAATTCATCGGATCTCGACAAACACACCGCAAAAAGAGATTACATCGAATACATCTCCTCGACGACCGAGGAGAACTTTGTATTGAGATCCAAAGAGAGAGAAGAAGCCATCTAGATACTAGCTATGGACCCGAAGGTTTGTGGTAAACTACTCACAACTCATGGTGAGGGCGATGATGATGATGTAGAAGCACTCCATGATGAATCCCCCCTCCGGCGGAGCTCTGGAACAGGCTCCAAGATGGGATCTCACAGGAACAGAAGGTTACGGCGGTGGAACTAGGGTTTTCTCTCCTCTTCTGATGGTTTCGGGGTACGTAGGCTTAGATAGGAGGAAGGAGGACATCGGGGGCCTCACGAGGGACCCACGAGGCAGGGGGTGCACCCCCACCCTCGTGGGCACCTCGCGGCCCCTAATCCGTGGTTCTCAAGTCTCCCGTGCGTGATTTTCTCCAAAAATATGTCTCCCCAAGGTTTCATTATGTTTGGACTCCGTTTGATATTCATTTTCTGCAAAACCCTGAAACAGGCAAAAAGCAACAATCTGGACTGGGCCTTTGGGTTAGTAGGTTAGTCCCAAAAATAATATAAAAGTGTATGACAAAGCCCATTAAACATCCAAAACATCATAAATAATATCATGGAACAATCAAAAATTATAGATACGTTGGAGACGTATCAAGCATCCCCAAGCTTAATTCCTGCTCGTCCTCGAGTAGGTAAATGATAAAAACAGAATTTTTGATGTGGAATGCTAACCAACATAGTTTTTCAATGTAATTCTCTTAATTGTGGCATGAATGTTCAGATCTGAAAGATTCAAGATAAAAGTCTATATTGACATAAGAAATAATAATACTTCAAGCATACTAACAAAGCAATCATGTCTTCTCAAAATACTATGGCTAAAGAAAGTTATCCCTACAAAATCATATAGTCTGGCTATGCTCCCTCTTCATCACACAAAATATTCATATCATGCACAACCCCGATTTCAGCCAAGCACTTGTTCTCATACTCTATTCTTTCAAACCTTTCAACTTTCATGCAATACATGAGCGTGAGCCATGGACATAGCACTATGGGTGGAATAGAGAGGTGGTTGTGGAGAAGACAAAATGGATGGAGATAGTCTCACATCAACTAGGCGTATCAACGGGCTATGGAGATGCCCATCAATAGATATCAATGTGAGTGAGTAGGGATTGCCATGCAACGGATGCACTAGAGCTAAAAATGTATGAAAGCTCAACAAAGGAAACTAGTGGGTGTGCATCCAACTTGCTTGCTCACGAAGACCTAGGGCATTTGAGGAAGCCCATCGTTGGAATATACAAGCCAAGTTCTATAATGAAAATTCCCACTAGTACATAAAAAGTGACTAAGCATAAGACTCTCTACAATGAAGAACATGGTGCTACTTTGAAGCACAAGTGTGGAAAAAAAGATAGTAGCAATTGTCCCTTTTTCTTTTTTTGGACCTTCCTTTTTTTTCTTTTTTTTCTTTGGCCTTTTTTTTTCTTTTTTTGCAGAGGGGCTTTATTGATTTAGCCTTTCCTCCCGTGGGACAATGCTCTAATAATGATGATCATCACACTTTCATTACAACTCGATACTACAACAAAGTATGACTCTATATGAATGCCTCCCACGGTGTACCGGGATGTGCAATGAAACAAGAGTGACATTTATGAAATATTATGCATGGTGGCCTTGCCACAAATACGATGTCAACTACATGATCATGCATGGCAATATGACAATATGAAGCGTGTCATATGAACGGAACGGTGGAATGTTGCATGGCAATATATCTCGGAATGGCTATGGAAATGCCATAATAGGTAGGTATGGTGGCTGTTTTGAGGAATAATATGGTGGCTGTTTTGAGGAAGGATATATAGTGGGTGTACGGTACCGTCGAAAGTTGCGCGGTACAAGAGAGGCTAGCAATGGTGGAAGGGTGAGAGTGCGTATGACCCATGGACTCAACATTAGTCATAAGAACTCATATACTTATTGCAAAAATCACCGAGTCATCAAAACAAAGCAATCAACGCATGCTTCTAGGGGGGAGGTTGGTAGGAGTTAACCATCGCGCGCCCCGACCTCCACACAAAGGTTGGCACTTTACAAATACATCATGCTCTAACTTCGTCACATGGTGGTTCACCATACGTGCATGCTACGGGAATCACTAACCTTAACACAAGTATTTCTCAATTTCATAATAACTCCACTAGCATGACTCTAATATCACTATCCTCATATCTCAAAACAATTATCAAGCATCCAACATCTCATCATATTCAATGCACTTAATGTGAAAGTTTTTACTACATTGATATTGGATGTCTATCATTTGAAGACTAGTTTTATAGCCTAAACACATTACCATGCTGTTTTAATAGACTTTCAAAAGGATATAAGTGAAGCATGAGAGTTCAACAATTTCTTCAAAATATTATCACCACCATGCTCTAAAAGATATAAGTGAAGCATTAGAGCAAAAACTATTCAACTCAAAAGATATAAGTGAAGCACATAGAGTGTTCTAACAATTCCTAGGCCATGTTTAACTCTCTCAAATAGGTGTGTCCAGCAAGGATAATTGTGGAAAAATAACAAGCAAAGACTCAAATTATACAAGACGCTCCAAGCAAAACACATATCATGTGGTGAATAAAAATATAGCTCCGAGTATAGTTACCGATGGATGAAGACGAAAGAGGGGATGCCTTCCCGGGGCATTCCCAAGCTTAGGATTTTGACTGTCCTTGAATTTTACTTGGGTTGCCATGGGCGTCCCCAAGCTTAGGCCCTTGCTACCGTTTGTTCCATAGTCCATCAAAGCAATACTCAAAACTTGAAAACTTCACAACACAAAACTTAGACAAAAATTCTCGTGAGCTCCGTTAGTATAAGAAAGCAAACCACTACTCGAAGGTACTGCAATGAATTCATTCCTTGTTTATATTGGTGTTAAACCTACTGTATTCGAACTTATCTATGGTTCATACTTCCCAATATTACTCAGAGATGCATTGAAATAAGCAAACAACACACGAAAAACAGAATCTGTCAAAAACAGAACAGTCTGTAGTAATCTGCAGGTTTCGCATACTTCTGTAACTCAAAGTAAATTGGTAAACGTGAGGAATTTGTCTATTAATCATCTGCAAGAATAATCAACTAAATATCATGCTTCAGTAAAATCTGATGACCATTCTAGCGAGCTCTAACGATTCTGTTTTTCACAGCAAGATCATATAAACTTCATACAAGTCTTCCCAAAGGTTCTACTTGGCACAAACACTAAACAAAACATGAAAACCACATCTAAACAGAAGCTAGATGCAATATTTATTACCTAACAGCAGCAAAAAAAAAATATATAATTGGGTTGCCTCCCAACAAGCGCTATCATTTTACGCCCCTAGCTAGGCACGAGAATTCAATGATGCTCACATGAAAGACAAGGATTGAAGCACAAAGAGAGCATCATAAGACATGTGACGAACACATCTAAGTCTAATATACTTCCTATGCATAGGCATCTTATAGGAAAACAAATTACCAAGACAAGCAAGATCTAGCATATGCAAGGAAGGAGAAAGAAACAATAGCAATCTCAACATAACGGGAGGTAATTTAGTAACATGAAAATTTCTACAACCATATTTCCCTCTCTCATAATAATTGCATGTAGGATCATGATCAAATTCAACAAAATAGCTATCACATAACATATTCTCAACACGATCCACATGCATGCAAAGTTGACACTCTTCCAAAATAGTGGAATTAATGTTAACTAAAGTCATGACCTCTCCAAACCCACTTTTATCAAAAAATTCATAAGATTGAACATTCTCCAAATTTGTGGGATCTAAAGTTGACATTCTTCCAAACCCACTTTCAATATTATTGCAAACATTATTATCAATCTCATATTCATTATGGGGCTTAAATAAATTTCCAAGATCATAAGAAGAATCACCCTAATCATGATCATTGCAACAAGTAGTGGGCATAGCAATACTAGCATCCCCAAGCTTAGGGTTTTGCATATCATTAACACAATTCACATTTATAATAGTATCATTGCAATCATGCTTTTTATTCAAGGAGCTAAGATGAATCACTTTTTCTTTCAACAATTCCTCACAATTTTCAGATTCATAAATTTCAAGCAAAACCTCAGAAAGATAATCTAGTGCACGCAGCTCACTAGCAATAGGTTCAACATAATTGGATCTCTTAAAGAGATTAGCAAGTGGATGAGGATCCATACTTTAGCAAGCGAAGATGCAAGCTAATTGAGGGCACATAGCAACACAAGCAAACAAGAGGCACGCGAACGGTAAACACACGGCAGAAGAAGGGCGAATAAAGCGGCAAGGGTGAAGTGGGGGAGAGGAAAACGAGAGGCAAAAATGTAATGCGAAGGATAAGGGTTTGTGATAGGTACTTGGTATATGACTTTTTCGTAAGCCTCCCTGGCAACGGCGCCAGAAATTCTTCTTGCTACTTCTCGAGCTTGCATTGTATTCCCTCGAAGAGGAAAGGGAGATGCAGCACAGTAGCGTAAGTATTTCCCTCAGTTTTTGAGAACCAAGGTATCAATCCAGTAGGAGACCACGCACGAGTCCCTCGTACCTGCACAAACAAATAAGAACTTCGCAGCCAACGCGAGAAGGGGTTATCAATCCCTTTACGGTCACTTATGAAAGTGAGATCTGATAGAGATGATAGTTTATATTTATGGTATTTTTGTTTATAAGAACAGAAAGTAAAAGCGGAAAAACTAAAGTAGATGTAGATTGATATGTTGACAATAGAGCCGGGGGCCATAGTGTTCTCTAGTGGCTTCTCTCATGATAGCGATATTCTATGGCTGGTAAACAAATTACTGTCGAGCAATTGATAGAAAAGAGAATAATTATGAGACTATCTAGGCATGATCATTGTATATAGGCATCACGTCCGAGACAAGTAGACCGACTCCTGCATGCATCTACTACTATTACTCCACACATCAACCGCTATCCAGCATGCATCTAGTGTATTGAGTTCATAAGAACAGAGTAACGCCTTAAGCAAGATGACATGATGTAGTGGGATAAACTCAAGCAATATGATGTAAACCCCATCTTTTTATCCTTGATGGCAACAATACAATACGTGCCTTGTTGCCCCTACTGTCACTGGGAAAGGACACCGAAAGATTGAACCCAAAGCCAAGCACTTCTCCCATTGCAAGAACTATAGATCTAGTAGGCCAAACCAAACCAATAATTCGAAGAGACTTGCAAGGATATTATGAGCACACATAAAGAGTTCAGAAAAGAACCAAATATTTCTCATAGATAATCTTGATCATAAACTCACAATTCATCGGATCTCGACAAACACACCACAAAAAGAGAATACACCAAATAGATCTCCTCGAAGACCGAGGAGAACTTTGTATTGAGATCCAAAGAGAGAGAAGAAGTCATCTAGATACTAGCTATGGACCCGAAGGTCTGTGGTAAACTACTCACAACTCATAGTGAGGGCGATGATGATGATGTAGAAGTACTCCGTGATGGATCCCCCCTCCGGCGGAGCTCTGGAACAGGCTCCAAGATGGGATCTCACGGGAACAGACGGTTATGGGGGTGGAACTAGGGTTTTCTCTCCTCTTCTGATGGTTTCGGGGTACGTAGGCTTATATAGGAGGAAGGAGGACACCGGGGGCCTCACACGGGACCCACGAGGCAGGGGGCGCGCCCCCCACCCTCGTGGGCACCTCGTGGCCCCTACTCCGTCGTTCTCAAGTCTCCTGTGCGTTATTTTCCCCAAAAATATCTCTCCCGAAGGTTTCATTCCGTTTGGACTCCGTTTGATATTCCTTTTCTGCAAAACCCTGAAACATGCAAAAAATAGCAATCTGGACTGGGCCTTTGGGTTAGTAGGTTAGTCCAAAATAATATAAAGGTGTATGACAAAGCCCATTAAACATCCAAAACATCATAAATAATAGCATGGAACAATAAAAAATTATAGATACGTTGGAGACGTATCATAACCCTAGAGGAATACATAAGGGACACTTTCCAGAACGATCCGGACTGCAAAAAGGAAGAGGTATGGGATACGGTAAGTAAACCGACTCCAAAACAGTTCTAATGGCAATTTTTCACCGTTTTGGAATATTTAGAAAAATAGAAAAATAAGTGGCAGTCAGGAAGAGACACGAGGCGTCCACGAGGGTGGAGGGCGCCCCCCTCTCTCTGGGTGCGGCCCCTGCCTTGTGGGCACCTCATGTGCCTCCCGGACTCCAATTTCTTGTAGGTTACTCCTTTTAATCAGTAAAAATTCATTATATATTCCTTCGAAGGTTTGACCTCTGTATCATGCAAAAATCCTCTGTTCTTGTTTCTACCTATTTTCTGCTAGGGTTGACGAGGCCAGGCATCATGTCGTCTTCCTCCTCCAACAATGAGGGCAACAACGCTTGGCTAATGAAGATAGAGCTGAAGAGGGAAGGACCCGAGGAGATCAACAAGGAGAATAGGATCAAGAAGGCTACGGAGGATCAAGCTCCGGCAACAGGAGAAGAAGACATCCTTCAACCCCTTCCCAACCTTTTTACTTGAACTAAGATTGAAGCTTTCAAGATGATTTAGTTCGCTCAAATACAAAACAAGTATCTCACAATTGAAAATATTTTGCTGAAGGAGCATATCGCCGCACTCAAAGGTATTATCCGCAAGTTGGAGGATCTCCTACGCTCGATGTATGATGATCCGGCGTCACTGCTTTCAACTCCATCATCACCAACTTCGAAGAAGGAGACATAATCATATGGGTATGGGCACTCCCCTTGGCAACTTCCAAGCTTGGGGGAGGTGCCCCGGTATCGTATTACCATCACACTTCTATCTTTACCATTTTTCTTAGTTCGATCCTTTTAGAATTATCTTGATCTAGTAGAATAAAGTTAGCATGATCTAGTTGTGAGCTTTTGCTTTATGATCTTCACCTTTGTAATCGAGTCCGTGAACTATATAATAAAGATTAGTGTTGAGTCAAGGGCTTGATTTCCTCACTTTGGTCATGATAGGATAAAAGAAAATATAAAAAGTATCAAAGAGATCATATCGATCTTATGGGAAGTAATGACTTCACATATAAAGAGTATGATGAATAGAAGTTGTTGAGAGTTGACAAACATAGTTTTGGTCGTCGTTGCAATTAATAGGAAGTAATAAAGAAAGAGAGGTTTCACATACAAATATACTATCTTGGACATCTTTTATGATTGTGAGCACTCATTAAAATATGACATGCTAAAGAGTTGATGTTGGACAAGGAAGACAACATAATGGGTTATGTTTTCTTATATCTAAAATAAAGTATATTGTCATAGATCATCCAACATGTTGAGCTTGCCTTTCCCCCTCATGCTAGCCAAAACTCCTCGCACCAAGTAGAGATACTACTTGTGCTTCCATACATCCTTAAACCTAGTTTTGCCATGACAGTCCACCATACCTACCTATGGATTGAGTAAGATCCTTAAAGTAAGTTGTCATGTTGCAAGCTCGCTAAAATATGCATGATTTATTAGTGTGGAGGAAATAAGCTTTATACGATCGTGTGATATGGAAGTAATAAAAGCGACGGACTGCATAATAAAGGTCCCTATCACAAGTGGCAATATAAAGTGACATTCTTTTGCGCTAAGACTTTGTGCATCCAACCATAAAAGCACATGACAACCTCGGTTTCCCTCTGCAAAGGGCCTATCTATTATTCTTGCCTTATAAGAGTCAAGGTGAAAATCATCTTTCCTTTTTTACATTTTATCCTGTGGCAAGCACACTGTGTTGGAAAGATCGTGACATATATACCCAATTGGATGTAAGTTATCATGGTCTATTACTATTGACATTACCCTTGAGGTAAGAGGTTGGGAGGCAACACCATAAGCCCCTATCTTTCTTTGTGTCCGATTAAAACTCCATAACCATAAGTATTGCGTGAGTGTGAACAATTGTGAAAGACTATATGATAGTATGTAGGCTTGCTGAAAAGCTCTTATGTTGACTCTTTCCGATGTTATGATAAATTGCAATTGCTTCAATGACCGACATCATACATTGTTGGTTTTCAATGAAGTTTCTGATTCATACTTAACATTGTGAATGAATTGTTAATTTAGCATAAGAATCATATGACAATATATATGTGTTGATGTTATAAGAATGATCATGATGCCCTCATGTCCGTATTTTATTTTTATCGACACCTCTATCTCTAAACATGTGAACATATTTTTTGATATCGGCTTTCGCTTGAGGACAAGCGAGATCTAAGCTTGGGGGAGTTGATACGTCCATTTTGCATCATGCTTTTATTTTGATATGTATTGCACTATGGGCTGTTATTACACGTTATGTCACAATACTTATGCATTTTCTCTCCTATTTTACAAGGTTTACAAAAAGAGGGAGAATGCCGGCAGCTGGAATTCTGGGCTGGAAAAGGAGCAAACACTGGAAACCTATTCTGCACAACTCAAAAAGCTCCGAAACTCCACGGGACACCGTTTTAGAAAATATAAAAAATATCTGGTGAAAGAGACTCACCAAGGGGCCACCACCTGTCCACGAGGGTGGCGGGCGCCCCCCCCCCTCTCCGGGCGCGCCCCCCTATCTCGTGGGCCACCAGATGCCCCCCCAATGCCCATCTTCTCCTATATGAGTTGTTTTGACCTGGAAAAAAATCATAAGGAGGCTCTCGGGACCAGACGCCGCTGTCTTGAGGCGGAACCTTGGCGGAAACCAATCTAGGGTTCCAGCAGAGCTGTTCTGCCGGGGATACTTCCCTCCGGGAGGGGGAAATCGTCACCGCCATCATCACCAACAACTCTCCCATCTTGGGGAGGGTTATCTTCATCAACATCTTCACCAGCACCATCTCCTCTCAAACCCTAGTTCATCTATTGTATCCAATCTTTGTACCCAAACCTCAGATTGGTACCTGTGGGTTGCTAGTAGTGTTGATTACTCCTTGTAGTAGATGCTAGTTGGTTTATTTGGTGGAAGATCATATGTTCAGATCCATTATGCTTATTATTAACCCTCTGATCATGAAAAATATTATGTCTTGTGAGTAGTTACTTTTGTTCCTGAGGACATGGGAGAAGTCTTGCTATAAGTAGTCATGTGAATTCGGTATTCGTTCGATATTTTGATGAGATGTATGTTGTCTCTCCTCTAGTGGTGTCATGTGAACTTCGACTACATGATACTTCACCATTATTTGGGCCTAGAGGAAGGCATTGGGAAGTAATAAGTAGATGATGTGTTGCTAGAGTGACAGAAGCTTAAACCCTAATTTATGCGTTGCTTCGTAAGGGGCTGATTTGGATCCATATGTTTCATGCTATGGTTAGGTTTACCTTAATACTTCTTTTGTACTTGCGGATGCTTGCATTAGAGGTTAATCATAAGTGGGAGGCTTGTCCAAGTAAGGACAGCACCCAAGCACCGGTTCACCCACATACCAAATTATGAAAGTACCGAACGCGAATCAGATGATCGTGATGGAAACTAGCTTGACGATAATTCCCATGTGTCCTCGGGAGCGCTTTCCTCCATATAAGAGTTTGTCCAGGCTTGTCCTTTGCTACAAAAAGGATTGGGTCATCTTGCTGCACCTTATTTACTTTTACCTTTTGTTACTTGCTGATACGTCCAAAACGTATCTATAATTTCTGCTTGCTCCATGCCTCTTTTGGGTGATATTGCTATGATATTTATACACTTCCATACACTTTTGATCATATTTGGACTAACCTATTAACTCAGTGCACCCCAGTGCCGGTTTCTGTTTTCTGCTGTTTTTGTATTTCAGGTTTTCCCGTCACGTAAACTGCCAGAAAAATCCCAGAAAAATTATATAAAAAATCAGCGTTCCGGAAGCTTCCACACGGTCGAAGTAGGGCCGGAGGGGGGCCACCAGGGCTCCAGGCGCCCTGGTGGCGCGGCCCCCCTCCTGGCCGCGCCTGGGCCCCCAGGCCTCCGCTGATGCCCCCTTTGGCATATATTTAACACGCGTCCCGAAACCCTCGAGGACGGAACCCTTTTTCGCGATCTCATCTCTGTTCCGCCGCCGCCGCGCTTCCAAGATCGGGAGCACAAAAAGAACTCTTCCCGGCACCCTGTCGGAGGGGAGGATCACCACCGGGAGCCTCTCCACCACCATGGACGCCTCCCGGATGAGTTGTGAGTAGTCTCCCTTGGACCATGGGTCCATGACCAGTAGCTATGTGATGTTCTCCTCCCCTTCTTGTGCTTCACTAATTAGACCTCGTGAGCTGCTCTACATGATCGAGGCACATATGTAATCCTTATGTTGTTGCTATGATGAGTTTGCTGGGATCCGATGGATTGTGAGATTATGTTCAGATTGTGTTTGAGTAATATATTTGATTTACCTCTTTTATATTTATGTTCGTAAGTAATTCTTGCATGTTCTCCGTTGCTATTTATTGCTTTGGCCAAGTAGTAGGTAGTGACTCCAAGAGGGAACGTTATGCTCGATTGTGGGTTCATGCCCCTCGATGACTAGCTTGAGTGACAGAAACATGAGTCTAGGGGATGTGATGTTGCCACAAGGGGGAAAACAACGGTGCTTGTGCCCGCGGGTGCAAGGATTGTTTACTTTACGCAAAGTTCTTTTAATGCAGTTGTCTGTTGCTTTGAGTTTACACTATGGGTGGGACTCGCAACTTAATACCAGCGAGATGTTCTGGATAGATATCTCAAGGTGGATGATTAGTAGTAGATGCAGATGGATTTCGGTCTACTTGCCTTGGCGTACCGCCCATGCTTTGAACCTCTACCTTTCTTGCAACATAGTTAGCATTGGTTTGCGCACATAATTCTGTCAATTGCCCAGTTGTAATTCGTTTACCTCACATAGCTGTTTTATCGTCCTTTGGGAGAGAGACATCACTAGTGAACATCATGGGACCCCGGTCCATATTACCATCACTGATCACATCCGCTATTTACTTTCTGCTTTTACATACTAGTTACAGTTTTACCTATCACCATTATCACTTGTGTTTGATCCTTTGTAAGCGACAAGGCCGGAGGGATTGACAACCTCTCTGTACTCGTTGGGAGCAAAGTTATTTGTATCTATGTGCAGGTCCAAGTTGATTGCTAATATCTGGCGCCGTTAGCAGTTGACACCTTCTTGTTGAAACTAGGAGTCTCAGGGGAAATCGATCCTTGGTATCTTTGCCAAGGGAAAACTACCGCTACACTGCATCTCAAACCTTCCACTTGGGGTAACCTACGAGGGGCGAGAAGCCATCAAGCAAAGTTTTCTGGCGCCGTCGCCGGGGACTCCACTCTTCAAGATAGGGGAGTTGCACGCTATCTTTTACCTTTGCTTTTTAGTCTTGTTAGTTTACCTTTCATTTTTGCTTTAGTATCTTTTATCGAAAATCACAAAAATAGTTATCTCATTCTTTAGTTGTCATTATGTCGGGTCCTTTTGTCTTTGGCGAGGCAGAAGTTCTCACCTTTAAACAAAGAGGTGGGGAAAGTCTAAAAGATGCTTGGTATAGAATTAATGATTCTCAAAAAAGAGCCACCAAGAAGCAATCTACTACTATCCTGCTTAGAAATTTTTATGTTGGAATTACTTCTCGGAATAGGTTTATTCTAGATACTGCTATCAATGGAAATTTCCTAGAGGCCCCAGTTTGGGAATCTCTTAGTATTATTGAAAATCTTGTTGGGAATCCCCCTGTTGTTAGCATTCAAGAGGACATCACCCTAGCTCACATTATGAAAAAACTTGAAAAGATAGAGCTAGAGATGCCAAACATTAATAAGATAAACGAGTTGGATCGTAAGATCCAAGGGAATTTGAATAGGCTTGATAGCTCCATGCATAAAATTTTCAAAACTTTGGAGACCATCAAATCCCATGACTTGGACTCTTCTAGGATAGACAAAATTGAGGAAATCTTTGATACTCTAGGAACCACTTTCTCCTCAATCAAAACCAAAAAGGTAGAAACTCCGGCAAAGAAGGAGCCTAAGTTCGTTCACGTTCCAAAGGCTCCCCGCTCTAAAAGTAATCCATATATTGCCAAAGGGGTTGAAACTGTGAAGACTTTGGAAGAAACACCTCTCTTTGATAAATTTATAAATGAATCTTCCCTTTACTTTTTTCCTTTTGGTCTTCTCCCTAGAAGTATCTCTATGAGGCCTTTATTTGAAAGTCCTCTTAAGACTAGTTGTACTATTGAAGAGCTTTTTGATGATCTTGATGATGGTTCAATTGATGCAACTTGATCTCTTTGCATTATGCCTAGCTTAAAGGCATAAAAGAAAGCGCTTTTGGGAGGCAGCCCACATGAATAAATTTTTATTTTGCTTTTGTTGTGTCTTGATTTTGTTACTACAGTAGCATCATCATTGTATCTTTACTTTTCAACTTTGTGCCAAGTGTAGCCTCTGATTGCAAGAAAGTTCAAAAGTTGTGACGTGCTGTCCAGGAAACAGATTCTGTCCTTGGACAGGAAAATTCGTATAAAATCACCAGATCATCTTTTTGGTCTGAATTGTTTCGAAAGCGTGCTCTATACAATTGTCTTTCGGGCGTCTGTTCTGAGTTTTTTGATTAGAGTTGCAGAAGTGCCCCGAAAAAAATCATTTACTACCTGCTGTTCTGTTTTTCACAGATTCTGTCCTGTTTTGCCTTTCCTTCATTTTGCAAACCTTGAGCTTGCTTTTTCTTTGCAAAAACCTTTTGGCAATCTTGAGAAACAGTAGACCTTCAAGAATATCTTTATTTCCAGCAAGGAACAATTATATTATTATGGGTACTAACCTCGCTAATCAGATTATGATGAGTTATGTATGAAGGGAGTTTTCAAGTGTGCGAGGGAAGATGATAAAAAGATTCAGGAGTGTCAAACACTCAAGCTTGGGGATGCCCCCATGCACCCCCAAGAAATATTCAAGGAGACTCAAGCGTCTAAGCTTGGGGATGCCCCCGTGCATCCCCTTCTCCATCAACATTATCAGTTCGTCTTTCGTTCCACTATATTTTTATCACTGCATGTGTTATGTGCTATGCTTGGAGCGTCCTGCTTTTAGTTTCATTTTTAGCTTTGCTTGCTTTTCATAACGAGTCGGAACTCAGCTTTCTTTGTGTGGGAGAGAAACACGCTCCACTTCAACCTAGAACACAACATAGAATTTTCATGTCTATCTTTGCTGTGTGTGTTCTTTGTCTTTCAATAGCTATTGTCATGTTCAGCTCTTAGTATTCATGCTTATCTTTTTAAAGAGCTTTTGTTTAGTTGGTTGCTTGAACTCTCTTTAGTTATCATGCCTATCTTATTAAGAGAGTTTGCTTCTGTTGCATTGGTTGATATGTCTATGATAAAAATGCTACGTGCATAATGGTGCTTAGTAGTTCATGTTTTCTTATGGTTAGTCTCAAATAGCTGGGGGGTTCCCAATGTGTTATTGGAGTACCAACATGATTTGTTTGCCTATGATGTGGTATGGTTTAGTAATATCTTCCTTCAAGAATTTATTTTGATTGACTTGGCGTATGCTCACGCATATTTAAGACTGTAAAGAAAGTCTGTCAAGCCTTGATGATCTTTTGTTTCTGAGTAGCGATATAACTTCCATGCCTGATTCAATGTTGCTTTGTCGCTCTGCATGATTATGACCGTCATTGCTCTTTTAGTTGGTCGCTCCCAGTCTTTTGCTAACCTCCACCTGTACTAAGCGGACTGACTGCTTGTGCATCCAAAATCCTTTAAACCAGTTATGCCATATGAGTCCACCATACCTTCCTATACATGGTATTTACCTGCCATTCCTAACGAAGACTTTCATGTACCATCTCAAAATTATTCAAAAAAAAAGCATTCCTATTTTGTGCCTCTGATTTAGTTCATGAGGAAGTAGTAGTTAATTCATGATCTTTTTAAGTTGGACAAGCTTCACCCCGGGATTGCATGTCTAATGTGCAAACCCATAATACGAGAAGGAACTGGCAAAGAGTGCGCCCGGCTAAAAAATAATATAACAAACAAACCCTCCTTCACGCTTTGTTCATGAGAAATCAGAAAACTTTGGCAGTGATAAACAAAGGAGATTAAGAGGATGTGATCGTCCTCGTTCGGGAGCCGTTCCTCGAAACTTGTCCATCTCAAGAAGTGATAGAGTTGTCTGCTAGCATTCGTTGACGGAACATGCATAATCTAAAAAAATAATTATTACCTCTGTTTTTAAAACCAAGAGCTCTGGTATATGTTTTGTCTTTGTTTCCGACTACGGGTTTTCAACCTTGCCAACAAAAGCCACGGTTCGAGAGTCTCCACCTTCTTTTAAAGCACCAACTATTAAGAGCATGATTGTCATTCTGAGTGTAATGTGCATTGTCCCAAAGTAGCATTGTCTTTTGCATGATTGTGATATCGTTTATTCTGAAATCATTGTATCTAGTCATCACTTAAACCTTGGAGGTGCCCCTGCATTTATGTTTTGCTTCACTAAAGGGGGCAAGCGAGATATCACTTTATCATATTTGCACATCATGCTCATTACAAATCTATTTGATGTTTCAGTATCATATTGTAAAACTTTCAGCTCTTTGTGATTTTCTCATGAGGAAACTTAATTACTACAGATTCATTGTCTCAGTAAGCTTTTGTCATATGACTATGAAAAGTCCTATATGGTTAATAGCATGTCACCACAGAAATTATTCTTGTTATCATTAACCTACTCGAGGACGAGCAGGAATTAAGCTTGGGGATGTTGATACGTCCAAAACGTATCTATAATTTCTGCTTGCTCCATGCCTCTTTTGGGTGATATTGCTATGATATTTATACACTTCCATACACTTTTGATCATATTTGGACTAACCTATTAACTCAGTGCACCCCAGTGCCAGTTTCTATTTTCTGCTGTTTTTGTATTTCAGGTTTTCCCGTCACGTAAACTGCCAGAAAAATCCCGGAAAAATTATATAAAAAATCAGCGTTCCGGAAGCTTCCACACGGTCGAAGTAGGGCCGGAGGGGGGCCACCAGGGCTCCAGGCGCCCTGGTGGCGCGGCCCCCCTCCTGGCCGCGCCGGGGGGGCGCCTGGACCCCCAGGCCTCCGCTGATGCCCCCCTTTGGCATATATTTAACACGCGTTCCGAAACCCTCGAGGACGGAACCCTTTTTCGCGATCTCATCTCTGTTCCGCCGCCGCCGCGCTTCCAAGATCGGGAGCACCAGGAGAACTGTTCCCGGCACCCTGCCGGAGGGGAGGATCACCACCGGGAGCCTCTCCACCACCATGGACGCCTCCCGGATGAGTTGTGAGTAGTCTCCCTTGGACCATGGGTCCATGACCAGTAGCTATGTGATGTTCTCCTCCCCTTCTTGTGCTTCACTAATTAGACCTCGTGAGCTGCCCTACATGATCGAGGCACATATGTAATCCTTATGCTGTTGCTATGATGAGTTTGCTGGGATCCGATGGATTGTGAGATTATGTTCAGATTGTGTTTGAGTAATATATTAGATTTACCTCTTTTATATTTATGTTCGTTAGTAATTCTTGCATGTTCTTCGTTGCTATTTATTGCTTTGGCCAAGTAGTAGGTAGTGACTCCAAGAGGGAACGTTATGCTCGATTGTGGGTTCATGCCCCTCGATGACTAGCTTGAGTGACAGAAACATGAGTCTAGGGGATGTGCTGTTGCCACAAGGGGGAAAACAACGGTGCTTGTGCCCGCGGGTGCAAGGATTATTTACTTTACGCAAAGTTCTTTTAATGCAGTTGTCTATTGCTTTGAGTTTACACTATGGGTGGGACTCGCAACTTAATACCAGCGAGATGTTCTGGATAGATATCTCAAGGTGGATGATTAGTAGTAGATGCAGATGGATTTCGGTCTACTTGCCTTGGCGTACCGCCCATGCTTTGAACCTCTACCTTTCTTGCAACATAGTTAGCATTGGTTTGCGCACATAATTCTGTCAATTGCCCAGCTGTAATTCGTTTACCTCACATAGTTGTTTTATCATCTTTTGGGAGAGAGACATCTCTAGTGAACATCATGGGACCCCGGTCCATATTACCATCACTGATCACATCCGCTATTTACTTTCTGCTTTTACATACTAGTTACAGTTTTACCTATCACCATTATCACTTGCGTTTGATCCTTTGTAAACGACAAGGCCGGAGGGATTGACAACCTCTCTGTACTCGTTGGGAGCAAAGTTATTTGTATCTGTGTGCAGGTCCAAGTTGATTGCTAATATCTGGCGCCGTTAGCAGTTGACACCTTCTTGTTGAAACTAGGAGTCTCAGGGGAAATCGATCCTTGGTATCTTTGCCAAGGGAAAACTACCGCTACACTGCATCTCAAACCTTCCACTTGGGGTAACCAACGAGGGGCGAGAAGCCATCACTTGCTACCAATTACCTTATCACAAAACTATCTGTTACCTATAATTTCAGTGCTTGCAGAAAATACCTTACTGAAAACTGCCTATCATTTCCTTCTGCTCCTTATTGTGTTCGACACTCTTACTTATCGAAAGGACTACGATAGATCCCCTACACTTGTGGGTCATCTAGCAACAACGGAATGGAGTTCAAGAACACAAATCTGGATACCTTTCTTGACGAAGAAGGGATTTCACATGAGTTCTCGGTTACGTACACACCTCAACAAAATGGAGTTGTTAATAGGAAGAACCGGACACTCATCGAAATGGCGATAATGATGCTTCATCAGTACAAAACTCCAAGACACTTTTGGGCAGAAGTGGTTGAGACAGCTTGTCATGCTAAAAATCTACTATATCTTCACAAACTTCTCGGAAAGGCGGCATACGAGCTTCTCACCGGTAACAAACCCCAAGTTGGATACTTTCGATTATTTGGCTCAAAGTGTTACATAGTTGACAAGCATCGTCGTTCAAAATTTGCCCCTAAATCTTATGAAGGTTTTATACTCGGCTACGGCTCAAACTCTCACACTTACCATGTGTACAACAATTTCACCCGAAAGGTTGAAGAGACGGTAGATGTGAAGTTTGATGAATCTAACGACTCGCAAGTATAGCAATTGCCAATTGATGTAGGAGACAAAGACCCTTCGGAGGCAATTCAAGACTTGTCTATTGGCAAGATTCACCCAACGGAGGTGAAGGAGAATACTTCATCCATTAAGTGGAAGCCTCATCTTCACGACAAGATGAACCACAAGTTGACTTGGAGGCATCCACAAGTGGGACATGCCAAGATGAAGGAAACGAGGAAGTGCTTCAAGATGAACTTCATAGACCTCCTTCTCCACCTCCACAAGGGGGCAGCAACACCAACAACAATGAAGAAGGACAAGAAGAAGAAGAAGATGAAGAGGATGTTCCACCCCGACCCAAGCAAAAGCTCTCACGAGTTAGAGCAAGAATTGCTAGAGATCATCTTGTAAAGCAAATCTACGATGATATCCAAACCGGGAGAATCACTCGCTCTAAATCTCGGTTAGCTAACTTTTGTGAACATTACTCTTTCATATCTAACCTTGAACCTACGAAGGTTGAAGATGCTCTTGATGATCCGGATTGGGCGAACACTATGCATGAGGATCTACATAACTTCGAGAGAAACCAAGTTTGGACATTGGTTGAGAAACCCGACAACTACCAAAACATCATCGGTACCAAATGGGTATTTCACAATAAGCAAGATGACGATGGACAAGTTGTACGCAACAAGGCCCGTCTCGTTGCCCAAGGCTACACTCAAGTCGAAGGTATGGACTATGGTGCAACATATGCCCCAGTTGCCAGACTTGAGTCCATACACATCTTACTTGCTTATGCAAATCATCATGATATCACTTTATACCAAATGGACATTAAACGTGCTTTTCTCAACGGTGAAATTGAGGAGGAAGTTTATGTTAAACAACCTCCCGGCTTTGTTAATCCCAAGAAACCTAATCCTGTTTACAAACTTCACAAAGCTCTTTATGGTCTTCAACAAGCTCCTATAGCATGGTATAAATGCTTGACCAAGTTCCTTCTTGAAAAAGGCTTTGAAATTGGGAAAACTGGTTCCACACTTTTTACTAAAAGGGTTAATAGTGAATTATTTGTGTGCCAAATTTATGTTGATGATATCATATTTGGTTCTACTAACCCCCATTTTAGTGAAAGGTTTGGAAAGCTAATGTCGGAAAAGTTTGAGATGTCTACGATGAGTGAACTCAAGTTCTTTCTCGGTTTGAAAATAAAGCAAACTAAGGAGGGTACTTTTGTTTCTCAAACAAAGTATACCAAGGACTTATTCAAGAAGTTCAACATGCAAGAATGCAAAGGTATGACTACACCCATGCCTACTAGTGGACATCTTGACTTGACAAAGGATGGCAAACCGGTTGACCAAAAGGTTTAATGTTCTATGATTGGTTCATTGTTATATCTATGTGCATCCCGTCCCGACATTATGCTAAGTGTATGCATGTGTGCACGATATCAAGCGGCCCCCAAAGAATGTCATCTTAAGGATGTGAAAAGGATAGTGAGATACTTAATTCACACACCAGACTTTGGCAATTGGTATCCTAAGAGGTCTTATTTCGATCTTGTTGGCTACTCCGATTCAAATTATGCCGGAGACAAGGTTGATAGAAAGTCCACTTCGGATACTTGTCAATTTCTTGGTAGATCTCTTGTATCTTGATCCTCCAAGAAACCAAACTCCGTATCCCTATCCAACGCCGAAGCGGAATACATTGCCGCAGGATCATGTTGTGCTCAATTACTTTGGATGACCCAAACTCTTAAAGATTATGGGATAAATGTGAAACATGTTCCATTGCGTTGTGACAATGAAAGTGCTATTAAGATTGCTCATAATTCCGTGCAATATTCTTGAACTAAGCATATTGAAGTTCGTCATCATTTCATTCGAGATCATGTTGCTAAGGGTGTATCAATCTTTAACATGTTCATACCGACAAGCAATTAGCGGATATATTTACAAAACCACTTGATCAGAAAGTGTTTTGCAGGTTGAGAGGTGAATTGAACATTATTGGTGCCTCAAACTTGGAGTAGAAACTCCTTTCTGGATACATGCAAGGCATACGCCTTTGACTAATCCTTGACGTTTCTCTTATGATGATGATCACTTGTCTTGGATCTATTTGTACCATTGCATGCTATCTAACCCTTGTAGGTACTTGGATGAACCCAAATCTATGAGATTGCAACTCACTCACATCCTAAGCAATCTCAACATCACCAAGTCTCCACAATATGGTGGTTGAAGTCAAGGAAGCATAAATCCTTTCAACATATCCTTTGACAATTTATATATATCAAATTTCATTTGGTATCAAACTTTCGTGATTGTCATTTTGGATACATAAGTGCTTTTCCTTGCAAATCTAACCCATGTATGTAGACGAAATCAAATTACAAGTGGTTCTCCCAACTCCTAATGATCTACATCGACCTTGAGCATCCAACAAAAGTTCAACTACATGATCAAGATCAACATCACCACCCGAGGTATGTTATTCCATCTTAAATAAGCTTTACCCCAAGACATGGGTCAAAGCAACTCAACAAGGTGTGAACACATCAAAATGCTTAAACGAAAAATGGCAACCCCATTATGACCTATGATCAAGTGATCTCACTTGACACCTAAGTCAATATACTCTAACATAGGTGACTTTGTCGTCGACCATTTCTAGATGAAGTTCTCTAGTGTTTCTCCTTGTTCTTGCTTTGCATTTGCATGCTTATTCCCCTTTCAAAAAAAACTTCATCTAGATTTTCTTTTATTTTTTCTATTATTCTCTGCATCCAATTCATTGCAAATCTTTTAGTTAATTCCTTGCAAATCTTTGTGAGATCTTATTTGCCTAGTGAGCCGAGTTGACAATTGTTCTCTCTATGTGGAACTCGGACACAACGGTTTGTCTCTTTTGGTCTAACCGAACCACCTCGGTGCCACCAAAGAAAACAACTCGGTGTTACCGATTTCACTGCTGAGAAAACACTTTGCCTTTTGCATCCTGCATATTTGTTCTAGCTCAACTCAATGATTCTTGACTTCTGTAAGCATCACATTCTACATGTTGCTTTGTACTGTGACTCAAGTACCAAACCTAGTTGACTCATAATCGAGAAGGGCCTTCATGTAAATTGATGTCAAAGGGGGGGAGACAGATCACTCAAAGCTTACTCACACCAAAGGGAGAGCGAAATTTTGATGTCCTCCCATATGCTTGGTACTAAAAGAGGAGAGAAGTCACATGTCTTCTAGAGGGGAAAGACATGTCAGTATTTATTATGATTATCTATCTTGCTCTGATTTCCATTCTCTATCTTCTCCCATTATCACATATAAGATTCAGAGGGAGAAATACATCTAAGGAAAGGAAATCTTCGAATTCATTGCATATCTTTCTGGGGACATGTTTATACTCAATAGAGTACCTAGTACTCACTCACTACATGTCATCCAAATCTTGGTACTCTTGTGGGTTGCTGCTCTTGCTTTGTTTAGTAGATGTTTCTGTGTTATCTAACCTTTTTTACTCAGGTTCATCTCTTCCAAAGCTAGCTCAAGACCACAAGGTAATTATATGCATCACACTCGTGTGCATGATGATATTTTGATGATGTACATATTGTTTGCAAGAAGGACTCATGAACATGAAGGTACATTTCCTATATCCATTTGCTCTGATGCATACAACCAAGATACATGTAACTCATTGCTTGCTCTAACATGCATCTATATTCCATATTTACATGATTGCATACATGTAGGGGGAGCCTATGAATGTTACATGTCTTTCCAAAGCTTTACTTGCTATTCTCTATATCTTTATCTAAAGCTTTGATGTATGTTGTCATCAATTACCAAAAAGGGGGAGATTGAAAGCACAAGTTCTCCCTGGGTCATTTTGGTAATTAATGACAACATATCTCTTGTTGGACTAATACTTTTAACTAGTATATTTTGGATAAAGTTCAATAGTGGAGTGGCATGAACAAGAGTATGTGGAACCCCTTCAAGATGCGAAGGACGGAAGACTGTCAAAAGCTAAAAGCTCAAGACTCTACATTTTCATTTTAGTGATCCAAGATCACATTGAGTCCGTAGGAAAGCCAATACTATTAAAAGGGGATGAGGTGTTGCTTAATGGCTTGCTTGCTCAAAGTGCTTACTGATATGATCCAAAGCCCTCAACCACTTTCTCATTCCACATATGTCCTAAACCTAAAAGTCAAACTCGGCCCCACCAATTTGATCTATCCGACGCCACCGAGTTGACTTGAAAAAGCCACTGCCAAAACCCTAATCAGTTCGCTCTCATCGATAGGGATCTCGGTTTCACCGAGATGGGAATGTAAACTCTCTGTTTCCTATTTGCAACATTTTGGTCTAACCGAGATGTGAGAATAGGTCTCACCGAGTTAGCATTGCAAACTCTCTGTTTCCTTTTTCGTAACGTTTTGGTCTCACTGAAACGATTGAATCGGTCCCACCGAAAAGCCTAACGTTCACATTTTGAACTAAATCGGTTCGATCGAGTTTCATGATTCGGTCCCACCGAGTTTGGTAAATTGTGTGTCACAGCTAGATTTTGTGTGGAGGCTATATATACCCCTCCACCCACTCTTCATTCGTGGAGAGAGCCATCAGAACATACCTACGCTTCCATTACTCATTTTCTGAGAGAGAACCACCTACTCGTGTGTTGAGGCCAAGATATTCCAATCCTACCATATGAATCTTGATCTCTAGCCTTCCCCAAGTTGCTTTCTACTGAAATCTTCTTTCCATCATATCCAAATCTGTGATAGAGAGTTGAGTGTTGGGGAGACTATCATTTGAAGCACAAGAGCAAGGAGTTCATCATCAACACACCATCAATTACCTTTTGGAGAGTGGTGTCTCCTAGATTGGTTAGGTGTCACTTGGGAGCCTCTGACAAGACTGTGGAGTTGAACCAAGGAGTTTGTAAGGGCAAGGAGATCGCCTACTTCGTGAAGATCTACCCTAGTGAAGCAAGTCCTTGTGGGCGATGGCCATGGTGGGATAGACAAGGTTGCTTCTTCGTGGACCCTTTGTGGGTGGAGCCCTCAGTGGACTCGCGCAGCCGTTACCCTTCATGGGTTGAAGTCTCCATCAACGTGGATGTACGATAGCAGCATCTATTGGAACCACGCCAAAAACAACCATGTCTCCAATTGCGTTTGCACACTCCAATCCCATCCCTTTAGTTTCTTGCAACTTGCATGCTTTACTTTCCACTGCTCATGTACTCTTGCCATCCTTGCTTGAAACGTATTGTGTATGTTTGAAATTGTGCTAAAATTCTACCTCAACTCAAAGAAATTAAAAACTGCTACTTTTCTTGTTGAGTGTTGAATCACCCCCTCTAGACACCTCTTCTTCGATCCTCTCACTTGCACTTGGGTATTATCAATCGACGCGACAAAGCTCTCACTGGAGAAGGAGAAGAACCCTCCTCCATGAACCAAACGTCAATTCCACTAATTTTGGTCAACTCCAAGCAAATTTCTCGCGTTAGTAGCCTCCACTCGTCTCCAAGTAATGATACACCCATGTAAACTAATGTATGGTTTTTACGTAAACGAGGACGTGGAAACAAGGGATTGGTTTGATGGGGGTGGAGGGACCCACCCCTATGAAAATCAGGGGGAGATGAAAAGTTGTTAGGAAGATTACGTAGGTTTAAGTAGGTTCTACGTAGATGTAGGATTATTGCCCGTCTCTTGTGACCGAGTGTGAGGCTGTGAGCGCCAATAACATGTTTAATTCACCACCCATTCGAGTCTGACCACTGATGTCAATCTGCTCCGCCGTCGATCCAACCCTTCCACTTGTCCAAGTGAGATCTGCTTATAAACTGCTCATAGGGAGATCTCTAACGCGTTGATTTACTCTCCTCCTTATTCTCCACGTCACCTCCCACCGACGAGACCCATCGCAAGATCCCTCAAGAGCTCTCGGGCCTGCGCTCTGGTGAAGAGAGGCACAATGCGGTGGCAGCGGTGGTAGCTCATCACGGGCGGAGGTCGTGCCCCGTCGCCCCTGGCGATCAGATGACAATGGTGATGGGATCAGTGGCTTGACACAAAGGTCCGAGTTGAGCAGCGCTGCCAGGAATCAAAAACCCCACCCAACGCGAGGATGGTGCGTACGAGATGGATTCCAAAAGAGAGAGAGGGGCAGAGAGGAAGAAAAGAGTTTGAGGGAAACGAATGATAACAGTTAGGATTGTCCTTCCAAACACATCGAGAGTCGGTTTAGGTTTACGATTTATCGGGATAGGTATGTACATGGTATGGACTTCAGGGATTTAGAAGTGAGGGTTCGTTTGTGTCATGCTTCACAAACTCAGGGTTTAAAATAGACTTCACTCCTATGAGCATTTGCATGACGATGTTTGACACGTTTGAGTTTAGTTTATTTCGTCGGTCATGTAATTTTGTTTCCCATGCGCTTGGGCAATACGGGTACTGTATGGCTGAAGCCACTATGTTTTGGCTAGGTTCAAGCCTAATTTTTGTTACAGACATGGTTGCCAACGAGTCTGTTGATCATTCTGGGTAACAGATTTTATGTTTCGAAAGGAATCTTGGGTGATGTTATTCAACGAACGTTCGCTGGCTGTCCATGGCCAACAAAAGTTTTGCGTGGCAATTGATATATCGGCAGTATGGCAACTCCTTCAAGCGAACACGGCAATTTTCACAAAAAATCATTTGTTTGCCGGAATTTGTTTTTGAAGAAATTGCCATGTGTGTTTGAAGAGCTTGCCGTAAAAGACATTCGCAAATACCATGCTATCGAGAACGTTAGCTGGCTATTGCGGTCCAAAATCATTACATCGTTTACGAGCAAATGAAGAATCTCTCATCGAGCTATTTACATGAAATATTATTGTTAAATGGTGTTTTAGCTAGCTTATGAGCAACTTGGTTGACATCCCTTTGACAATGTTCATAAGATATCGTTGCAAACTCCATTGACAAAATTTTACGGTCCACCCTAATATAAGTTGGGAAGTAGCCGAGAACCCTCCCATCTGCATGGACTCAATGCCCATGCTACTTGATTGCACAACGATTTGGGTATAACCCTAGTAAGGCGTCAGTTCTAGTCCATCTCACAAGGCTTGGGGCTCTTTGCCATCTTGGAGATATGGTATCTTCCTACTGGACAACACTGATGGAGCTTGACAAGAATATAGGGGGGTTGGTGGGGGAGACAAAAAATTAACCAACTACAACAAACCACAACTCGTAGCCTTCAAAAGGATATCCAGATAAATACCCATGAGGAAGGCTGGGTTGTTCTATCTGAATAGAAAATGGGCCTTATAAAGGCCGTCAACGAAATAATCCCTGAAGCGGAACATAGAATGTGTGCATGGCATATCTAATTGGAAAAAACAACACATAGACAAAATCTATCACAAAATGTTTTGGGCATGTGCTAAATCGTCTGACAAGGTTTATTTCAACTACAATATGGCCAAGTTAGCCAAAAAAAGACCAAGATGGTGCAAGGGACATGATGAAGACAACGCCTGAACATTGGTGTTGACCATTTTTGTTGCTTGGTTCCTACTGTGATTCAGTTGAGAATAAAATGTATTCGAATATTTGAAAAATGCAATCATGAGAGCTAGATTTTTTCCAATAATATCACAGATGGAACTTATCAGGAAAAAAGTAATTGCGAGGATCGCAGAAAATAAGGCCAAATCACAAGGTTGGACAATATGTCCCAACATATTCAAGAAGTCGAAGCTAAATATTAAGAGTTCAAATATTTGCCAGGTTTTGTGTTTATATGTTGTAGATCATGGAGCAGAGTAGTTGACATTATTCTTGTTTTTGTAAGTAGTAGACCACGTTTTATGTAATGTATATTACTCTGTGTGAAATGCATTGGATACCTTATTACTAGCACTATTATGTGATGTCTTCAATTGTACTTATCTCCAAATTGTGCACTGTCAAATAGCAGAAAAATGCTGCCAACTTGTATACAAAATGCACGCAATGTGTTGTCAAATTTTAGATCAAACTACTCACATTATTGAGTACAGATGAGCTATTCAATTTCAGTACAAATACACACTTTTATTTGAGAAGAAATTCAGTACATGACAACACTACTACACTCATTTTTCATTTGCTACGCATGACTAACCTGTTTCCGTACAAATACATCACAACAGTTCTACACTCAATTTCAGTACAAATACATTCTTTTATTTCAGAACAAATTCAGCTAGATTCTTCATCTCATCATGTACTGCTCTGTTTCTGTCAAAACTCTCTCTCCATGGTTCTGTTCCCATCGAAACTCACTTTATCATCTTCTTTAATCTCATATAAATATATCAGCGCACAACAGGTTGAACACAATCCGTTTAGTAGTCTCCTTAGCAAAGACAACATGTCATCTCGTACAAGCAAAGGAGAGAGACATGATGGAGGATGCACGTGAGGAGGGAGCTGCTGGAGTCCAGAGGCTAACTCCATATGTATGAGTTGTTCAAGATGTGTGTGTACTGTTTCCTCAAGGCGAACAATGAAGGCGGAAGTAGGTTACACTCCGAGCCTAAAGTGTGTGTGCGTGTGTGCATGATGGTTGGATGGGCCATTAGCCCATATCTTTGATTACTAATACCTAGTAAAAAATATTTGGGCAGGGGGGGAGGCACGACCCCCTCAGTCCGCCTCCCCCCTCAGTCCTCTATTGCAAAGTAGACTATGAACCTATCACGTAGTAGTCTCATTAGCAAAGAAAACACGACATCTCATACAAGCAAAGCAGAGAGACATGATGGTGGCTACAGGTGAGGAGGGAGTCACTGGATACAGAGGCGGCGGGGCCTTATGTCTGCCGCTGCGCGAGACCGTTGGAATGCTTGCACTGGCAAGGCAGCGAGACAGTGACATGTCTTCAACGTATCTACAATTTTTGATTGTTTCATTCTACTATATTATGAATCTTGTTCGCTTTATATGCCATTTTGTATCTTTTTTAGGAACTACCCTATGAACTCAGTGCCTAGTGCAACTTCCTAGTTTTTGCCTATTTATTTGTTTCACATAGAATCCATACTAAACATAGCGCAAACACGATGAAACTTTATGCTGATTTTTTTGGACTAAAAGAGACCCTAGAAGCTTTGAGGGAATACCAAAAGACCTGCTAGTGGGCCACAAGCTCAAGGGAGCGCCCCTAGGAGCGCGTCACCTGAGCTTGTGGGACCCAGAGGTAACTGTATTCGTATTGTTGCTTCTAAGGGTAAAACGATGGGCTCGAACATATTATTTGGTCTTGCTTTGTGTATATGATGTCATCATGCTTCAAGCATTACTCTTTTTGTTGTGAACATAATACCTTAAGATGCATGCTGGATAGCAGTCAAGGGGTAGAGTAATAGTTGTAGATTTAGCAAGATTAACGGTCTACTTGTCACAGATGTAATGCCTATACATTGATCATGCCAGGAAGAATCATCCTATCTATGCTATATTCTATCAATTTCCCAACAATAATTTGTTTACCCGTCGTACTATGCTCATGAGAGAGAAGCCTCTAGTGAACGCTATGGCTCCCGGTTCCATTCATTTTATATTGGCTAAAACCCTAAAAATATACTTGATGTAATTAATTTACCTTTATTTCCCATTTTATTTTATATTCCTATATATATACCACAATTATATTTAATCCTTGCAATTAACAAGTACAAGGGGATTGACAACCATCTTGCCCGAGATGGGTGCAAGTATTTGCTCTTCTGTGTGCAGGTATTGTTCACTAGGTGTTTGCGTGGTACTATTTCCCTTTTTATTTTATCTATCTACCACTATCAGATTTAATCCTTGCAATTAACAAGTGCAAACTAATTGATAACCCTCTTCCCGCATTGGGTGCAAGTATTTGCCGCAACATGATGATGCGCATGCGCCTTCTTCAGGGGTGAAACTTCTCGCGGCGTACGGCGTTGGAGGATCAGTGCCCGTCATCACCTTCCTTTTTTCATCGGCGGGAGGCATGCTGGTCACCTGTGCCGCAGCCACGGCCAGGTTGGCTGCCACCTGCGCCACCACCTCAGCCATTAAAGCCCATCGTACATCAGGGATTCTCGTGTTCATATGCGGTTTTGCTAGCCATGGGCATGTGTTACATAGTCTTCACTCATATCACGGTTTTTTCAGAGTGACAACGTCTTTGTTAGTTTAAGATTTATTAGGTAATGTGAGTGTTCAAGTGTTAACTCTGTATGTATGGGTTGTGCGAGATGTGCGTGTACTGAGGAAACAGTGGAGGCAGAAGCAGGTTACGCTCCGACCATGAACTGTGTGTGCGTGCACGATGGTTTGATGGGACATTAGCCCATTACTTAGATTCCTAATACCTACTCCCTCCGTTCCTAAATATAAGTCTTTTTAGACATTTCAAATGAACTACAACATACGAATGTATATAGACATATTTTAGAGCATAGATTCACTCATTTTGCTCTGTATGTAGTCACTTGTTGAAATCTCTAAAAAAAACTTATATTTTGGAACAGAGGGAGTACTAATTTTTTTCTATTTGGTCCAGGGTGGGGGCACACCCTCTCATGCCTCTACATAGCTCTGTTGTTGCATGAGAATATAGTAAAGTTCCCTTGCGGGTTCTGGATCACCCTCCCACAACTCTGGTCTCGGTTTCCTCAAAACTTGAATCAACTTTCATTTTATCCATTCCATCTCTAGGGCACGTCATTCCAACCCGTTGCTTTTTTTCATGATCGCTTGTAGTTCAAAACCAATGTTCTAATTGACATGACATCACGACTAGGAGTTTGTACTTGCTCCATATGGACCAATTGCCTCCCCCACCAAATTTAATATTGCACCTATAATAATGAGCTTGGCTAGGCCACCCTGGGCATAGCCGGGACACTTGACGTTCATGGTATGGAGTGGTACCAAGCCCGAGTTGTCTACTCTAGAAGCTTCCTCCATGATCGAAGATAATCCAGGTGGCGCCGGATCACCTTTGCAGTGCACATTTGAAGATGATTTTCATAATACCCTCATAATGTAGGTGACATACAGGGCATCCACTAGCATACAAGATGTTTTAATTTCCTCGAATCCCTATGCAGGGTATAAGTCCATGTACCATCCTCCACCCAAAGTTTTCTACTTTTGGAGCAGTATCAATTTTTCAGAATTTTCGCCATACATCACTATATGTTGATCTCCCAACTTGCAACAATGATCGACCGCGAGACTGATGGTCCCAGTGTGTATGATAGGCATAATTTACTTTGAACATTCCCGTCTTTGTGTAACTCCACACCACAAAGTCTTCCATCCCGTTCTTACTATTGGAACTTGCAAAATTTTGTTTGCATTTGTTAGCCGAAAAATTGTTCTAACTAGCTCCTATCCCCACTCGCCGTGACAGGATTAACCAGGTCATTTACTTTTGTAAGCATGTTTGTTTCCCCCGGCATAATAAATTTTCTCGTAGCACTTGTCGGGATCACCTACTTTCCATATGTGCCCCTCTTAAAAGATCACTTAGACAATGCACTTTACAATGTGAAGGAACTGCCACTTTCTGTGGCGTGTTAAAAATTCTTGTTCGCATAATATCAAGCTCGAAGAACAAATGCATAGAGTGAGCCTAGTCCTTCAAGTAATGTGCATGCCTGTTTCGCTAACATGGCTAGATTAAAGAAGTGCGGCTCCCAGAAGTCCATTCCTCCCTTTGCCTTTCAGAATACTGATTTTCCACCATGTTAGCCAATGCATCTTTTTTGAATTTTCATGACCCTGCCACCATAATTTATCAATGGAGTCAACTATGCTTTCATAGTCATTCTTTGGGAGTATAAACACAAACATAGCAAAGATTGGCATGGCCCGAGCCACTGCCTTAAGCAGTAGTTCTTTCCCTCCTAGCGATAATAGCTTCTCCTTCCAACCTCCTAAATGGACAAACACGATCTATCAAATCCTTGAAACAGTTGCTCGTGTAGGCTCCCAACATGGTTGGTAACCCAAGATGCATGTCATTGTTATTTAGTTATAAAATCAAGTTTAAACAAATTATTGCTCGTGTCTCCACCAAAGTATTTGCACTCAAGTAAAATTAGATTTAGCCACGTTTACCTATTGGCCTGACTGTGAGCCATAAAAGCTATACATCTTATGTAGGGTATCAACATTTTTCACCATCTTTCATTAATATAAGTGAATTCGTCTGCAAATAATAAGCGAGAGACTATTGGCGCATCAATGCAAACTTTGACTTACTCTATATACCTCTCTGCCCAGCATAATTCAACATATGGGATAATCCTTCAGTGCAAATGGCTAATGTATACAGTGAAAGCCTCCCAGTAGGAGTAAAAACATCAGTAAAGAATTAATGCTCAAATTATACCTTATTAAAGTTACACAAAACATGATCAGATTGACCCATCTTTGATCAAAGCCAAATTTCACCATCGTAGTTCTCAAAACGCTCTACTCAGCCCGTCGTACGCCTTTTGCATGTCAAGTTTAAGATTGTATAATTTTGCTTCCCCTTCTTCCTTTATATTATATGAATGCATCCATATGCTAAAAGAATATTAGCATTGATTAAACATCCAGGAACAAAAGCACCCTGATTCTGACCAATGATCTCAGATGGAGTATAATTTTAAAATGATTTGCCTGGAGTTTTGAAATCACCTTATACACGACATTGCACAAACTAATGGGCATGGGTCTTGTAGCCTTCTCTGAAGCTTTTAAGTGATTTAAAAGGAGTATTTGCTATGTATCGATGTGGTGTACCGTAGATAAATTTGTGTGTGTGTGTGTGCACGCGCGCGCGTGCGTGCGTGTGTGCATGCACGCGCGTGTGATGTTGTCGTTGGCGGCATCATTGTTCATGCCAAAGACTTTCTTCGTTTACTTCTATTTTCTATTTTTGTATTTTCTAATACATAGACATCTTTTTGTAAAATTCATGAACATTGTTCTATAAAAACTCATGATCATTTTTATAATTACTCATAAACAGTTTTAAAAAATCATGAACATTTTTATAGAATTCACAAGCATTTTCACAATTCATGTGTATTTTATTAATTAGTGACATGTATTTAAGTTTATGAACATTTATTTTGAGTTTATGAACATAATAAAAAAATTAGAATATTTTAAAAATTGAATTATTTTAATAAAATTCACAAATATCTTTTAAAATTCGCCAGCATAATATGAAAAAATAGATGAACAATTTTGAAACTTCAGAAGAATAAAATTTATTTTGTGAACATTTGTTGAATATTAATGAAAAATTCGGGTGAACATTTTTTAATATATGTTTTTAATTCACAATATTTTTTCTAAACTTTTGTAAATAAATTCATATTAAATATATATTTCTCAAAAAATAAGAAACCAACTGGACCGTACGAAAAAGACTTTCTCCTGCCATCGAACTGGTTAGGCACATGAACCGCTACTCGGCCAACCCAACCGTGTGCGGGCGTGTGGTCCATGCTTAAGAGTGTCAAATAGGAGCTCCCTTCTAGAGCATTAGACTGCGCTAGGTCTAAGAAGGTCCCTGAGCATATCACATATGTCGCACTCAGTTGTGAAAAAGCCCTCATGAGATCATGTTGCCTTGATAGTCCACGAGGCCGACTAGTCAGTCTCACACTCGATGGCACCGATCTTTTGCTGCAAACTGTAGTGGTGGGCCAATGCGATGCAAAAACATTGGAGACGTCAGCTCTACCCACCGATCTGCGTATCCATTGGGCTCTTGTAGCAAGTGACCGACTGACGGTGATCATGATGATCTACACAACCTACGCCGGTTTAATCTAGGGTTGACATAAGAGACAAAAGGTAGGGCTTTGGAGTTTGATGAGATCAAGTTTCAAAATGAAATGCGAGGTGCCAACAAGGAGTCTTCATATGTTAGCTAGCAACACAACAAGGAGTCCACATGTTTGGCTTGTAAATTTGATGGCGTAGGCATTCCTTCCCAAATACAGTCGAATAATAAAGTAGGTGGGGGCTTCTTGACAACACCACATGGATGTTCGCTTGTAAGGCGACACTGGAGTATCATTCATGTGTATTCACATGAATACTAATGGTCCAACATAAAAAATTCAACATAGTTATATAATATGAGGTACTAACTATGCATGCTGGCAACTGATCAATTGTTGCACAATTATTTCACCATAAATACCAAGGCGCAAATTCATGGCTCCACAATGCAATGCCAACAATTTATCGCACAATCCTCGATGGAGCACGTACTGACGGGATCCGACACACCTACTTTTGCCCAAAGTGACAAAACTATGTCGATCAGGTGGACATCGATCGGGTCGAATCACGCGGGCAGGCGGGAGTGCCAAGTACGATGCAACTGTAGGAAACTAGTTGATGCATCATGATCATGTACGAATAAAGCTAAGCAACTCGAGCCATTACGATTGAGTAGGATGAGTGGTGTGCCGTGATCATTATGTGCGCAATTCCTAATGTGTGATGTTAGTACAAAGTGAGCTTTGCTACATCTAACTTACGAAGGAGCTGACTTGGCCTAGTTTGGTTGGAAGAAAGAAAAGGCCCAAGCCACACTGAGAAATTCAGAGAGGGAGGGGGGCAATAATCCTACACCTACGAACACCGTACGCAAAGCTACGTAACCTTCTGAACTAATTTAAACATCCCCCCAGATTTTTT
>LR738714.1:609031970-609071474 GCA_902687465.1 Secale cereale | reverse complement strand
GGCGCCACCCCTTGTGGGCTGGTGTGCTCCCCTCCTATGGCCCATGAGGCCCATTATCCCCCCGGGGTTTCCGGTAACCTCCCCGGTACTCAGATATGCACCCGGTACCCCTCAGAACTCTTTCGGTGTCCGAATACCATCGTTCTATATATTAGTATTTACCTCTCGACCATTCCGTGACTCCTCGTCATGTCCGTGATCTCATCCGGGACTCCAAATAATATTCGGTCACCAAATCACATAAGTCATATAATAACAAATCGTTGTCGAACGTTAAGCGTGCGGACCCTACGAGTTCGAGAACTATGTAGACATGACCGAGATACCTCTCCGGTCAATAACCAATAGCGGAACCTGGATGCTCATATTGGCTCCCACATATTCTACGAAGATCTTTATCGATCAAATCGTTATGACGACATACGTTATTCCCTTTGTCCATTTGTTTCCGCTCCCACTTCAGTTCACTATAGTCATTTTCCTCGTGTTCTACGATATCTTAGTGGCAGGATCTCTCATCGACTCTTTTCCCCCATTCTAGCTCGTTACAGCTCCAGACCTATTCAGATGCTACGTGGGCTAGTGATCCTACGGATCGCCATTCACTTTCTGCTTACTGTTTTTTTTGGTGATTCTCGTTTTTTCTGAAAGACAAAGAAACAGAATGCAGTTTCTCGTTCGAGTGCAGAGGCTAAGTGTGAGCGAATCGGTACGTGATGATCGAGCGAGCGAGTCACTTGGCGGTGGCAGGCTACGTAATTACCTTCAACTCCTGCTTCCTAGTTTTCGTGGAGCTCAGTTTTTTCAACTCCTTCGATCCTGCAAATTTGCACTGCGCCAATCGCCAGCTTCTGTCTCGTATAATCAGGAGTTGACCCGTTCAGATGCGCTTCGGTCCTGGAGTCAAGGATTTGAGAAGCCAGAGAGATACCGAAAGCATCCTTAATTACTTTATCGATCCCTATTTTGAATTCCCGCCAAGATGTTAACAGGAGCACATATGCAAATATTATTTGCATGTGCCTGTAAGAGGGCAAAGTTATTCGACCACTATAACATGCAAGTGTTAGCATTTGCCACTCAGATAATACAGGGCGAAGCTGCCGAGCTTGTTCACAAGAGGAACAATTAATCTAATCCGGAGGGAACGCGGCTAAGCATTCTGCTTTTGTAGAGCGATCTTGTTATAGAAACAGGCGAAGAAATTTGTTCTACCTACGGTGCTCGATTATTAAGGTTTGTACGTGCGATCCGGGAAGGATCGCCGACAGCAGCCCAGCGGGACGGATTAGATAGGGATCGAGTTTGCAAAAGTTTTCTCTGGAAAGCATATGTACCTAGAAATATATAATCACAATCTCAGAAATCTCACGTGCTTATATTTGGCCTGCGAGCAGCAGAAAGAAAGGTGTACATTGGTTCGTAGGCATCGAATATGTTTTTGGACCATCTGGCTGTCCAAGTATCGATTGGCTGGTTGTAGAATATATGGTGAACGCACAAAGCTGATTCGTGCGAGAGGTGTTTGGATTGGACGGAGTGAATTTGTAGAGCTCGTTCGAAATGAATCATCACCTTCAAATCACTGAAATCTATACCCTCTACTTTGTAATACCGGTCGTTTCTAACCTTGACGCTCTTTGAGGAGAGGATTTGATGATGTGGCAGGGGGGGTGATGGGATTGCTGACTTAGCTTGAAATATGCGTACTCCGCATGTATGCATGGTTTTTTTTATTTGCATGGATTAATGGATGCTAGACGAGCTGTACTACAATCAATGGCGGAGGTAGAGGGTAGACAGGGTGGGCCATAGGCTGACCCTGGGATTTATTGCTATAAAATATGTTTTATGATCAATTCTATTGTTGGCCCAACCTGGTCTATTGGGCTAGATCCACTAATGACTACAATCAAAAGAGCTCTTCTCTGTAACGGGACGCCACCGGCGTCGGCTGCAAGGCCAACTCAGAGTCATCGCGCTCGAGGCGGCCCAGTTCGTCCCACTTTTTGCCTAGGTACTGGAACATGGGTTCTCTGTTTGAACGGGAGTTCGTGGACGGCGTGCGTGGCGAGGTGGGGACGGCGCGCTATAGGGTGGACGGGACTCCAGGGCGACGACCAGCAGGCTCTCGCCTGAGGCCGTTCTGTTCAAGGGAGTGTCATGTACACGAGCGCAACACCACATCTGAGGCCGACGTCCTGCTTGCTCGTCGTGGTGCACCCGCGGTCACTTGCTCCTGCCTATAGTCGTCGAGTAGGCTATCATGCACCCGCGCTTGCTCGCTCCGGCCTAGAGTCGTCCTCCGTCGCCGCTTAAATTGCTCGATGACCTGGCTTCCGGCCACCCTAAGCATGCATGCAGTCTTGTCCTCGCTCCCGACTGCAACCCCCGCTCCGTGCCTCTCTCGTGGCGGTGGTGGCCGGCTGTGCATGCAGGTAAATCAATGGGAAGGCGCTGATCCTACATTCTATAGATATGTTAATTAGTTCAGACGGTTAAGATCATGGTTAATAATATAGCCAGTGGCTATAACATGTTGTTGTTGGGGAACGTAGCAGAATTCAAAAAAATTCTACGATTTCACCAAGATCCATCTAAGGAGACATCTAGCAAGGAGCATATTAGAGTGCATCTACATACCCTTTTGTAGATCGCGAGCGGAAGCTTTCGAAGAAGCGTGGATGAAGTAGTCGTACTCTTCGCGTTCTTCGTCACCGATGATCTAGCGCCGAACGGACGGCACCTCCGCGTTCAACACACGTCCGGCACAGCAACGTCACCTCCTTCTTGATCCAGCAAGGGGGGAGGAGAGGTCGTCGGAGATCCAGCAGCACGACGGCGTGGTGGTGGATGCAGCGGGAAATCCTGCATGGCTTCGCCGGCGCCCTGCGGAGGAGGAGGGAGGTGTGACGGGAGGGGGAGAGGCGCCAGAAGATTGGGTGCGGCTGCCCTCTCCCCCCCACATATATATAGGGGGGCAGGGGGTGCACCGGCCCTGCAGATCCCATCTGCAGGGTGGGGCGGCGGCCAGGAGGGTATTCTTGCCCCCCAAGGCAAGGGGGCGCCTCCCTCCCCTAGGGTTTCAACCCTAGGCGCATGGAGGGAGGGCCCAGTTGGGTGCGCCAGCCCACCAGGGGCTGGACCCCTTCCCCTTGTGGCCTAGGGTCCCCACCGGGATGGGTGGCCCCACCCGGTGGACCCCCGGGACCCCTCCGGTGGTCCCGGGACACTCCCGGTGACCCCCGGAGTTCACCCGATGGCCGAAACTGGACTTCCTATATATATATCATTCTTTACCTCCGGACCATTCCGGAACTCCTCGCCACGTCCGGGATCTCATCCGGGACTCCGAACAACTTTCGGGTTTCCACGTGCATGTATCTCTACGACCCTAGCGTTACCGAACCTTAAGTGTGTAGACCCTACGGGTTCGGGAGACACGTAGACATGACCGAGACCACTCTCCGATCAATAACCAACAGCGGGATCTGGATGCTGGTTCCCACGTGTTCCTCGATGATCTTCATCGGATGAACCACTGTGTCAAGGATTCACTCAATCCCGTAGTTATTCCCTTTGTCCACCGGTACGGTACTTGCCCGAGATTCGATCGTCGGTATTCCCGATACCTTGTTCAATCTCGTCATGGCAAGTCTCTTTACTCGATCCGTAATCCATCATCCCGTGACTAACTCCTTAGTCACCTTGAGCTCATTATGATGATGTCTTACCGAGTGGGCCCAGAGGTACCTCTCCGTCATACGGAGTGACAACATCCGAGTCTCGGTTCGTACCAACTCAACAGACACTTTCGGAGATACCCGATGCGTACCTTTATAGCCCCCAGTTACGTTGTGACGTTTGGCACACCCAAAGTATTCCTACGGCATCCAGGAGTTGTACAACCTCATGGTCTAAGGAATAAATACTTGACACCGAAAAGTTTATGCATTACGAACTAAACGATCTTGTGCTATGCTCAGGATTGGGTCTTGTCCATAACATCATTCTCCTAATGATGTGATCCCGTTATCACTGAACATCCTATGTCCATGGTCAGGAAACCGTGACCATCTGCTGATCAACGAGCTGGTAACTAGAGGCCTACCAGGTACTCATTGTGCTCTATATATTCACACATGTATCGCTGTTTCCTTTACAATACAATTCAAGCATGAATAACAGACGATTATCATGAACAAGGAAATATAATAATAATACTTTTATTATTGCCTCTAGGGCATATTTCCAACAGTCTCCCACTTGCACTAGAGTAAATAATCTAGTTACATTGTGATGAATCGAACACCCATAGAGTCCTGGTGTTGATCATGTTTTGCCCGTGGAAGAGGTTTAGTCAACGGGTCTGCGACATTCAGATCCGTATGCACTTTACAAATATCTATGTCTCCATCTTGAACATAATTCCGGATGGAGTTGAAACGGCGCTTGATGTGTTTGGTCTTCTTGTGAAACCTGGGCTCCTTGGTAATGGCAATAGCACCAGTGTTGTCACAAAAGAGAGTCATCGGGCTTGACGCGCTTGGAATGACTCCTAGGTCGGTGATGAACTCCTTCATCCAGACTCCTTCCTGCGCTGCTTCGCAAGCAGCTATGTACTCCGCTTCACATGTAGAATGCACCACCACGCTCTGTTTGCAACTGCACCAGTTGACTGCTCCACCATTCAAAATATACATGTATCCGGTTTGTGACTTCGAGTCATCCAGATCTGTGTCGAAGCTAGCATCGACGTAACCCTTTACGACGAGCTCTTCGTCACCTCCATAAACGAGAAACATATCCTTAGTCCTTTTCAGGTACTTTAGGATGTTCTTGACCGCTGTCCAGTGTTCCATACCGGGATCACTTTGGTACCTCCCTACCAAACTTATGGCAAGGCTCACATCAGGTCTGGTACACAGCATGGCATACATGATAGAACCTATGGCCGAGGCATAGGGTATGACACTCATCTTTTCTCTATCTTCTGCCGTGGTCGGCGACTGAGCCTTGCTCAATCTCATACCTTGGAAAACAGGCAAGAACCCCTTCTTGGACTAATCCATATTGAACTTCTTCAATATCTTGTCAAGGTATGTACTTTGTGAAAGACCAATGAGGCGTCTTGATCTATCTCTGTAGATTTTGATGCCTAATATGTAAGCTGCTTCTCCAAGGTCCTTCATTGAAAAACTCTTATTCAAGTAGGCCTTTACAGTTTCCAAGAATTCTATATCATTTCCCATCAGCAATATGTCATCCACATATAATATGAGAAATGCTACAGAGCTCCCACTCACTTTCTTGTAGATACAGGCTTCTCCATAAGTCTGTATAAAGCCAAACGCTTTGATCACATCATTAAAGCAAATATTCCAACTCCGAGATGCTTGCACCAGCCCGTAAATCGAGCGCTGGAGCTTGCACACCTTGTTAGCATTCTCTGGATCGACAAAACCTTCCGGCTGTATCATATAAAACTCTTCCTTGAGGAAGCCATTAAGGAATGCCGTTTTAACATCCATTTGCCATATCTCATAATCATAGAATGCGGCAATAGCTAACATGATTCTGACTGACTTCAGCATCGCCACGGGAGAGAAAGTCTCGTCGTAGTCAATCCCTTGAACTTGTCGATAACCCTTAGCGACAAGCCGAGCCTTATAGATGGTCACATTACCATCCGCGTCTGTCTTCTTCTTAAATATCCATTTATTTTCTATGGCGTGCCTATCATCAGGCAAGTCCACCAAAGTCTATACTTTGTTTTCATACATGGATTCTATCTCGGATTTCATGGCTCCAAGCCATTTATTGGAATCCGGGCCCGCCATCGCTTCTTCATAGTTCGAAGGTTCACCGTTGTCTAACAACATGATTCCCATGACAGGGTTGCCGTACCACTCTGGTGCGAAACATGCCCTTGTGGACCTTCGAAGTTCTGTAGTAACTTGATCTGTTTCTTCATGATCATCATCATCAACTTCTTCCCTTGTCGGTGCAGGCACCTCAGGAACAATTTCCTGCGCTGCGCTACTTTCCGGTCCAGGAGGGATGACTCTCACCTCATCAAGTTCTACTTTCCTCCCACTCACTTCTTTCGAGAGAAACTCTTTCTCCAGAAAGGATCCATTCTTGGCAACAAAGACCTTGCCTTCGGATCTGTGGTAGAAGGTGTACCCAATTGTTTCTTTTGGGTATCCTATGAAGATGCATTTTTCCGATTTGGGTTCGAGCTTTTCAGGTTGAAGTTTCTTGTCATAAGCATCGCAACCCCAAACTTTCAGAAACGACAGCTTCGGTTTCTTGCCAAACCAAAGTTCATACGGAGTCGTCTCAACGGATTTCGACGGAGCCCTATTTAAAGTGAATGCGGCAGTCTCTAAAGCATAACCCCAAAAAGATAGCGGTAAATCGGTAAGGGACATCATAGATCGCACCATGTCCAACAGAGTACGATTTCGACGTTCGGACACACCGTTACGCTGAGGTGTTCCGGGCGGTGTCAATTGTGAAACAATTCCACATTTCCTAAGGTGTGTGCCAAATTCATGACTCAAATATTCACCCCCACGATCCGATCGTAAGAACTTTATTTTCTTGTCTCGTTGATTCTCAACCCCATTCTGAAATTCCTTGAACTTTTCAAAAGTCTCAGACTTGTGCTTCATCAAGTAGATATACCCATATCTACTCAAGTCATCCGTGAGGGTGAGAACATAACGATAGCCTCCGCGAGCCTCAACACTCATTGGACCGCACACATCGGTATGTATGATTTCCAATAAGTTGGTTGCTCGCTCCATTGTTCCGGAGAACGGAGTCTTGGTCATCTTGCCCATGAGGCATGGTTCGCACGTGTCAAATGATTCATAATCAAGAGACTCCAGAAGTCCATCAGCATTAAGCTTCTTCATACGTTTGACACCAATATGACCAAGGCGGCAATGCCACAAGTATGTGGGACTATCATTGTCAACTTTACATCTTTTGGCATTCACACTATGAATATGTGTATCATCACGATCGAGATTCATCAAAATAAACCATTGACCAGTGGGGCATGACCATAAAACATATCTCTCAAATAAATAGAACAACCATTATTCTCGGATTTAAATGAGTAGCCATCTCGCATAAGACGAGATCCAGATACAATGTTCATGCTCAAAGCTGGTACTAAATAACAATTATTGAGGTTTAGAACTAATCCCGAGGGTAGATGTAGAGGCAGCGTGCCGATGGCGATCACATCGACCTTGGAACCATTCCCGACGCGCATCGTCACCTCGTCCTTCGCCAGTCTCCGCTTATTCCGCAACTCCTGCTTAGAGTTACAAATATGAGCAACTGCACCGGTATCGAATACCCAGGAGCTACTACGAGCGCTGGTACGGTACACATCAATAACATGTATATCACATATACCTTTGACGTTGCCGGCCTTCTTGTCCGCTAAGTATTTGGGGCAGTTCCGCTTCCAGTGACCCGTTCCCTTGCAATAAAAGCACTCTGTCTCAGGCTTGGGGTCCATACTTTGGCTTCTTCCCGGCAACAGGCTTACCGGGCGCGAAAACTCCCTTGCCGTCCTTCTTGAAGTTCTTCTTACCCTTGCCCTTCTTGAACTTAGTGGTTTTATTGACCATCAACACTTGATGTTCTTTCTTGATATCCACCTCCGCTGATTTCAGCATCGAATACACCTCGAGAATGGACTTCTCCATCCCCTGCATATTGAAGTTCAACACGAAGCACTTGTAGCTTGGTGGGAGCGACTGGAGGATTCTGTCTACGACCGCTTCGTCTGGGAGATTCATTCCCAACTGAGACAAGCGGTTGTGCAATCCAGAAATCTTGAGGATGTGCTCACTGACAGAACTGTTTTCCTCCATCTTACAGCTGTAGAATGCGTCGGAGACGTCATATCTCTCGACTCGGGCATGATCTTGGAAAACCATTTTCAGCTCTTGGAACATCTCATATGCCCCGTGGTGCTCAAAACGCTTTTGGAGCCCCGATTCTAAACTGTAAAGCATGCCGCACTGAACCAGGGAGTAATCATCACAACGCGACTGCCAAGCGTTCATAACATCTTGGTTTGCCGGGGCGGGAGCGTCACCTAGCGGTGCATCTAGGACATAAGTTTTCTTGGCAGCTATGAGGATGATTCTTAGGTTACGGACCCAGTCCGTGTAGTTGCTACCATCGTCTTTCAGCTTGGATTTCTCTAGGAACGCGTTGAAGTTGAGGGTGACATGAGCGTGGGCCATTTGATCTACAAGAGATATTGTAAAGAATTTAGACTATGTTCATGATAATTAAGTTCATCTAATCAAATTTTAATGAACTCCCACTCAGATTGACATCTCTCTAGTCATCTAAGCGATACACGATCCGAATCGACTAGTCCGTGTCCGATCATCACGTGAGACGGACTAGTCATCAACGGTGAACATCTTCATGTTGATCGTATCTTCTATACGACTCGTGTTCGACCTTTCGGTCTTCCGTGTTCCGAGGCCATGTCTGTACATGCTAGGCTCGTCAAGTGAACCCTAAGTGTGTTGCGTGTGTAAATCTGGCTTACACCCGTTGTATGCGAACATTAGAACCTATCACACCCGATCATCACGTGGTGCTTCGGAACAACGATCCTTAGCAACGGTGTACAGTTAGGGGGAACACAATTCTTGAAATTTTTAGTGAGAGATCATCTTATTTACTACCGTCGTTCTAAGTAGACAAGATGCATAAACATGATAAACATCACATGCAATCAATTAAAGTGACATGATATGGCCAATATCATCTTGCTCCTTGGATCTCCATCTTCGGGGCACCATGATCATCTTTGTCACCGGCTCGACACCATGATCTCCATCATCGTGTCTTGAAAAAGTCGTCACGCCAACTATTACTTCTACTACTATGGCTAACGATTAGCAATAAAGTAAAGTAATTACATGGCGTTATTCAGTGACACGCAGGTCATACAATAATTAAGACAACTCCTATGGCTCCTGCCGGTTGTCAAATTCAACGACATGCAAGTCGTGATTCCCTATTACAAAAACATGATCAATCGCATACATCACATATATCATTCATCACATCTTCTTGGCCATACCATATCACATAGCACATGCTGCAAGAACAAGTTAGACGACCTTTAATTGTTGTTGCAAGTTTTACGTGGCTTCTATAGGTTTTCTAGCAAGAACGTTTCTTACCTACGCCAAAACCACAACGTGATTTGTCAATTTCTATTTACCCTTCATAAGGACCCTGTTCATCGAATCCAATCCGACTAAAGTAGGAGATACAGACACCCGCCAGCCACCTTATGCATCTAGTGCATGTCTGTCGGTGGAACCAGTCTCGCGTAAGCGTACGTGTAAAGTCGGTCCGGGCCGCTTCATCCCACAATACCGCCGAATCAAGATTAGACTAGTAACGGCAAGAAGATTGAGCAAACTCAAACGCCCACAATTGCTTTGTGTTCTACTCGTGCAAGATGCTACACGAAAGACCTAGCTCAGATGCCACTGTTGGGGAACGTAGCAGAATTCAAAAAAATTCTACGATTTCACCAAGATCCATCTAAGGAGACATCTAGCAACGAGCATATTAGAGTGCATCTACATACCCTTTTGTAGAACGCGAGCGGAAGCTTTCGAAGAAGCGTGGATGAAGTAGTCGTACTCTTCGCGTTCTTCGTCACCGATGATCTAGCGCCGAACGGACGGCACCTCCGCGTTCAACACACGTCCGGCACAGCAACGTCACCTCCTTCTTGATCCAGCAAGGGGGGAGGAGAGGTCGTCGGAGATCCAGCAGCACGACGGCGTGGTGGTGGATGCAGCGGGAAATCCTGCATGGCTTCGCCGGCGCCCTGCGGAGGAGGAGGAAGGTGTGACGGGAGGGGGAGAGGCGCCAGAAGATTGGGTGCGGCTGCCCTCTCCCCCCCACATATATATAGGGGGGCAGGGGGTGCGCCGGCCCTGCAGATCCCATCTGCAGGGTGGGGCGGCGGCCAGGGGGGTATTCTTGCCCACCCCCCCCAAGGCAAGGGGGCGCCTCCCTCCCCTAGGGTTTCAACCCTAGGCGCATGGAGGGAGGGCCCAGTTGGGTGCGCCAGCCCACCAGGGGCTGGCCCCCTTCCCCTTGCGGCCTAGGGGCCCCACCGGGATGGGTGGCCCCACCCGGTGGACCCCCGGGACCCCTCCGGTGGTCCCGGGACACTCCCGGTGACCCTCGGAGTTCACCCGATGGCCGAAACTGGACTTCCTATATATCATTCTTTACCTCCGGACCATTCCGAAACTCCTCGTCACGTCCGGGATCTCATCCGGGACTCCGAACAACTTTCGGGTTTCCACGTGCATGTATCTCTACGACCCTAGCGTTACCGAACCTTAAGTGTGTAGACCCTACGGGTTCGGGAGACACGTAGACATGACCGAGACCACTCTCCGGTCAATAACCAACAGCGGGATCTGGATACCCATGTTGGTTCCCACGTGTTCCTCGATGATCTTCATCGGATGAACCACTGTGTCAAGGATTCACTCAATCCCGTAGTTATTCCCTTTGTCCACCGGTACGGTACTTGCCCGAGATTCGATCGTCGGTATTCCCGATACCTTGTTCAATCTCGTCATGGCAAGTCTCTTTACTCGATCCGTAATCCATCATCCCGTGACTAACTTCTTAGTCACCTTGAGCTCATTATGATGATGTCTTACCGAGTGGGCCCAGAGGTACCTCTTCGTCATACGGAGTGACAACATCCCAGTCTCGGTTCGTACCAACTCAACAGACACTTTCGGAGATACCCGATGTGTACCTTTATAGCCACCCAGTTACGTTGTGACGTTTGGCACACCCAAAGTATTCCTACGGCATCCGGGAGTTGTACAACCTCATGGTCTAAGGAATAAATACTTGACACTGAAAATCTTATGCATTACGAACTAAACGATCTCGTGCTATGCTCAGGATTGGGTCTTGTCCATCACATCATTCTCCTAATGATATGATCCCGTTATCACTGACATCCTATGTCCATGGTCAGGAAACCGTGACCATCTGCTGATCAACGAGCTGGTAACTAGAGGCCTACGAGGGACTCATTGTGGTCTATATATTCACACATGTATCGCTGTTTCCTTTATAATACAATTCAAGCATGAATAACAGACGATTATCATGAACAAGGAAATATAATAATAATACTTTTATTATTGCCTCTAGGGCATATTTCAACAGTTGCCATGTCATTTATAGCCAACATGTATAATAGTTGGCTATAAGAAAGTACCACTTTGTCAACATATGACTCATCTTTTATTTTCATTAAAAAAATGTTGAAGCTTGTGCTACAGCCGGCTGTAAGTCTACAGCCCGCTAGCTTCTCTTCTATTTCCTCTTATCTCTCTTTTCAACTCAACAATAATATAATATTTCAATTCTTGCAGCCTGCTTACATCACCTTATTATACTTGCTCTAACAGGTGTAGAGGTAGCTCACTGGTTCGTATCCTATTCTTCCCAATTTCATCTTGCTATTTATTTTTCCTGTTGAGAAGTTGGCCTCACGCTTTATTTTTCTCGCTAACAAGTAGGCCAAACACATGTTCTGCTTAACCCACCCATCCCGGCCTTTTCCTGTTTGCATACGACCTTAAAGTTAAAAACGATCAGGATTACCAAGTATAAGGTACACAGTTCAAAGATTTAAAGATGAGGGTTCATTTTGAATTTGAACGAGCTATACAAACTCAAGGTTTAAATTAGACTTCACTCGTTTGAATGTGAATGTGGCCACCAGCAGGCTGACACGAAGTACGCGGCTACGACGAATTGAGTGCCTCTAGCTAGCGTCGATCGTCCCAGATCCTAGTGAAAGCTTTGCATGCATACACTGCGGCCCTCCACTGTCCACTTGATGAGTTGTTTGTCAAGTCTCCGTCGTCACATACATCCAGTACCTGTACGTTCTCTACAGCAGTGGTACCAGCCGTCGCCTTTTGTCGTTCTTCATCTGGTTCGGCTGTCCGTGCAGCGACGGAACGGCGCGAGGGCATCCCCTCGGATCCTCGATGTGCACTGTTTGTCACCGTGCCGTGAACCATTGTCATCTCGTCGGTCGATCTCGATCCCGATCCCTAGCTTGCCGTGGATCCCAAGGGAAGATCTTCCCCCCGGAGTCGTCGCAGTTAGATCTTCCTCTTTGTTTCTTGCACTGGATTGTACAACGACCACTTGAGCTAGCTAATTAGCGCCCAAGATACTACAAGGGCCTGTTTGGTTGCCTGCATAAGGTTCAATCAGGCCCGCGTAGGAAGGATCCGGTCTGTTTGGTAGCCCACATACATTATTGGGCCTGCATCGCACGTTTCTTAAAGCACCTCTGGGTGTGCCTCGCTGGAAACACAGGAATCAGTAGTTTCTCTCGAGACAGGTCGAGCGGAAGCGCAGCGAGCGGGCCCTTGCAGGAGGAGAAACGGGAGGGATGAGAGGTGTTTAAGTGGTGTCTTGTTCAACCTCAAGGAAGCTCCTCTCTAATCTCCTCTCTTCCATGCCCCTCTGATCTACACAACGATGCTTTGATTCGTGGTAAGCATTACACGAAAACAATGCTCCTCGATGCTACGATTCCATTCAGGCGATCGGTTCGTAGCTTCGTCGGCCGTAAGTTCTTAATCTTGTCTCCCCGTTTGGAGCTATTTTGGATGAATTTTGTCAGATTCGTCGCGCACGATCGATCATTTGAATTTTCCTTTGACCAGCAGCCTAATCTCGCAGTTTCTCACAACATTCGTGTTGTAAGTTTTCTGTTTCGACGACCGTAGCTTCATCTCTCTCTGAACAGCAGTCTACTACACTCACGCCGCCATGTCGAGCTCCTTTGTCCTCTGCTCCGAGCCCTCCTATTCGTCCCTCTCGACGCCGAAGCTCTTCCCCTTGATCTCTTTGCCCGCGTCCTGCTACACTAGAGTCGTTTCCGGCGTCGCTCATCTTGGCCTACTCTCTGTCGTCCTCCTACTGCACTGACGCTGCAATGACGTGCACATTGCAGTTCGTCATGTCGCCGACGGGGTTGATCATCTTGGCCTCCTCTCGGCCTCCTCTCTCTCGTCCCACTACACTGGAGTCGTTTTCGGTGTTGATCATCTCGGCCTCCTCTCTCGTCCGCTGCACTGACGATACCATGGCACGGGCACTGCATTCTCCTCCTCTGTCGACTGTCTTTGCGCGAGCACCGCAACTAGTTCGCCGACGGTATCGCTCACCGTGCTGCCGACGGGGTCGCTCGTCCATGACTCCATGCTCGTCATGTCGGACACGGCGCCACGGCCACTACCCACCGCGGTCGCCATTGTCCGGCGCACACTGCATTTCTTCTCCCCCTCCCTCTGCTAGGTCTTAATCCTGTGTGCTAAGTGCATGTGCTAACTCTTAATCATACCTCATGCGTGGAACCAAACACCGTGTTCATGTGCCGCTTGGGCCAATGCAGCCAATCAAACAAAGCGCACTTGTGTATTACCTAATGCAGGGACCCTAGATGCAGGCAACCAAACAACTCGCAGATGTCGCATATGACGCTGTTTTTTGAGAGCCAGGCTGGATTGAGATGTGTGTGCAATGCAACTACTATTCACTACGGCAACCAAACACGACCCAAATGATCTGAATCCGTTGCACTTGCCGCCTGGCTCCAGCCATACGCAGTACTGTACGTACAAATGCTGCCACTTTGCATGCTATCAGTCAGTATGCTGGCCCGATCCGATCCGATCCATATCGTGCCAGGAAATCCGATCTGCACGTACGTCTTTCTCGATCGCTTGCTCTGCCGGGTCCTGCGCGCGTGGAAAATGGCGTCATGGATCGCGACCAAAGTAAAATAGCCATGCACGTGTGCACAACTTTAACCGGCCAGAGACTTGCAAGCCAGCCGCAACAATTCTTCTTCTCTTCGGCCGGCCATACGTGCGGCTCACGAGCACGAGTAGTGGACGGACACGCGACCAGTGCGCGCGCTTTCCGCAACGTCGCCACTTCGATGCCCACATTGATGCGAGCTAGACTCCAGAGCTCAGAGCGGCCGGCCGGCCAAGCTCAATGCTTGGCTCTACTGCGCAAGTACCGTCTGTGCGTGTAGATGACAACGTCCGGCGACGTATTTTGTGTGACGGCGATGTCGACGCGACGGCACAGGCGACCAGCTGTTCCGATGGGCAGATCTGAGGCGACACCCCCCCACTTGCGGCGGGCCATGCTGACCCATCATTCATGAACTGCGAACCCCAACAATAGCTACTCCACGTAGGAGAGACAGATAAACCCATAAAGTCTGTTAAAAATGCAGATTGTTTCATCAAATATCCATTTCTGTGTCCAGACTCATGTGCATCCAGTTAAGAAAAAGTTCGAAAAAAATGATTTACATTTTGCATGAAAGATGATTTGATGCGGAGGTCCGCTCTAATTTTAAGATCATTTGAATATACGAGTAGCTCTCACCAAAAAGGACAGATTGGGTCTAAACAGTAAATTGTTTCACAAACCCCAAATTTGTCTTTTTTTTAAAGCTACCTAGATGTCAAAATGAGCTGAAATTAGGAGCGGACCTCACACACAGACACTTAAGCATCTTCCATGCAAAAAAAAAAAACTTTAATTTACTGTTTACGGCGGGAGCAGATAAGCTCGGGAGGCAAACGGTGCACTCATTGCTTGATAGCCTACATAGCGACGGCTTGACCGGAAGCTCGGACCAAAACAACTCTGTTTTCTTTTTGTTTTACAACATGATGATCGTTCTCTGCATCTAACATGCACACCACCATGATTAGTATGACAGTTAGAGTTATAACAAGCAACTACTCACGAGCAAGTCTACCAAAGGCTAAGCAATAAAGTGATGGGTGGTCGAAACCAATGCATAACTATGTCAAGTGGAATATTGATGCATGTTTTGATGCTGATTCACTTATGGGGACTTTTGGTGTTGTTTTGAGAGATAGTAAAGGTGATTTTGTGGCAGCTGCAAATAACAAAGTTGAGGCTTGCTTGGATGCCCTCACAGCGGAGAGAATGGCGCTAAGATTTGGTTTACATTTAGCGCAAAATATTGGCTGCAACCGGCTGGTCATCAACTCCGACAATGTTGATGTTATTAGCACCATGCGGGAAGGAGGTTTCTATGCAGGTGTGGGAGCTCCTATCTTTGATGAGTGCTATCATATGTTGACAAACTTTGTTCATGTCATATTCGACCACTGTCCGAGGAAGGATAACACAGTGGCTCATGAATTAGCCCGTATTGCTAGATATGGTAATCCTAGTATTTGGTTAGATGAACCCCAGTGTTTAATTTCGTTTCTTGTCAATGATGTATCTTTGATTATCAATGAATAAAGAGGGGTTTCAAGCGTAAAAAAATGAAAAATAAAAGAAGTCCAAGTCAACGTAAACAAAATGATTTACAATAAAACACAATCATATTGGTCGGAAATCATATTATTTAGCTTATTCACATAATCTGCTATTAGTACGTCAGCCAAGCTGGTTGAACGGACGCCACAACAGGGCTAGAGTGTGACACGCGACTTTCACTCCGTTCTTTACTTGTAAGTTAATACTGTATTTTATTTTTGCACACAGTCTATTACGGCTGGCTAGCTGTATGTTTCACCTCAGCCTGGCGTTCGGGTTTACCCACAAAATGGGATCGAGTAATTCAGGTTATAAAAAATTCGGGCTTTCAAAAATAAAACCTAAAATTACCCAAACTTTCTGGTACCCAAAAATTCAGGTTCAGGTAATCCTGAATTGCATCCTGTTGCGGCGATGCAAGAGGTGACACACGCTGATGAGGGAGACGGCGACGCAACATACACGCTGACGAGGGAGGCGCCGACGCGACGCTGCACCACTACGAGCTGTTGAGGTAGGCGGCCGGCACGGCGCTGTTGAGTATGTAGATTAATTATTAGGAAACATAAATAGACTAGGATTTGTCTTGTCTTATCTTGTACTTCAAGTTGATCATTGTACTCCTATATACTTCCTCCGTTCCTAAATATTTGTCTTTCTAAAGATTTTAACAAGTGACTACATACAAAGCAAAATGAGTGAATCTACACTCTAAAATATGTTTACATACATCCGTATGTTGTAACCATTTCAAATGTCTAGAAAGACAAATATTTAAGAACGGAGGGAGTATATGCTCATAAGGCTCAAGCAATACACGAACTATTCCATCAATCCTATCTCTCCCTTCTAACATGGTATCAGCCTAACAGATCTAAACCCTAGCCGCCGCCGTCGCTTCCGCACCGCGCCGCCCCCAGTGCGGATCTTCATGATCGCCGTCGGGGGGCCACGCCGCCCGTACCTAGGGTTCGTCCGCCGGTCGTGTTGACCGGCTGCCCTAAAGAGCCTTTTTCCGAGCCGTTGCTTCGGGTTTTTCTCTCTTTCGCCGGTCGCTTTGATCGGCGTTTACTTTTTGGTTTTTCGATCTAAAATCGGTTTGCGTCGCCCACCACCGCTGTCGACACCCGCACGCCTCTACTCCGACACCGGCGCGACTGGTCGGCTACTTCATCGACCCGACGACCTCGCGCGACAGGTTGCCCCTCAAGGCCGTCGTCCGCGCGCCGGCCGTCACCGCCCTGCTCCGACCGGGACACCTGCATCGCCCTCACCCGGCGGCCTCGCGTCATGCGACGGTCAATCATAGCCTCCGCTCGCGTGCCGGCCCGCCCATCGATCCACACCACCCGTCTCCGTCGCGTCTACACGGCGGCCCTGCGGGTTGCCTCGCCGGCCTCGTCTCTAGCGACGTCAGGCTCGTCGACTGCCTCAGCTCGGGCGTCGCTACTGGCAGCCCGGGTGCCGGTCGCACGACGTCCCACGCCGATCGTCCTCGTCGACTTCATCTCGGACTCCCCCGCCTCCCCATCTTCACCAAGCGGCGTCCCCGACTTCACGCGCGATCGGATTGATCACTCGCCCGCCGTCTCGATCCGCCTCATCTACGCCGTGCGACCGACCTGGCCCATCGGTTGTGCGCGTCTTCGCAGGCCCCGTGAAGACCGTCCCAAGTTCAACGGGCCCCTCTACCAATCGAGGAACGGGCTACCGCTGCGTCGCTCCGTCGGGCCGCAGCGTCGCCGCCCTGTGGTTCTCTCCGCGGCTGCATCGATCAGCGTCACCGCTGCGTCGCCCCTTCAGGCCGTAGTGCCGCGGTCCGCGGTCCACCGCCGCCCCGAGGTGTCCGCTCCAGGTCGTCCTCGTGGTTGCGCCGACCCTCGCGCCGCCGCTGCGTCGCCCCGTCAGACCATAGCGAGCGTGACACGTGATCCACGCCGCCGCCCGAGGCCGTTCCCACGGATGCACCGACCCGCCCGCCGCCACTGCGCCGCCCCTTCGGGTCATCATGCCGTGGCCCGCGATCCCCGCAACCGCCCCGAGGTCTTCCGCCGTCGCTTAGATCTGCCCGCCGCCACTGCGTCGCCCCTTCAGGCCGTAGCGCCGCGGCCCGCGGTCCCCCGCCGTCTCCGCGCGTCGACCTCCCTTGGTATGCGCCGCGCCGCCTCCCTTGGCGCGGGAATGTCACTGTCCTCGCCGGTCTTCGTCAAGCTGTCGGGTTCTTCGCGTACTTTAAGCACCGCCGCCGCGCTCTTAACCTAGCCGCCGCCGCTACCCCCGTAGCCGCCGCAACCGCCCCTCCACCCTCTTTGTCTTCGACCAGCACCAAACCGTCGCCAGCGTCGTCGTCATCTACCCCGACCACTTCGTATACTCCGACCACCGCGGGCGACATCGACCCCGCGCTGATTGGCGCCACGATCGTCGTCGAGTCCTTCTCTGCTGGCCTCTCCGACTTCTCCGACATGGCGCACAGCTTGTGCAGATCCCCGTCTATGCATGTGCTGACAACACCGATGCGTGCCTTCATCCACGACGTGTCCTCGGGCCAGGCAAGCCTGGTGCGGCGCTTCGTCAACTTCGTCTTCGTCCGTCTACGCATGCCCAGTGCTGACAACACCGATGTGTGCCTTCGTCCACGACGTGTCCCCGGGCTTGGCAAACCCGCCCCGACGCATCATCAACACCGTCTTCCTCCCGGCGCACCACTACTTCGACACCACTACGCCCATACTAACTCGGCGCCTCCTTGCGCCCGCGGCTCCTCGGCGACTTCCTCGACACAGGCTACCCCGACTCGACATCGACCACAGCATTCTTCGCATGGCAACCTCGACAACGGCTACACCACCGACGTTCTCGGCTACTTCGACAAACGGCACAAAGGGCTACCGCCTTGCTTGAGCAACCTCATCGGTTTCTACTCTAGCCACGACTCCGCGATGCATCGACCTTTACGACTGTGGGAGAGTGTTCGTCGGCTTGCCTTCGGATTCTTCTCCAGTCTCATCGTCTGCGTCGCTACCGTTGTGACTGCGTGGGGACGTTGAGTATATAGATTAATTAGGAAACATAAGATAGACTAAGATTTGTCCTGCCTTGTCTTGTACTCCAAGTTGATCCTTGTACTCCTATATATATATGCCCATGAGGCTCAAGCAATACACGAATTATTCCATCAATCCTCTCTCCCTTCTAACATGCGCTACCCCTTGCCGCTCTTAGGCGGGGAAGATGGGATGCGAGACAGCGAGACATGTTGCCGGCACAGTGCCTCACCATTCACCACTACACGCCATCGAGGGAAGCGGCTGGCGCGGTGCATCACCACTCCACACTATCAAGGGTGACGGCTGGCGCGTCACCGCTGCACGCCGTCGAGGGAGGCGGCTGGAGTGATGCTGCCCCTTGCCCTATCACGTGAAGACGCGGGATGTGAGGGAGCGGCTGCTAGGTCAGGAGTTGGAAGTTGGGATCCTGTGAACGGATGTGTGCGCCTCTATGCATGAGAGATATGACGTGGGCACAACGACGCATGGGTTGTGAGAGTGTGTCGCATTGAGGAGGCCGTGGGTTGTGGTATAGTGTGGTGTTGGGCCTTAATTTGCAGGGTTGGACTAACATTTCCCGTTAGCTTAGGGTAGATCGGGTACCGGGGTACGAACCCAAATTTTCTAAATAAAATTCGGGTTTCTGGAGTTACTACCCGAATAGGTGCTCGGGTTTTTCAGATTCGGGTATTTTGGGTTCGGGGTTCGGGTTTCAGGTGTTATGCCCAAGGTGAGTTTCACCTAGGCTGGATTGTATAGTTTTGTTCTTTCTTGTTGTCACTATGATCTTACTTGGTGAAGGTGGTATGGTCATTATGGTGAAGAGAGGTGTTGGGTATATCATTATGATGCTGTTACACTTCGCAACGTTTTACATGAACACCGTGATTACATGCGAGTAAGCACATAAGCTCTTGGGCAACGAAGAACACTCTTACAAACGGGCCCCACAAACCATCCACGGAGCCTCGAGCCACAACAACCAATCATCTCTAGGGAGCTTAGTAACTTAGTAGATTCAGCTTGATCTACATATCTAGGCGTGCGAAAACCTAATCAATCAATTCGTTCGTTGTGTAACTGCGTATATAATGACTAAGACATATGATTCCAAAGACCATACTAAAGTGACATATGCAGTTGCGATGCCCTTGCATGCATATATATACTAGCTCGGACCGCGCCTTGGCGCGAGGGTGCCGGTCCCAACATTTTGGTTAAGCAAGTAATGCTAAGTTAGTAGTAATATAGATTTAGCATATGCCGGTCCCAACGTTTTGGTTAAGCAAGTAATGCTAAGTTGGTAGTAATATAGATTTAGCATATGCATTCGCACAGGAGAACAATAAAGTGAAAAGGAAACATTACGAGACATTGTGGTGCTTAATATCAGCATGAGATTATAAGGCAAAAGCAATTTTAGTGCATTCATAAGACCACAAAAGATAACCACTCAAAAGGAAATTTGAAACCAAAAGCGCAGCCACTCGACATGAAGTTCAATACCAAAAGCAATATAATAAGAGAGGAATTAATAAGAGCAGGAACATAATAAATAAGAGACAACTACCAAGCCATAGCTACTAAGCATATTAATAGGTGTCTCCATTCAACCACCTTGTCGATAAACTTCATAGACACCACTTCACACGATCCTGATGCAAATAATTTGTGAGATACACGTCATATCATTATTTCTATATAGACAGTGCACTGGCACTTGCGATTTTGTACCTTAACGTTATATAATGCTCATCCAAATGGACCGGCACAATCACCACTTCGATCATTTACAACTCTTCTAAGCCTAAAAAGGTATCCTGATTCTGATAATGTCATCATTAACCAGGTAATTAGAAAAGACATTCCAAAGCCGAAAACATCAAGCTACCTATGAAATTTGTCACAACAGGCTTAAAATTTTCATGCAAAGTATATAAACGTCTGATGTCCAATCATACCACACCTTGATTATTATTTTTCATAATTCTTTGATACACACTAAGTTCTTGACCAAAATCTTTGAGCATGCCAAGTTGCTAACTAAATGGAGCCATGGCCCAGCTGCCAGGCAATGAATCAAAAGATCAACAACTAACAGCTTTATTAGAAACACATGTTGAAACTGGTGATGGCTCACCACGGCCTGTCCTGCTCGCCGATGTCTCCCTCTTCTTGTTGAGTGCCGAAGAGGAGGAAGGGCGGAGCACTGGCCACGTCCTTCTCATGATATCAGAGCATCTCCAACAGCCGCGCTATACTAGCGCCGCGCCGCAAAAAACGCAATTTTAGCGCGCGCGCAACGCGCCGGACAGCTCCAGCGGGCGCGCGCGCTAAAACGAGTTGGACGCGCTGGTGAAAGCCCCATCCCGCGCTGTTGATTTGGGGCGTCCACTTCCGCGCGCGGCAGACTCGAGCACGCGCGCGAACTCTCCTTTATTCCTCCTTCCCACCCGCGCGCGCCGGCGCCCGCGCCCCTTCCACCATGGATGCGCACACCGGAACCCCCCTCACCCCGCTGTACAGACGTGACCCCCCCCGCCGCCGCAGCCGCCGCCGCCGCCGCCGAAAACCCTAGCGCGGCGAGCGTTGGCGCTGGCGCCGCCGCCGCCGCCACCGGAGCTCCGCCATCGGTCGGCCTCGCGCGCAGCCTCTTCTTGCCGCCGCGGATGACCACGCCGACGAGTGGCGTCGCGCCGGCGCCGTCCCGTGCTACCGCCGCACCGTCAAAGCTCCCCAATGCGTCGGAGCCGAAGAAAAGAAAAATATCCGCGAAGAAGAAGGCGGCAGACGGCTCCGGCACCTCGAAGAAGAAGAAGCTTGCTGGGCGGCGGACGGCTCCGGTGTCTACCGAAGCGCCGGCGAGCTCAATAGTTGAGCCGGCGGCCGACGTGCACCACGTGCTCGACGAAATGCCCCCAAGGTGAAAAAAATTCCAACTTTTATTTTCTTGTTATTTGTTCAATTCTTCATCATATAGATTTTCTTTATATTTGCATTTGTAGTCTCAACGATGATGCATACATGTCAACTATGGGTGTTGGATCCAACAATTCGCATTGGTCTCAAACCAATGAAATCCATTTGGACGACCATGAGTTTGAGGTGGACGAGGAGGGTGAGGGCATTGTCGAGGCGCCGAAAGGAAGAGCGGGCAATTACACCACCAATGATGACAAATTACTATGCAATACTTGGTTGCAAGTGTCGAGGGATCCATCCGTTGGAGGTGATCAAAGTAGAGATGCTTATTGGGGGCGAATGAAAGAACACTTTGATGCTCAGAACATGAGTGGAATTGACCGCTCCGAGAGATCACTTCGGTCCCGATGGTCGACAATCAACTCGGATTGTCAAAAGTGGGCGGCCGCACAAAAGGCAGTTGACAAGCTTAACCCAAGTGGGACAAATGAGGATGATAGAGTAAGTGGCATCTCATACATGTTCATCATACTTTTTTTGGTATCCGAAGTGCTAACTTGTTTTGTTTTTCTTGTAGTACAACATTGCACAAAACTTGTTCAGAGAAGAGACGAGGACAACCAAGAAGGGGAAGATCAAGAAAGGAAAGATCTTTACCTTGCCTCATTGCTATGAAGTGTTGAAGGATGATGAGAAATGGAAGAAGCGTGAAGATTTGGATGATTTGCATTTGAGCAACAAACGCAAGCGCATAATTGAGTTGAATGATGATGATGAGGAGGATGATGCATCAAGTGAGGACGGCAAGAGAAGCCCCACACCCAACTCGGTTTCATACTCGAAACCAAAACGACCGGATGGGTGCAAGAAGGACAAAACCGAAAAGAAGAAGAGGAAAGGAGATGATGAGCTCACAAATGCTATGGAAGCTATTGTGAAGGCAAGAAAAGAAGCGAACGAGGTGAGGAAAATGGCAAGGAACCAAGATGCCGCGGCCGAGGAGAGGAGGTTGGCGGCCGAGAAGAGGAGGGTGGCCGCCGAGGAGAGGAAAGTGGCATTGGAGGAGAGGAAGGTGGGCATGGAGGAGCGAACTAAGTTGATGGAATGGGAAAAACACTTGTTCTTCTTGGACACATCTTTGTTCAATGAAGCGCAAATGGAATATGTCAACCTTGCCCGTGAAGAAGTCTTGATTCAAAAAAGAGCCATGATCCACACAATGGGTGGCGGCATGGGTGGCGGTGGCCTCGGCGGCATGGGTGGCGGTGGCCTCGGCGGCATGGGAGGCATGGGCCTCGACACCATGGGAGGCTTGGGTGGCTTCGGAGCCATGGGAGGCATGGGTGCACCTCCGGCCGCCATGGGAGGCATGGGTGGCTTTCGAGCACCCGCCAATGCTATGGGAGGCATGGGTGGCTTTGGATCACCCTCCAACATTATGGGAGGTATGGGTGGCATGAGTTTTGCTTCACTCATGGGAGGCATGGGTGCACCTCCGGCCGCCATGGGAGGCATGGGTGCACCTCCGGCCGCCATGGGAGGCATGGGTGCACCTCCGGCCATGAGGAGTGGAATGTCTTTCGATGTGCCTCACACACATACCCATGAAAATGCCGTTGAAGAACTTGCCAAGACCGTCGGAGCTACAAGTGATGCGGTGCGTGATGAAGTTAGGGAGGAAGATTCATCGGCGGAAGAAGAGGAAGAATCGTCGGCGGAAGAAGAGGAAGAAGACGAGGAAGACGAGGAAGATGGTTGATGTGTTTATATGTCTTGAACTTTGTTGGTTGAACTTGTATTTTGAACTTGGTTTGCATTTGGAACTTGGTTGGATGAACTTGTGGGCCTGACTTTTTATGTATTCATCAACTTGTTTGTATTAAATTTCACATGTTCATTGCATTTTGATTGAATGTTTCAAACAATTTTGTGTCCAAATGCCATATTTGGCGCTGCTGTAGCGGCGCGCGCGCTGCATTTTTACGCGCTGCTGGAGCGGAGCGCGCGCGCTGCATTTTAGAGCTGCCGCTGGAGCCAGCGCTGCGTGGCGCGGCAAACCAGCCGAAGCGCGCGCGGCAAATGCGTTTTTTGTGCGCGGCGCGTAGCGCGGCTGTTGGAGATGCTCTCAGGCACTATCTACATCCAACAGCTATCTACATCACTTTATGGTAGGTAATGTACAAATGACAACTAACGTTGGAGACATGGAATGACTACCCATGCTGGTTCGCCACCAATCCATGTTCCAGAACTTACCAAAAAATTAGACAAAACTGCTACATATGAATTATCCTGGCCAGGAAGCCATGTACATTTGTAATATATCATAGATTTTGAGCTTTAAAATATCAAATGAAGAAGAAAACATCTAAAAAAACATACATCTTGTTAATCTACTACCGAGCAATCAACTTAGAAACAAAAGTACAACTTCAGCGGTATATTAGACAAATCAAAAGAGGTAGAATTTGAGGGTGTGCAAAGAAAATAACTACTCTGACCCATTTTGCCATAACAGAAGTATTCCTTCTTTTCCTATCAAAATCAACTAAATAAATGAAACATCACATGAATATAGCGAGATGAGTATTTCTCCAATTTTATTTGAAGTATAAATTAGAAGAGAAACCTTTCAAACATGTAATGTAAAAGCTAATTATGCATTTCAAAACTAAATTGAGCTCAAAGCTAGACATTACAGCTACTACCGTAACTTACAATCGACCGAGCAGACGGCAAGACTTGAACTGTTCCATTGGTGACGCACTAATTAGCATATTTGATAACAAATGGAGCCTACAATGATCACCGTTGGGTAAGACTTGAACAATTCCATTGGAGTCAGAGCATCAGACCATATAAAAAATCTGATGCCAGACTAAATTTCCTCAGTATGATGAATCATTCGCCGTACCTGCATGAATCATATACAATAGGGATTATAAAAAGTGAAACTACACCCAAACTGGATTATATAATTGGAGTATGAAAGTATTAGACAAAGGACCAGTGTGTTCGGATAATTCCAGCTCTTTACCACCATCACTTAATAAAAACGGCATAAAAGGGCGAAGTTATCAGGGTACTTGGACTTTCTATAGCATGTATATGAATCTAACCATGCTTAACAGTCAGTGCATCCTATAGATTTTTTGTAAACACATGAAGCATAGAACAACCACATGGTGTCAATGATTGGAAAGTGAACGGCACACCACAGTCCACAGGTAACCCGTACGATACTAAAAACGTAGATGCACAAACTCTAGTTGACCAGATCGGAAAAAGCAGAGGAGAATCCATCAATGGTTCAGGACATACCCTGTTGACTAGTGTTGCCATGGAACGGAAAGCTCACGCGCCTATCGCCGGTGTAGCGGGAAAGAGATCCCTACACGCGCTCAGGTCCATCACACCTCAAGAGACATCACACTGCCATGCAGAGTGGGCGACAAAGCTAACATAAATTCATATGCACGGATCAGATCAGTAAGATGGTACAGTGACAAAAACATGAGAGAATCGAAAGGAGCGTGGCACACCTTGAGGTCCCCGTCATCTCTGCAACCCAAGCTCAAAGGAGGCATTCGGTGTTCCTCGGCGGAGAGTCCTAGGGTAGTGTGACTTCTGGGAGAATGAACATCATAACATAGCATCTAGACCAGAGGAAACTAAACAGGCTGATGGCCATCATAATTTGAAGCTTCTTGATATCATGGGCTTGGCTGCAAGGGATTGCAAACCCTCAATGTTATAAAACACAAGCAATTATGCAGATAACAAAAAACATGTATCACCAAATTTATCAGTACAAAAACATACATGCACCCCGCAGAAGTCTCCACATCTAGATGCTTCAGACAATTTCCCCCTCTTGTATTTTTCATGAGAGAGAGCTTGCCATGCTGATGGTGTTCTTGAAATCAGTTAAGTAACTGTAATCACGTGCATATAATTGAGCAGGAAAAAAAATATGAGCACATGCCTTCCTTCTCATACAAAGTGTATCTACATTAAAAATACGAGAACATGCATGCCTTTTTTTAAACGACAAGTTTCAGTATGGGCTCCATTGATTTGGACATCCACTTAAACAAAGCTAAACAGTATATTAGAGTTTGAGAACAGCCGTGCACCACCTCATTGCAACATAAGTAATATATGTTGTTGCTGGCCATGACATGTGTCATGCACCATTTTGACAAACAAAATGACAAACAAAATATTTTGCATCTACTGTTAACTCGATTAAGTTTCGAAGGTAATGCTGGTACATGTGAGAAGTACAACCTGCAATACTCTGGGCATGAAAACATACAAAATTGGCCAATCGCATAAAAGAAAATACAAGGGAGATCTACCCATCGGCTAGTTTTCCCTCCTTTCTGGGAGGCACTACACTACACTACAGTACAGACTGCACTTCTAATGATTTGTAATCAACTGGTGTATAACTCTAATTTGTGGACCAAGAGTTCATCAGTTAGGGGCCACATTAAAATCAAAGCATCATTGGATGATAAGTTAGCATTAAAAACATCCTCACTTTCAAGTTTGGACTATCAGATCAGAAAACTAAAGTGGAATAACCAAGCAGATAAACTACCAAAACTCATGTATAGAAACTAAGAATAATCTGATAAAGTAAGATCACATCAAGTAGATGCCAGACTACCCAACTCATGAATCAAATAAAGAACCCACCCCTCCTAATCACCCAAGAAAAAGAACAAGAAACATATAGGAGAAGCGCCCCTCACCTTGGTGTTCAGGTTGTCCACGACGACAGTGGCAGCCATGGTGAGATCAATAAAGGTGGAAGGGGCAGAGCTCTAGTTACAACAACAAACAAAGTTTGGACCCAAGTAACATCTCTGGATTTTATGATATAGTGCCAAATCCAGTACAAGTGGATACTATCAGGGATATTACTAGCAGGTATAAACCGGCTAGGAAGGTCCGGATTACATTTACATAGTTGTATTATCATAAGCCCAGTATAATATGAACCGGAGGTTACGGCCCATAGAGGCTTAGGGCCCATGTGTAAAATCTACGGTTTATGAACCGTTCTATCATGTAACTTGAGGTGTAAGGTAGACAGAATTGAGACCGAGGCGGACATGATTATGAGCCGGCCTCGGGACTCTGTAAACCAGACCGGGCGTCGCCTCCTATATAAAGGGACGACCCGGCGACGGTTCAAGGACAGGCAACAACCCGTCGAGACACAGGCAAGCAATCCGCTCCCTGTTCATCGACGCCCAAGCAATACCAAACCAAACTATACGTAGGGTTTTACCTTCATCGAAGGGGCCGAACTAGTATAAACCCTCTGTGTTCTTTGTGTGATTTAACCTCTTCAAGCTAACCCGCACGATGGCTCCACACCTAAGTCCTCTAAACCGAACATCTGCCGTGCCAATTCCACGACAGTTGGCGCCCACCATGGGGCTATCGCACGACGGTTTCGAGTTCTTGAAGGGGAGCTTTGAAGGACTCAAGGGTTACGCGGTTGGCCGGATGACCAAGAGTCGCCGCGGCCGGATCTACATCGACGACGCAGGCTGGGGCCCCGAGGCCGATTCAATTGAATACAGGTACCGGGTCCCCTTCGGCGGCATCCACGTCTTCATCGGCAAGATTGGTGAACCGGGACCTGAGCCGGACATCTTCCCCAGCATCGTCGAGCCGGCTCAGCATGCGAGATCGGCCCGGATTCAGCTCGCCATGAAGCGTGTTTTTGTTGGAGCAGTACATGGAGTCCAAGCCGAGGACGGATCGGATTCTGGTGGCGAGACAGTTGTCTACTCTGATGACGAATCTTCATCCGGGGAGACCGAATCTTTGTATCTGTTGCAGGACGGCCGATCCGGGGGTGTATCCGATGGTGACAGTATTCCGGACCCCTTTGATCCGCCAAACCGGGTGGCTGTCTTCATGGCCGGATCACAATCTATGCAGCAGCCCACGGTGACCGGGGCATTCATAGCAGAGGTAGCTGGTGCAGGGGCGAGCAGCCAAGTCCTCTCACCCTCTGACGCTCTATCCACCTTGGTCGAGGAGTTGACAGCTCGCGCAATAGCAGAAGTAGCTCCTGCCAACAAGGCACAGCATTATGCGGAGATCCTTCAGCTAAACGGCCGGATTGAGCAAGCTCAACGGGATCTGGATGCAGAGAAAGCCATGATGGTTACAAGGCAAGCAGAGCTGGATTCCCAAGCTTTCCAGCTCCGGATTGATCAAGCTTCTGCACAGGAGGTGAGGAACAGAAGGCAGCAAACTCATCTACCGCCGGTCTATGAGGCGATGAATCTCTTTGGCTCACCAGGAGCGGGAGCCAGCAATAACCTAGAAGTGAACCGGGGAGGAGCCCCAGCAGGCGCACCGGTTCAACAGACGGCCGCAGAGCGAAATCGTCAAGTTGTGCCCACGCCGCACATCCCCACCCCTCCTGACCATTATTCAAACCCGTTGGACAACATTGTCGCCGCCGCTTCGCGGCTGGCCGCCTTACCCGTTGAGGGAACGTCCCCCGTGGCGTTGGAAGCACGCCGGGCCAAGGAATTGCTGGACACAGCGTTGACACTGTAGCAGGCGTACTCTTACAGCAGGGAAAGGATTCATTCAACCCCTCGTCACAGCAGAAGTTACACTAGGCGTTGGGATGAACCGGAAGTGTCTAGCAGCGAACGGAGACGTCACCGTCACAGGCAGGATAATCAGGCAGGAGCAGAGGCGCACGCCCAGGAGGCGATGAACCGGGCCAGACCTACCACCCGCGAGGATACCCGTCAAATGATGCCGGTTCACCCAACCACAACAGAGACAGGAGTCACGGCGAGCTCCTTTGGAGTACAGTGTCTTGTCCCCGCTTTACGAAGCGTAAGGTTACCCAAAGACTTCAAAGGTCCGCGCAAGGTGCCCAACTATACGGCAGACCTGGCTCCAGAGGCGTGGATCGAGAGCTATGAGATGGCTATGGAGATGCTAGACGTGGATGAAGCGGCATGCGCCAAGTATTTTACCATGATGCTTGAGGGCACAACCCGGACATGGTTAAAGGGCTTACCACCTAACTCCATCGGATCATGGGGTGAGCTGCGTCGCCAGTTTATAAAAAATTTCAAAGACACGTGCAAGCAGCCAATGTCAGTAGTAGACTTAGCGGCATGTGTTCAAGGAGAACAGGAGCCTACAAGCACCTGGGTGCGGCGAGTGTCAGAAATCTTGCACTCTTCCAATAGCATCAACCCCAGTACGGCGATAGTAACACTGGAAAACAATTGCCGGTTTGAGTCTCTGAAGTTGAAGTTGGGACGGCTCAAGCGGGATTGTAATGACATGGGGACACTCATGAGCGCTCTGGTAAAGTATGGGGACTCTGATAACACTAAGTACCCCGAGGCAGATGGAGACAAGTCCGGGAAAGCAAACAAGGCTGGTAAACCGGCGCATGCTAATCCGGCAGGAACAAGTTTTAATGGTAAGCGAAAGGTAGAAGGCAGTTCAGATTTTGTGGCCAATACCAATGTTCAAGGAAACTTTCAGCGCCGCAAGGGTAGGCCACCTCCACGGAGCGGAGGAGGATCCGTCAATCTGGATCAACAGTTGAATGAGCCTTGCCCGAAACATAGCACGTCGGAACACCCGGCTAAACATACATGGGGGCAATGCCGGATCATGGTAGAGGCCATGAGACAAGCCAAATACAACAATGGACCACCGGACGACGGCTTGAGTTCCGGTTTTCAAGGTCCGGGTCACCAAGGTAATGGGTCTGGATCAGGATATCATGGCGGCAACAATAACTACAACCAAGGCCACCACCACCAGCATGGTCAAGGCGGTTATAACAACCAAGGCAACCACCAGCATGGTCAGGGTGGTTACAATAACCAAGGCAATCAGCAGCGTCAACAGCAGCAGCAATTCAGATATCAGAGTAATCCGAAGGAGCTAAGTAGTGGACAGTACCATGTCTTTACTACGAGTCTGTGCAAAAGATATCAAAAAATCCTGAAGCGGGCGGTAAACGCCGTTGAACCGGCAACACCACGTTTTCTGCGTTGGTCGGAACAACCTATTGTCTGGAGCAGTGAGGATCACCCGCCGCGGATTGATAATCCGGGCCAGTTGGCCTTAGTGGTGGCACCACAGGTGGGTGGCTACAAATTCACAAAGGTGCTCATGGATGGTGGCAGCAGTATCAACATCTTATATTATGAGACTTTCCGTCGTATGGGGTTGACGAACAAGAAGTTGAGACAGTCCAACACGGTGTTCCATGGAGTGGTGCCAGGTAAATCGGCTTACCCAGTTGGGAAAATTGATCTGGAGGTCACCTTTGGAGATGAGCAGGACTCCAGGTCAGAGACAGTAACCTTTGAGGTTGTAAAAATCCAGAGCCCATATCATGCTCTGTTTGGAAGGCCGGCTTACGCCAAGTTCATGGCTAGACCGTGCTATGTTTATCTATAGCTTAAGATGCCGGGTCACAAGGGAACCATCACGGTTCACGAAAGTCGCAAGATTGCATTAGAGTGCGAGGAAGGAGACGCAGCCTATGCAGAGGCAGTATGTGCTACAGAGGAGTTGAAGTTCTACAAAGACAACGTTGATCCGACAGATATGTCCCCGTTAAAGAAGCCAACTACAGAGCATGATCCGGCGCTGAAGTTTAAATCGGCAGAGGAAACTAAGCAAGTTGACTTTGTGCAAGGCGACTCATCCAAGGAGTTCACTATCAGCGCTAACCTTGACCCCAAATAGGAAAGCGCGCTCATCGAGTTCATCCGTGAGAACCGGGATATCTTTGCATGGAAACCTTCTGACATACCAGGTATACCGAGGGAACTCGCTGAGCACAGTCTTAATATTGATATGAAATTCAAACCGGTCAAACAGTATCTGCGCCGCTTCAACGAAGAAAGGCGCAAGGCTATAGGTGAGGAAGTGGCCAGGCTTTTGGCTGCAGGGTTCATAGTTGAGGTGTTCCATCCGGAGTGGTTGGCTAATCCGGTTCTGGTGTTAAAGAAAAATGGAAAGTGGAGGATGTGTGTGGATTACATAGACCTAAACAAGGCTTGTCCAACTGACCCTTTTGCTCTCCCCCGTATTGATCAGATCATTGATGCTACGGCAGGATGTGAGCGGCTAAGGTTTTTGGATGCATATTCAGGGTATCACCAGATCAAGATGGCATTTAAGGACCGGGAGAAGACAACCTTCATAACTTCCTTTGGAGCCTTCTGCTATGTATCTATGCCCTTCGGGCTCAAGAGTGCCCAAGCAACTTACTAGCGTTGCGTACAGAACTGCCTTAAGGGGCAGATCGGAAAATACGTCCATGCTTATGTGGATGACATCGTTGTAAAGTCAAGGAAGGAGGAGACGCTGATAGAAGAACTAAGGGAAACCTTTGACAACCTTCGGGTTTATAAGATGATGCTTAATCCGGAGAAGTGCGTGTTTGGTGTTCCGGCTGGCAAGCTCCTTGGATTCTTAGTATCAAACAGAGGAATAGAGTCCAATCCAGAGAAGATCAAGGCGATCACATCCTTGACTAAACCAGCTTGTATCAATGATGTCCAGCGCATAGAAAAAGATGAAGTATATGCTCTGCTTATAACCTAGAACCATTTGGAAGGAAAAAATTGAAAAAAGATAACCTAGATACAGTTGAAAAAATATAACCTAGAACCATTTGGAAGGAAAAAATGAACCATATGTACCTACTTTATTGATTTAGATATACTCACCCTGGCCATTAAAAGCAGAGCGACAAAAACTGGCAAACAAAATTTGTTAGATAATAAAATTTTAGAATCATCAAGGGACATAATACCACCATGGTATAGAGAAGCAACATGGAGACATTTTGGCATAATGGGATTTCTACATTTGGATTAGCTTAGTTTATAAGCCTTGAAGTTGAAAAATTAATATAATAGCTTAGGAAAACCAATGCAAATGTATTACCTCGCACTTGAGTTCGTCATATAAAAGAAACATAAAACAAGCATGTCTGAAATCTAGCCAATGCTCTGTGTTTTACAAATAACTTGGACATAGTATGTCAGGAAAGACCTTAATAATAAATACATAAATTTTAGTGCAAAGCTTATGGACTCGTAACCAGATTAAATCAAGTACCAACAACAAACAATAAAACATCAAGAACAACTTATATGCAATAAAGGTATGATAGAGAAGAAATCTTTACATAAGACGGCTATAAACACCGAAGCATAAATAAGCAACACCTTTAAATACAAACAAAAGGGTTCAGGGTTCAATGCATAGTGGGCTCAGATTAACCTTTTCTCGATCATCTAACCTACCCCCATCATCTCTCACCAGATCAATATGTTTATACAGTGGAACTGCCCTGGTTATCACTCAACAAGAATGACCATCCAAGGATAGAATAATAAGTATCACAGGATCAAAAAGGATTCTAGAGACAAGACGGAGAGGATCCAACTTGATACCCACAGGTGCCTCGACTGCTCAAAGGTACACTTATTTCAACCACGGTTAATCATCATCGCCCTAGCAAGAATGGCCGCCGATCAGTGGGGCACGAGAATTACGTGCGGCAGCACAAAATCTTTACCGTGAGACGGTAACTAATCTTTATTGAGAGAGGGAAAGGAGGGGAACGGGCGGCGCGAGCGAGAGAGGGAATCGAGCTAGGTCTCTCCCACGGGAGCGGGCGCCTCTTCTATAGGCAGGAGGGAAATGACCAAAATACCCCCGACGGGGCACCAAAATAACGCGCGGTGGCACGACCGGGTGGGACACTGCTCATAGGAAAAAAGATCGGACGGTTGGAGACGATCGGGTAAATATCCGACGGCCCACAACGACCAAGCCCGAGATCCGACGACCGAAAATGCATCAAGAAAACGATCGGATGGCCCAGAGTCGCTAAGCTCCGAGGAGCGTCCTGCGTTTGCTCGTCTCTTATTTCTGGATTTGCCTTTGCACAATCATGACCCTTCCCCTAGTGTCTCCATCACCAGATCAATATGTTCTTACAAGGGTGAAACTGCCATGGTTATCACTCATCAAAAATGACCATCCAAGGACAGAGCCACTAAAATAAGAACATGATCAAAATGGCTCAAAGAAACAAGGGGGATCCAACTTAATACCCACAAGTGCCTCGATTGCTCAAGAGCATGCTTATATCAGCCATAACAGATCATCATAGCCCTGGCCATGTCCCATACAGTAGCCAACGCAGAGGAGCAGGACGAAGATGGAGCTCACTGAGGGAGGTTGTAGCCGAGGCAGTACTCAGTGAGCGACGGGGTTGCGCATTAACGCCGTCCAACCGACGAGGAACTGCTTCCTACACCGCACGTCCACGCCGCCGTCGGAGTTGCGCCTTGCACCGTCCCACCAACGAGCATGGATTACATGGGCAGCAAAGCAGCCAAGGAGGCAAGGAGGTTATGTATAGCACATCCAGGAGCACCACCAGGGGCAGAGGTGACCTGGGCTCATCATTTCCCATTACTCCTGAAAAATTGTAAAGCAAACAAAAAATTAATGCTTGGTGACTGACCAGCAAGAATTCGAAAACAAATTCTTATCCCCGAAGGTGCTCTGAACCCAATTCTTATACCAAGCAAAGCAACCAAGATGTACTCTTTGAAATGTAGCTATATGAGAGTATCACTTTGATAGCAAAGTACCAGGAAAAGAACAAAGACAAAGAAGGACTGCTTCTTTGGAACCAGCTAGACCTGGAAATCTCTGCCACATGATTTGAGCAGCGCTAACAGGAAAATCAACAGCTCACTTGTAGGGCATAGAAGAAAAACACAAAAAGAAAAATAGGCCCCACCAGAATCCATAGAAGTGACACAAAACATGATTCCATATCCTAGTCAACCCAGCTAAGCAAGAACAAAAATACAAGCAAGCAGTATTATAAGCTTTGATGTCAGGCCTCTATCAAGAAGAGCGCAAGCAAGCAAATGGCTAGAGAACTGAGAAGAGAAGAAAAGAGATTAACCTACATAACGATGACCGACGTAGCAGGACGAGTCGACCAGAAGCACGAGCACCCGCAGCAGACCAACCTGCAAAGAAAAAGAACAAATCAAGGATGAGCTCCAAGCAACCACGACTGGGACGGTCAGATAAAAAACAAGAACAGATCAAGGGCCGCAACAACAGATCCGGCGCACAGACAGCAAGAATAGAGGATCTACAACAAATACGATCCAATATTAGTTAATAGGAACACTATTTTTTGAATATTTGTTAGTAGCAATCGTGCAATGCACAAAAAGATCAAATGGGTAAAAAACCTGCCAATCGTTCTGAAATAACATGCCATAAAACTGGAGGCAGCACATGTTTGATTGAGGTTCCCTAATCGTAGTCATGTGAGCTGCGATTATTTTGTCAGGGAGTCATGGATGTATATAATTTTCACAAATCAACATACACTATGTGACAACCTACCTCCAGTGACAAAGTTATAAACTATCTAAGGGACCAAAATGAAGCTTTCAACAGTCTGCACACCAATTTGACCTACTAAAATGTGATGAAGTTCCAAAATTGTACATACTAAGATTTCATTGGATGATTCAGGACTCTGACAAAAGATACAAATTGCATTCAACTCCTCCATGCAAGGCTATCTCAATAATAAACCAATATTTCAGAATCGAATAATCTGATAATCATATAAAAGAACAACGCAAATCGATTTTGCAACACCTCCTAAAACCGGAAAAGCAATGGTTTCTTGCAAGCAATAACCTGGTGACAAGAAAGATGTGCTTTCACTTTAACAACCAAGCAGCTTTTAGTACTCTAGTGAAATAAGTGGCAGACTCTACCTCCAGTTCTCTAGCTTTCAATATTTAAGGAAAAAACAAGCCCCATTAACTGTATACCACATAGCTAAACCCAATTTATAATACACAAAACAGGGCAAAGCATTTTCAAAATTCAATTAAGATGAGGCCATATGCATCATGATTAAAGTTGCTCCCTGTGTTGTATATATGACCATGGGAATGGGTGGTTACTTCATGTAACAGTTCTCTTAAATCAATATTTTAGCCGTACCCAGTTGAAGTCCATTAGTATATTATCCACCAATTAATTCAGCAAACCTATAAGCACATGCATGAACAACTAAACAATTGATAACCTAAGCCCCATGTACTAACAGCCAGTACACGCAAACAAAGCGCTCGTCTGAACACTATTCAGTGCAAGATCTAGACGAAATCGATGGGGAGTGATGCGAAATCACATGCGCCGCATGAGGTAGGAGGGTCCATCTGTATGTTCTTGAGCATCCTCTTGGATGGCATGGATCAAAACCTAATCACATAAATAGTGCAAACCAAACAACTAAGAATGACAGTCTGATTACCATGCCATGCATAGTCCCTCTAATTATCTATGACAAGTCATGTGATTTATCTAGTCCTTAAGCTAAACACCTAAATCAAGGACTAACCCGGACTAACAAACAGATCAGCCAATTAATTTATCAAGACAAATTTCTATAAGACGAGTCAATGACAAACCCACAGCCATCGGACAAAATAAGAAATGCAACAAAAAACGTCCTAGGAATCTAGCCATGCCGCACTGTCTCCCGCAGAGCAGCCAATGCCAAACCCACAGCCACCGGACAAAATAAGAAATGCAACAAAAAACATCCTAGGAATCTAGCCATGCCGCATTGTCTCCCGCAGAGCAGCAAAAAACCCAGGGGATCCAAGCAGACCTAATGCATCCAAAGGATTCTAACCAGATCCAAGGAGCCAATACATCCAAACACCTCCAGGACCCATCCATAACAACCCACCTACATCTATTCACTCTACCAGAGAGGAAAAATACAAAAAATAAGAACAGAATATCTCACCAACCAGAAGTGTGAAGGAGGCAGACAATGACAATGATGAACTGCAAGGAAATCCCACATGAAACCCTTGACCAAACTGGAAGCAACCAAGGAAAACAATTGTACCAATCAATCAAGCACCTCTTCCAGTGCCAATACGTACGGAAGATCTGAAGTCAATTCAACATCAAAAGTGTGACCATCTAGACAACGTAATAACGATGGGCAGTGTAATATACAATCTGGACATAGGTTCAGAAAGTCCAAATCTTGAGGAGCTGCAGGTCCATGGCCACCAGATCCGACGCACCCGTACTCGTAGCCAATGAATCCGCGTGAGTGGATTAAGGAGTGGATTAAGTACGGGTTGGGGTTGGCCTCCTGGTCGACGACGCGGGGGATGAGGGCCTGCGCTCGGTCCAGCAGTGCGTCCTCCTCATCCTCGGCCGCCTCTGTCTCCTCGTCCTCCTCCGGCTCGACGACGGCGGCGGTGGGTTGGCCGCCGGCTGCTTGGGCTCCATCAGCGCGGGCGGGCTCAAGCCGTCCTCCTCCGGCACGATGGCGGCGGCGGCGGGTTGGCCGTCGGCTGCTTGGGCTCCATCAGCGCGGGCGGGCTCAAGCCGTCCTCCTCCGGCTCGACGGCGGCGGCGACGGGTTGGCCGCCGGCTGCTTGGGCCCCATCAGCGCGGGCGGGCTCAAGCCGTCCTCCTCCGGCTCGACGGCGGCGGCGGCGGGTTGGCCGCCGGCTGCTTGGGCTCCATCAGCGTGGGCAGGCTCAAGCCGCGAGGCAACAGGCGGTCTAGGGTTAGGGTTGAGTGCGGGATGGGGAGGGGAAGGTGCTCCTCGGCGACTCGAGCAGAAGGTATCTCGTGGGGAGAAGGGAGGCTCATAGGAGCGGTGGCGGATGAGGCCGGAGAGAGCGACGAGGGAGGAGAGCGGCGGCACGAGGGAAGGGGAGGAAGCGAGCGAGGGCTGCAGAAGAGATCGAGAGAGGGAAAGGAGGGGAACGGGCGGCGCGAGCGAGAGAGGGAATCGAGCTAGGTCTCTCCCACGGGAGCGGGCGCCTCTTCTATAGGTAGGAGGGAAATGACAAAAATACCCCCGGCGGGGCACCAAAATAACGCGTGGTGGCACGGCCGGGCGGGACACTGCTCATAGGGAAAATATCGGACCGTTGGAGACGATCGGGTAAATATCCGATGGGCCACAGCGACCAAGTCCGAGATCCGACGGCCAAAAATGCATCAAGAAAATGATCGGACGGCCTAGAGTCGCTAACTCTGAGGAGCGTCTTGCGTTCGCTCGTCTCTTATTTCTGGATGTGTCGCGCTTCTAGCCCGTTACATGGATTCATTGTTTTGAGAAAGTAAGGGTCTTGTAGGATGGCTGCATTAGCTCTATTTTTGCCTCTCTCTTTTTTGCGGGATAAACTTCTGCTCTATTCATCTTCAATCATGGTAGTACAACAAACACTAGAAATAATAAAAATTACATCCAGATCCGTAGACCACCTAGCGACGACTACAAGCACTGAAGCGAGCCGAAGGCGCGCCGCTGTCATCGCCCCTCCCTTGTCGGAGCCGGCAAACCTTTTTGTAATAGACAACCAGGAAGTCGTCGTGCTAAGACTCCTTAGAACCAACGCACCAGAACAGCAACCGCCGCCGATGAAGAGTGTAGATAAGAAGGATTCAACCTGAAGACGCACGAACAAAGACGAACGACGAACATATCTGAGCAAATCCACCAAAGACAGATCCACCGGAGACACACCTCCACACACCCACCGACGATGCTAGACACATCGCCGGAACGGGGGCTAGGCGGTGAGACCTTTATTCCATCTTCAGGGAGTCGCCGCTGTCTCGCCTTGCTGAGTAGGACATAAACCCTAACAAATCTCAAAAAAAAAAAAATCTAAAAACGAAGCCCTTCCGCCGGCAAGGGCCAGGATCCACTCCGCCCACATGGCCCTAAGGCCACGGGAAACGGGACAGACCGGCGCCAGCGCCGGCAGGAGGCAGAAGAACCCTAGCTTTTTTGGTAGGCCGTGGCTGGCTAGGGCGGAGAGCCGCAGCTATCAAGTAAGACATTTTCAACTCTTTTTGAATGTGTTGGTTGTGTGCATCATGTTATGCACAAATCGGGCATTAGCTCACTGATGGTCCATATTATTTCGCATAAAATATCATGTGCTAAACGAGGCATTCTATATCTAAATAGCTAGTCTTCACTTCTAAATTTTTACACATGCGTGCTTTCACTTCATCTCAATCAATGATAGTCATCCAGTTGAAATTGTGCTGACATCAAAAGTCATACACATACTCATCTCCACACCATACCACCTCCTCAAGCCATGTATGTGTTTCTCCAGGGGAATCAAGTCATGTTTTTTTGGTAACGAATGATTGATGTGTTGAATACTTGAAGTAGAAAAAAAGGTTCAAGCTTCACATGTTAGTTACAACTGGGCGCGTGTCACGTTAAATTCAATTTAAGGTTTCTATTTTGTTACATACTTCATATAATTTTTATTTTTTTATGTAAAGCAAGAACACTCTTGCATTTGTTTTATTTCATTAGTTTTTGTTGTTGTTAAGCACATGTTTATGCCTTTGTTGTTTCCCGGTTTGCGCGGTCAACCGACGAGAAAACAGAGCGGTGTGTGAGGGAAACTCCAACGCACGACCCAAATGGTCCGTCCGTGTCCGTTTGGGGGTAAACGGACAAAGCATACCCTCGAACGTGCGGCCGCAAACGGACCATCGTCCGTTTTCTGTCCGCTTTCGACCCATTCCCGGCCCAACTTTGGGCCGAGTTTGCGGCCAAGCGGACACGCGCGGAACCCCCCCTGATGGCTTCTCGCCCCTCGTTGGTTACCCCAAGTGGAAGGTTTGAGATGCAGTGTAGCGGAAGTTTTCCCTTGGCAATACCAAGGATCGATTTCCCTGAGACTCCCAGTTTCAACAAGAAGGTGTCAACTGCTAACGGCGCCAGATATTAGCAATCAACGTGGACCTGCACACAGATACAAATAACTTCGCTCCCAACGAGTACAGAGAGGTTGTCAATCCCTCCGGCCTTGTAGTTTACAAAGGATCAAACGCAAGTGATAATAGTGATAGATATAATTGCAATAGTAAGTAAAAGCGGAAAAGTAAATAGCGGATGTGATCAATGATGGTAATATGGACCGGAGTCTCATGATGTTCACTAGTGATGTCTCTCTCCCAAAAGACGATAAAACAGCTATGTGAGGTAAACGAATTACAGCTGGGCAATTGACAGGACCATGTGCGCAAACCAATGCTGACTAAGTTGCAAGAAAGGTAGAGGTTCAAAGCATGGGCGGTACGCCGAGGTAAGTAGACCGAAATCTATCTGCATCTACTACTAATCATCCACCTTGAGATATCTATCCAGAACATCTCGATGGTATTAAGTTGCGAGTCCCACCCATAGTGTAAACTCAAAGCAACAGACAACTGCATTAAAAGAACTTTGCGTAAAGTAAACAATCCTTGCACCCGCGGGCACAAGCACCGTTGTTTTCCCCCTTGTGGCAACAGCACATCCCCTAGACTCATGTTTCTGTCACTCAAGCTAGTCATCGAGGGGCATGAACCCACAATCAAGCATAACGTTCCCTCTTGGAGTCACTACCTACTACTTGGCCAAAGCAATAAATAACAACGGAGAACATGCAAGAATTACTTACGAACATAAATATAAAAGAGGTGAATCAAATATATTACTCAAACACAATCTGAACATAATCTCATAATCCATCGGATCCCAGCAAACTCATCATAGCAACAGCATAAGGATTACATATGTGCCTCGATCATGTAGGGCAGCTCACGAGGACTAATTAGTGAAGCACAAGAACGGGAGGAGAACATCACATAGCTACTGGTCATGGACCCATGGTCCAAGGGAGACTACTCACAACTCATACGAGAGGCGTCCATGGTGGTGGAGAAGCTCCCGGTGGTGATCCTCCCCTCCGGCAGGGTGCCGGGAAGAGTTCTCTTGGTGCTCCCGATCTTGGAAGCGGCGGCGGCGGCGGAACAGAGATGAGATCGGGAAAAAGGGTTTTCATCTCGAGGGTTTTGGGAGACGGTCTAAATATATGCCAAAGGGGGGCACCAGACGAGGCTCGGGGGGCCCAGGCGCCCCCCCCCC
>LR738714.1:608995968-609031897 GCA_902687465.1 Secale cereale | reverse complement strand
CCCCCCCCCGGCTGTACTTTGGCTACCGGGAACCTTCTGGAACGCTGATTTTTTATATAATTTTTCCGGGATTTTTCTGGCAGTTCTCGTAATGGGAAAAACTGAAATACAAAAACAGCAGAAAACAGAAACTGGCACTGGGGTGCACTGAGTTAATAGGTTAGTCCAAATATGATCATAAGTGTATGGAAGTGTATAAATATCATAGCAATATCACCCAAAAGAGGCATGGAGCAAGCAGAAATTATAGATATGTTTTGGACGTATCACCCCCCCCTCTTTTCTATTCCTCTACCTCCCTCCGCCCCCGACATTGCCGCCGCCACCACCCTCACCGGCCGCGTCGTCTTCCACAAGGCCACTTCCAACCACCACCACGCCATGCCATAGTTGTCTCCGCACCGGTATTCCAAAAAGCATTTTGCCGACGTTCTCCTTGTTGCCAGTGGGAGAGGAACTATGGCCGCCGTCGTCGCCCATCGTCACCAACCTCTTCCGGCAAGCCGTTCGTTGCCGCAGGGCGCCCACCAGCATCACCGATCCCAAAACCAGGATTTGCTGCCCGGGAGGGGAGCACGACATCCACTATCCAACCGCGCCTCCAGCACAACCGCAAGGCGTTCGACGGGTTGCGCACAAGGTACAGTGGATAGCGGTGATGAGTTTTGCTTCACAACTTCATTTTCTCATCGGATGATTCAACCTCAGATGATGCAGAGCTGGTGGCTGCGTTGGTCGTACATGAACACATTAGTAGAAAGCGGACTCGGCAAGGTTGTCAAAATCGTGATTTTGAATCGGATCGGAGCGCCTATGGTAGAATCGCAAATCATAGAATCTTCACTATCAGTATCGTTGAAACATAGATTCTATTAAGTAAAGGCGTAGAATCAAAGGGCTTAGTTTGGATCACAAAGTCGTAGAATTGTATAACAGAATCGCGATTCTGACAACCTTGGGCCTCGGTTCAGGGGATCAATCCCCGGCCATGCTCCGGCCTTGAGCCGCAATAGGTAGAAAGGCCACACCCTTCTCTATGTTGATTACTTTAAGGATGGTGCGCTCTTCAGGCCTCATCAATTTCGTCGCTGATTCCGAATGAGAAGACATGTGTTCATTCGTATTCGCGAGGGAGTGGTCGCACATGACCCATACTTTGAGTGCAAAGAGGATGCCCTCGGCAAGCTTTGTTTCTCTTCATACCAGAAATGCATTGCAGCTATCTGCATGCTTGCATATGGAATTCATGGTGATCTTGTGGATGATTATGTTTGTATGAGTGAGTCCATATGTCTCCTCTCAATGTGTAGTTGTTGCACAACCGTGGTGGAAGTGTTCGGCCCTGAGTACCACAGAGAACCAACTGCCGCTGATATAGAGAGATTGTTGGCGATTGACAACCCACAAGTGTAGGGGATCGTAACAGTTTTCGAGGGTAAAGTATTCAACCCAAATTTATTGATTCGACACAAGGGGAGCCAAAGAATACTCTTAAGTATTAGCAGCTGAGTTGTCAATTCAACCACACCTAGAAACTTAGTATCTGCAGCAAGATACTTTAGTAGCAAAGTAATATGATAGTGGCGGTAGCAGCAATAAAAGTAACGATAGTGTTTTTGTAGTTTTTGTAATAATAGCAACGGGAAAGTAAATAAGCGACAATCAATATAGGTAAAGCTCGTAGGCATTGGATCGGTGATGGGAAATTACGTCAGATGCAATTCATCATGTAGAAGTTATAACCTAGGGTGACACAGAACTAGCTCCAGTTCATCAATGCAATGTAGGCATGTATTCCGAATATAGTCATACGTGCTTATGGAAAAGAACTTGCATGACATCTTTTGTCCTACCCTCCCGTGGCAGCGGGGTCCTATTGGAAACCAAGGGATATTATGGCCTCCTTTTAATAGAGTACCGGACCAAAGCATTAACACATAGTGAATACATGAACTCCTCAAACTACGGTCATCACCGGGAGTGGTCCCAATTATTGTCACTTCGGGGTTGCTGGATCATAACACATAGTAGGTGACTATAGACTTGCAAGATAGGATCAAGAACACACATATATTCATGAAAACATAATAGGTTCAGATAGGAAATCATGGCACTCAGGGCCTAGTGACAAGCATTAAGCATAGCATAGTCATAGCAACATCAATCTCAGAACAGAGTGGATACTAGGGATCAAATCCTAACAAAACTAACTCAATTACATGATAGATCCATCCAACCCATCACCGTCCAGCAAGCCTACAATGGAATTATTCACACACGGTAGTGAGCATCATGGAATTGGTGATGGAGGAAGGTTGACAATGACGATGGCGATGATCTCCACTCTCCGGAGCCCCGAACGGACTCTATATCAGCCCTCCCGAGAGAGATTAGGGCTTGGCGACGGCTCCATCTCGTGAAACGCGATAATTCCTTCTCTCTGATGTTTTTCTCCCCGAAACGGAAGATATAGGATCTGGGGTTACGTCGGTGGAGCACCAGGGGGCCCACGAGGCAGGGGGCACGCCCCCACCCTCGTGGACTGGCCCAAGGCCCCCTGGTGCGGATCTTCTTGCAGGTATTTTTTATATTTTCTGAAATAATTCTCCGTTGATTTTCAGGCGATTCCGAGAACTTTTTATTCTGCACAAAAATAAAACCATGGCAGTTCTGCTGAAAACAGTGTCAGTCCGGGTTAGTTCCATACAAATCATGCAAGTTAGAGTCCAAAACAAGGGCAAAAGGGTTTGGAAAAGTAGATACGTTGGAGACGTATCAACTCCCCCAAGCTTAAACCTTTGCTTGTCCTCAAGCAATCCAGTTGATAAACTGAAAGTGATAAAGAAAAACTTTGACAAACTCTGTTTGCTCTTGTTGTTGTAAATATGTAAGCTAGCATTCAGGTTTTCAACAAGATCATGAACTAACCATATTCACAATAACTTTAGGTCTCAAGACTACTTGCTACCTCTTGAGCTTGCGTTGTATTCCCTCGAAGAGGAAAGGGAGATGCAGCACAGTAGCGTAAGTATTTCCCTCATTTTTTGAGAACCAATGTATCAATCCAGTAGGAGACCACGCGCGAGTCCCTCGCACCTGCACAAACAAATAAGAACTTCGCAGCCAACGCGATAAGGGGTTGTCAATCCCTTTACGGTCACTTACGGAAGTGAGATCTGATAGAGATGATAGTTTATATTTTTGGTATTTTTAGTTTATAAGAACAACAAATAAAAAGCGGTAAAAGTAAAGTAGATGTAGGTTGATATGTTGAGAATAGACCCGGGCCCATAGTTTTCTCTAGTGGCTTCTCTCATGATAGCGAAATTCTAAGGCGGGTAAACAAATTACTGTCGAGCAATTGATAGAAAAGAGAATAATTATGAGACTATCTAGGCATGATCATCGTATATAGGCATCACGTCCGAGACAAGTAGACCGAAATGATTCTGCATCTACTACTATTACTTCACACATTGACCACTATCCAGCATGCATCTAGTGTATTGAATTCATACGAACAGAGTAACGCCTTAAGCAAGATGACATGATGTAGAGGGATAAACTCAAGCAATATGATATAAAACCCATATTTTTATCCTCGATGGCAACAATACAATACATGCCTTGCTGCCCCTACTGTCACTGGGAAAGGACACCGCAAGATTGAATCCAAAGCCAAGCATTTCTCCCATTGAAGGAACTATAGATCTAGTAGGCCAAACCAAACCAATAATTCGAAGAGACTTGCAAGGATATTATGAGCACACATAAAAAGGTCAGAGAAGAACCAAATATCTTTCATAGATAACCTTGATCATAAACTCACAGTTCATTGGATCTCGACAAACACACCACAAAAAGAGATTACATCGAATAGATCTCCTCGAAGACCGAGGAGAACTTTGTATGAGATCCAGAGAGAGAATAAGCCATCTAGATACTAGCTATGGACCCTAAGGTCTGAGGTAAACTACTCACAACTCATGGTGAGGGCGATGATGATGATGATGAAGGCCTCCGTGATGGATCCCCCTCCGGTGGAGCTCCGGAACAGGATCCAAAATGGGATCTCCACGGGAACAGAAGGTATGGCGGTGGAATTAGGGTTTTCTCTCTGTTCACGGAGTTTCTGGGGTACGTGGACTTATATAGGAAGAAGGAGGGCACCGGGGGACGCTCGAGGGGGCCACGAGGCTGGGGGCACGCCCTGGGAAGGGGGGCGCGCCCCCCACCCTCGTGGGCCAGCCCTCTGTCCCCTGACGTGGTTCTCAAGCTCCGCGTGCGTGATTTTCTCCAAAAAATATCTCTCGCGAAGGTTTCATTCCGTTTGGACTCCGTTTGATATTCTTTTTCTGCGAAACCCTGAAACAGGCAAAAAACTGCAATCTGGACTGGGCCTTTGGGTTAGTAGGTTAGTCCCAAAAAAATGATATAAAAGTGAAAGATAAAGCCCATTAAGCATCCAAGACTTCATAAATAATTGCAAGGAACAATAAAAAATTATAGATACGTTGGAGATGTATCACTACTCACATCAATGGCATAATCAATTAGCGAGCAATAATAATAAACCTCGGATGACGACACTTTCTCAAAACAATCATGATATGATATAACAAGATGGTATCTCGCTAGCCCTTTCTGAGACCGCAAAACATAAATGCAGAGCACCTTTATGGATTAAGGACTGACTAGACATTGTAATTCAGGGTAAAAGAGATCCAGTCATGATCATACTCAATGCAAATTTATAGTAATACATGCAATGACAGAGGTGCTCTCCTACTGGTTCTCTTTGATAAGAGGATGATGACTCTGCATAAAAGTAAATAGATAGGCCCTTCGCAGAGGGAAGCAGGGATTTGTAGAGGTGCCAGAGCTCGATTTTTAAATAGAGATGAATAACATTTTGAGCGGTATACTTTCATTGTCAACATAACAACCAAGAATCTCGATATCTCCCATGCTACACACATTATAGGTGGTTCCCAAACAGAATGGTAAAGTTTATACTCCCCCAACCACCAACAAGCACACTCCACGGCTAGCCCGAAACAACGAGTACCGTCCAAACTAGCAACAGCCCTGGGGGAGTTTTGTTTAATTATTATGATTTGAGCAAGGGACTGGGCATCCCGATTACCATCCATTTTCTCATGAATAATGAGCGGAGTCCACTCATCATGAGAATAACCCACCTAGCATGGAAGATATAGACATCCCTAGTTGATACATGAGTTGTTCGAGCATACAAAACAGAATTTCATTTGAAGGTTTAGAGTTTGGCACATACAAATTTACTTGGAATAGCAGGTAAATACCGCATATAGGGAGGTATGGTGGACTCATATGGAATAACTTTGGGGTTTATGGAAGTGGATGCACAAGCAGTATTCCCGCTTAGTACAAGTGAAGGCTAGAAAGAGACTGGGAAGCGACTAGCTAGAGAGCAACAACGGTCATGAACATGCATTAAAATTAATCAACAATGAATGCAAGCATGAGTAGGATATAAATCACCATGAACATAAATATCGTGAAGGCTATGTTGATTTGTTTCAACTACATGCGTGAACATGTGCCAAGTCAGATCACTTAAATCGTTCAAAGGAGGATACCACCCCATCATACCACATCACAACCATTTTAATATCATGTTGGCACGCAAGATAGACCATTATAAAGTCTCAGCTAATTAAACATGGCATAAGCAGCAATGATCTCTAATTGTCATTACAAGCATGTTTCATTCACAATAAGCTGAATCAGGAACGATGAGCAATCATATTTACAAAAACAAGAGAGGTCGAGTTCATACCAGCTTTTCTCATCTCAATTAGTTCATCATATATCATCCTTATTGCCTTTCACTCGCGCGACCGAACGGTGTGAATAATAACAATAGTGCACGTGTGTTGGACTAAGCTGGAATCTGCAGACATTTGATACAAGAGAGAAGACAAGGTAATATGGCTCAAGGTTAATTCACAACAAAGCATATGAGAACCACTAAGCATTTTCAATCATGGTCTTCTACTCTTAACCCCTAAAGAAAAGAAAAGAAACTATTTACACGGGAAAGCTCACAAAAAGCAAAAGAAGAACGGGAAATCTTTTTGGGTTTTTATTTAATAGCTACTACAAGCAGGAAAAGTAAACTAGCTAGAAGCTACAACTAATTTTTTTTCTGGGGTTTTCTAGCTCACAAGAAAAATACTAAGAAAAAGAAATTGAAATTAAGCATGGATGGTACAGTGAAAGAGTGTGAGCACCGACAACTAGAATAAATGTGAACATGAATGTAAGTCGGTGAGAAACACGTACTCCCCCAAGCTTAGGCTTTTGTCTTAAGTTGGTCTATGGCCAGTATTGGCCTGACGGATATCCAAAGTTGTAGTTGGGGTCGTACTAAGGCGCAGCAGATGCTGCATGCTGAGCTGCAGCTCGAAGGCGGGCTACCTCTGTCATGTTATAATAAGCATTTGCTTCCTCCATAGTTATAGTGTATCTCCCTTTTTCTTGAAAGTTAAACAAAGTAAGGGCAGGATGAACAATAGGGATGGCATGCTGCCTGTCAAAGATTAGTCGATATTTGAGGGTTTGATTATCCCACTATATAAACCGGTGACTAGTCATAGCATGGCAGTCTAAATAAGCAGGAGGTAAAGGTTCATCATTCATGTGCACAGACACACCAAGAAAGCGGGCTATGCGGGTAGCATAGATCCCACCAAATAAATCTCCAAGCAACCCATTATGGTGTAGCCTACGTGCAACAATGGCTCCCAAGTTATATTGCCTATCACCTAGTACGACACTCCTTAGAACACTAAGATCAGGGACACACATGTGACAAGCCTCATCCTTACCGTTTATGCATCTACCAATAAAGAGAGCAAAGTAATGAATAGCAGGAAAATGCATGCCCCCCATGGTAGCCTGTGTGACTTCCCCGGACTCCCCCACTGTAATACTAGCAAGGAATTCTCTAAATTCAGATTTGCGAGGGTCACTCATACTGCCCCACTGTGGAAGTTTGCAAGCAACATTAAAATCCTCTACGTCCATGGTATAAGATTATCATATAGGTCAAACAACACAGTGTGATAATTACGTGAAGATGAAAATTTAAACCTTCTCACAAAGCTGTCAGTTAAACCACGGTATTGAGGACACTTATCTTGTATGAAGTCCTCGAGGTCAGCGTTGCGCACATATGCGTAAAATTCATCTTTGATGCCTCCTTGAACCATGAATTCATCTGACGGCAATTCACAAGGCCGCACATCAGTATCCCTCGGTGGTTCATCGTCCGGCTCACGGAACGCGATCCTCGGTTCTTGCTTCCTCGAAGGACCACCTTGGAAGTTTTTCCTAGACATTTTTTCTGAAATTTTCTGAATTTTTTAGTAACTTCAAAATAAAAGTTAACCAAACTCAACAAAATTGATAGCAACAACTCCTACTAGTGCCTAGAGGCTATATCATGCATTAGAACTACTTGGGACCAAGAAAATTTGACATGCAAGCTCAAGAACAAGGTCACCACAGCAGCAAAAATTTGCAACAAATAAAGCACTAGAACAAAACCTAATTGGACCAATGGAGGAGTCACATACCAAGGAACAATCTCCCCAAACAGTTTGGCGAATGGTGCTTTGAAAAAGGAGATCGAAAATGGCAGCAAGATGAGCTAGAATTCGGGTTTGAGCTGGTTGGGGATTTTTTTGGTAGGAACAAGAAGAGCATGGGTGCAGGAGTAAGTGGAGGGGGGCTGATACATCCATTTTGCATCATGCTTATAAGTTGATTTTTATTGCATTATGGGTTGTTCATACATGTTTCGTCACAATACTTATGCCTTTTCCCTCTTATTTTGCAAGGTTTATATGAAGAAGGGGCAATGCCGGCAGCTGGAATTCTGGGCTGGAAAAGGAGCAAACTCAGGAAACCTATTCTGCACAACTCCAAAAGCCCTGAAACTCCACAGAACATTTTTTAGGAAAATATAAAAAATATCTGGCGAAAGAAATCCACAAGAGGGGCCACTGGCTGGCCTCGAGGGTGGGGGGCGCGCCCCCTGCCTCGAGGGCCAGCCGGCGGGCCCCAGGTGCCCATCTTCTCCTATATGAAGCGTTTTGACCTGGAAAAAATCAGAAGGAGGCTTTCGGGACCATACGCCGCCGTCTCGAGGCGAAACCGAGGCGGAAACCAATCTAGGGTTCCAGGATAGCTATTCTGCCGGGGATACTTCCCTCCGGGAGGGGGAAATCGTCACCACCGTCATCACCAACAACTCTCCCATCTTGGGGAGGGCTATCTTCATCAACATCTTCACTAGCACCATCTCCTCTCAAACCCTAGTTCATCTCTCGTATCCAATCTTTGTACCCAAACCTCAGATTGGTACCTGTGGGTTGCTAGTAGCATTGATTACTCCTTGTAGTTGATGCTAGTTGGTTTATTTGGTGGAAGATCATATGTTCAGATCCATTATGCATATTAATACCCCTCTGATCATGAACAATATTATGTCTTGTGAGTAGTTACTTTTGTTCCTGAGGACATGGGAGAAGTCTTGCTATTAGTAGTCATGTGAATTTGGTCTTCGTTCGATATTTTGATGAGATGTATGTTGTCTCTCCTCTAGTGGTGTCATGTGAACGTCGACTACATGACACTTCACCATTATTTGAGCCTAGAGGAAGGCATTGGGAAGTAATAAGTAGATGATGGTTTGCTAGAGTGACAGAAGCTTAAACCCTAGTTTATGCGTTGCTTCGTAAGGGGCTAATATAGATCCATATGTTTCAGGCTATGGTTAGGTTTACCTTAATAATTCTTTTGTAGTTGCGGATGCTTGCATTAGAGGTTAATCATAAGTGGGAGGCTTGTCCAAGTAAGTGTAGAACCCAAGCACCGGTCCACCCACATACCAAATTATCAAAGTACCGAACGTGAATCAGTTGATCGTGATGAAAACTAGCTTGACGATAATTCCCATATGTCCTCGGGAGCGCTTTACCTTGCATAAGAGTTTGTCCAGGCTTGTCCTTTGCTACAAAAAGGATTGGGCCACCTTGCCGCACCTTATTTACTTTTACCGTTTTTCACTTGCTACCAATTATCTTATCACAAAACTATGTGTTACCTATAATTTCAGTGCTTGCAGAAAATACCTTACTGAAAACTGTCTATCATTTCCTTCTGCTCCTCGTTGGGTTTGACACTCTTACTTATCGAAAGGACTACGATAGATCGCCTACACTTGTGGGTCATCAAGACTCTTTTCTGGCGCTGTTGCCGGGGAGTGAAGCGCCTTTGGTAAGGAAAAATTTATATAGTGTGCTGAAATTTATTTTCACTTGTTACTATGGCTCAAAAACCTTTGAGGGGCTTGTTCGGGGTATCTTCACCCTGAGCAGAAGAGCAAAGAGTTGCTCCTCAACCTACTGCACCTATTGAAAATGTTTGCTTGGAGATTCCTTTGGGTATGATAGAGAAACTGCTTGAAAATCCATATACAAGAGATGGAACACTTCACCCCGATTTACATCTAATCTATGTGGATGAAGTTTGTGGATTGTTTAAGCTTGCAGGTATGCCCAAGGATGTTATCAAGAAGAAGGTCTTCCCTTTAGCTTTGAAGGTAGATGCATTGACATGGTTTAGGCTATGCGATGATATGGGATCATGGAACTATAATCGTCTGAAGTTGGAATTTCATCAGAAGCTCTACCCTATGCACCAGGTTCATCGTGATCATAATTATATTTATAATTTCTGGCCTCGCGAAGGAGAAAGCATCGCTCAAGCTTGGGAGAGGCTTAAGTCAGTGTTATATTCATTCCCCAACCATGAGCTCTCAAGAGAAATGATTATCCAAAAAAATTATGCTCGGCTTTCTCATAATAATCGCACCATGCTCGATACTTCTTGTTCTGGCTCTTTTATGATGAACACTATTGACTTCAAATGGGATTTATTGGAAAGAAATAAACGCAACTCTGAAGATTGGGATCTCGACGAAGGTAAGGAGTCAGGTATGACCCCTAAGTTTGATTATGTTAAAGCTTTTATGGATACCGATGTTTTCCATGAGTTTAGCACTAAATATGGACTTGACTCTGAGGTAGTAGCTTCTTTCTGTGAATCTTTTACTACTCGTGTTGATCTCCCCAAGGAGAAGTGGTTTAAATACCATCCCCCTATTGAAGTAAAAGTAGTTGAACCTATTAAAGTTGAAGAAAAGACTATCAGTTATAATGTTGATCCTGTTATACCTACCGCTTATATCGAGAAACCACCTTTCCCTGTTAGGGTAAAGGATCATGCTCAAGCTTCAACTGTAGTTCGTAAGAGTAATACTAGAACACCTACACCCTCTGAGGAAATTAAAGTTGAACCTAGTGTTGCCATGGTTAAAGATCTCTTGGTAGAAGATTTAGATGGACATGTTATTTATCTCCAAGAAGAGTCTTCTAGGATAGCCAAACCCAATGCTAGGAATAAACATAAACTTATCGTAGGCTTGCCTGTTATCTCCATTAAGATAGGGGATCATTGCTATCATGGTTTATGCGACGTAGGTTCTAATGCGAGTATTATCCCTCTTGACTTGTATAACGAAATTATGCATGATATTGCACCTGTTGAGTTAGAAGGGATTGATGTTACTATTAAGCTTGCTAATAGAGATACTATTTCACCAGTTGGGATTGTTAGAAATATTGAAGTCTTGTGTGGGAAGGTTAAATACCCTGCTGATTTTCTTGTTCTTAGTTCCCCACAAGATGCTTTATGTCCCATTATATTTGGTAGACCCTTCTTGAATACCGTTAATGCCAAGATAGACTGTGTGAAAGATATTGTCACTGTCAGATTAGGGGACACGTCTCATGATTTTAACTTTGCTAAATTCCGTAGACAACCCCTTGAAAAGGCACCACCCAGTAAGGATGAACTTATTGGTCTTGCTTCTATTGTCGTGCCACCTAATGATCCTTTAGAACAATACTTGCTAGACCATGAAAATGATATGCAAATGAATGAGAGAAGGGAAATAGATGAAATATTCCTTACACAAGGACCCATATTGAAAAATAACTTGCCTGTTGAAATCCTAGGGAATCCTCCTCCACCCAAGGGTGATCCCGTGTTTGAACTTAAACCTTTGCCTGATGGTCTTAAGTATGTTTATCTTGATGAAAAGAAGATATATCCTGTTATTATTAGTGCTAACCTTTCAGAGCACGAAGAAGAAAGATTATTGAAAACTCTGAAGAAGCACCAAGCTGCTATTGGATATACTCTAGATGATCTTAAGAGCATTAGTCCCACTATATGTCAACACAAGATAAAATTGGAAGAAAATGCTAAACCAGTTATTGATCATCAGCGATGGTTAAATCCTAAGATGAAAGAAGTGGTAAGGAAGGAAATACTAAAGCTTCTAGAGGCAGGTATTATCTGTCCCATTGCTGATATCCAATGGGTAAGTCATGTCCATTGTGTTCCTAAGAAAGGAGGTATGACCGTTGTCCCTAATGATAAAGATGAATTGATCCCGCAAAGAATAGTTACAGGTTATAGGATGGTAACTGATTTCCGTAAGTTAAATAAAGCTACTAAGAAAGATCATTACCCCTGCCATTTATTGATCAAATGCTAGAAAGGTTATCCAAACATACTCATTTCTGCTTTCTGGATGGTTATTCTGGTTTCTCTCAAATTCCTGTGCCAAAGGGGGATCAAGAAAAGACCACCTTTACTTGTCCTTTTGGTACCTTTGCTTATACATGTATGCCTTTTGGTTTATGTAATGCACCCGCTACCTTTAAAAGATGTATGATGGCTATATTCTCTGACTTTTGTGAAAAGATTGTTGAGGTATTCATGGATGATTTCTCCATTTATGGAACTTCTTTTGATGATTGCTTAAGCAACCTTGCTCGAGTTTTGCAGAGATGTGAAGGACTTCTCCAAAATCTCCAGGCCTCTGACTAAGCTTTTACAGAAAGATATTCCTTTTGTCTTTGATGATTATTGTCTAGAAGCATTTGAAATACTTAAGAAAGCATTGATCTCTGCACCTATTGTCCAGCCTCCTGACTGGAACTTACCCTTTGAGATTATGTGTGATGCTAGTGATTATGCTGTAGGAGCTGTTCTAGGGCCAAGAGTTGATAATAAATTGAATGTTATCCAGTATGCTAGTAAAACTCTAGATAGTGCCCAAAGGAATTATGCTACCACTGAGAAAGAATTTTTAGCTGTTGTGTTTGCTTGTGATAAGTTTATACCCTATATCATTGATTCTAAAGTAACTATTCACACTGATCATGCTGCTATCAAATACCTTATGGAAAGAAAGATGCTAAACCTAGACTTATTAGATGGGTTCTTTTGCTGCAAGAATTTGACTTGCATATTATTGATAGAAAGGGAGCTGAGAACCCCGTAGCAGATAACTTGTCTAGGTTAGAGAATATACTTGATGACCCACAACCTATTGATGATAGCTTCCCTGATGAACAACTAGCTATTATAAATACTTCTCGTACTGCTCCATGGTATGCTGATTATGCTAATTACATTGTTGCTAAGTTTATACCTCCTAGCTTCACATACCAGCAAAAGAAAAAGTTCTTCTATGATTTGAGACATTACTTTTGGGATGACCCACATCTTTATAAAGAAGGAGTAGATGGTATTATTAGACGTTGTGTGGCTGAGCATGAGCAGGAACAGATCTTACGCAAGTGCCACTCCAAAGCTTATGGAGGACACCATGCGGGAGACAGAACTGCACACAAGGTATCGCAATCCGGTTTTTATTGGCATACTCTCTTCAAGGATGCCCGTAAGTTTGTCTTATCATGTGATGAATGCCAAAGAATCGACAATATTAGTAGACGTCAAGAAATGCCTATGAATTATTCACTTATTATTGAACCATTTGATGTTTGGGGCTTTGATTACATGGGACCTTTTCCTGCCTCTAATGGGTACACACATATCCTAGTAGCTGTTGATTACGTTACTAAGTGGGTAGAAGCTATTCCAACTAGTAGTGCTGATCATAACACCTCTATTAAGATGCTTAAAGAAGTTATATTTCCAAGGTTTGGAGTCCCTACATATCTAATGACTGATGGTGGTTCACACTTTATTCATGGTGCTTTCCGTAAGATGCTTGCTAAGTATGATGTCAACCATAGAATTGCATCACCTTATCACCCTCATACTAGTGGTCAGGTAGAACTAAGTAATAGGGAGTTGAAATTAATCTTGCAAAAGACAGTTAATAGGTCTAGAAAGAATTGATCCAAGAAACTAGATGATTCATTATGGGCCTATAGAACTGCATACAAAAATCCTATGGGTATGTCTCCATATAAGATGGTATATGGAAAAGCTTGTCACTTACCTCTTGAGCTAGAACATAAGGCATATTGGGCTATCAAAGAGCTCAATTATGATTTCAAACTTGCCGGTGAAAAGAGGCTATTTGATATTAGCTGTCTCGATGAATGGAGAACCCAGGCCTACGAGAATGCCAAGTTATTTAAAGAAAAAGTTAAAGATGGCATGACAAAAGAATACAAAAGCGTGAGTTTAACATAGGTGATTATGTTTTGCTATACAACTCTCGTTTAAGATTTTTTGCAGGAAAACTTCTCTCCAAGTGGGAAGGACCTTACGTTATCGAGGAGGCCTATCGTTCCGGTGCCATAAAAATCAACAACTTCGAGGGCACAAATCCAAAGGTGGTGAATGGACAAAGGATCAAACATTATATCTAAGGTAATCCTATAAATGTTGAAACAAATATTATTGAAACCATAACCCCGGAGGAATACATAAGGGACACTTTCCAGAATGATTCAGCCTCCGAAAAGGAAGAGGTACGTGATACGGTAAGTAAACCCACTCCAAAACAGTTCTGAAGGCAATTTTTCTCCGTTTTGGATTTTTTTAGAAAAATAGAAAAACAAACCGCAGTCCGGAAGAGACACGAGGTGGCCTCGAGGGTAGGGGCGCGCCCCCCTTCCCAGGGCGCGCCCCCTGCCTCGAGGGCACCCCGTCTGTCCCCTAGACTCCGTTTTTTGTGGGTTACTCCTTTCGTGCGGGAAAAATTCATTATATATACTCCCGTAGGTTTTGACCTCTGTATCACGCAGAATTCCTCTGTTTTCGTTTCGAGCTGCTGTTTTTGACAGATCTAGATCATCATGGCGTCCTCCAACACCCCCAAGGACAAGTTCTTCGAGAAGGTCATCAACGCCTACCTTGCGGAGGTGCTGCACCACCCCAAAACCATGGAGTTGCATGAGGGGGTGTTGCACATCCGTGATGTGGAGGGGCCGAGAAGGACCGGAAGCGTGGAGACAAGACTCGAAGCAATGGAGCAACAAGTTTTCAAGTGCCAAGGTATGGTGGAACGAGGTCTCGACACCAACCACATTGTGATCTCGGAGCTTGCCAACAATCTCAAGATGGACTCAAGGATCTTCGGGGAAGCCATCTCCAATCTTCAAGAGAAGATCGATCACCTCCAAGCCCAGATCTATGACCTACAAAACCAAAACTGTGAGTATGAATATAGATTCAAGAACATGAGTTTGGCTGCAGATTTGAGTATCCCAGAGACTCGATCATCCTTCTATGATGGTGAGCCCATGCCTTGGAAGAACAACAAGCCTACAGCAGCAACAACCCCATCATCACCAACCCCGAAGAAGGAGACATAATCATATGGGTATGGGCACTCCCCTTGGCAACTGCCAAGCTTAGGGGAGTGACCCCGGTATCGTATCACCATCACTCCTATCTTTACCGTTTTACTTAGTTCGATCCTTTTGGTAGTATCTTGATCTATTAGAATAAAGTTAGCATGATCTAGTTGTGAGTTTTTGCTTTGTGAGCTTTATCCTTTGTAATCGAGTGCGTGAGCTATATAATAAAGATTATTGTTGAGTCAAGGGCTTGATTCCCTCACTTGGGTCACGATAAGAAAAAAGAAGACAAAAAGAGTATCAAAGAGATTATATCGATCTTATGGGAAGTAATGACTTCACATACAAGAGTATGATAAATAAAAGTTGTTGGGAGGTGATAAACATAGTTTTGGTCATCGTTGTAATTAATAGGAAGGAATAAAAGAAGAGAGGCTTCACATACAAATATACTATCTTGGACATCTTTTATGATTGTGAGCACTCATTAAAGTATGACATTCTAAAGAGTTGATGTTGGACATCTTTTATGATTGTGAGCACTCATTAAAGTATAACATTCTAAAGGGTTATGTCTTCGTATATCCAAAATAAAGTATATTGTCACGGATCATCCAACATGTTGAGCTTGCCTTTCCCCCTCATGCTATCCAAAAAACTCCTCGCACAAAGTAGAGATACTACTTGTGCTTCCATATATCCTTAAACCCAGTTTTGCCATGAGAGTCCACCATACCTACCTATGGATTGATAAAGATCCTTCCAAGTAAGTTGTCATGCTGCAAACCCGCTAAATATGTATGATTTATTAGTGTGGGAGAAATTAGCTTTATAAGAGCTTGTGATATGGAAGTAATAAAAGCGACGAACTGCATAATAAAGGTCCTTATCACAAGTGGCAATATAAAGTGAAGTTCTTCTATGCTAAGACTTTGTGCATCCAACCATAAAAACACAAGACAACCTCTACTTCCCTCTGCGAAGGGCCTATAATTTATTCTTGTCTTATAAGTGTCAAGGTGAGATCCACCTTTCCTTTTTCATTTTATCCTTTGGCAAGCACACTGTGTTGGAAAGTTCCTGACATATATACCCACTTGGATGTAAGTTTTCATGATCTATTACTGTTGACATTACCCTTGAGGTAAAATGTTGGGTGGCAACACCATAAGCCCATATCTTTCTCTGTGTCCGATTAAAACTCCATAAACATAAGTATTGCGCGAGTGTGAGCAATTGTGAAAGACTATATGATAGTTGAGTATGTAGGCTTGCTGAAAAGCTCTTATATTGACTATTTCCGATGTTACGATAAATTGCAATTGCTTCAATGACTGAGACCAAAGTTTGTTAGTTTCCAATGAAGTTTATGATGCATACTTGATATTGTGGACGAATTGTTACTTTTGCTTAAGAATCATATGACCATATTAATATAAGTTGCTGTTATAAGAATGATCATGATGCCCTCATGTCCGTATTCTATTTTTATCGACACCTCTATCTCTAAACATGTGGACATATTTTTCGATATCGGCTTTCGCTTGAGGACAAGCGAGGTCTAAGCTTGGGGGAGTTGATACGTCCATTTTGCATCATGCTTATAAGTTGATATTTATTGCATTATGGGCTGCTCATACATGTTTTGTCACAATACTTATGCCTTTTCCCTCTTATTTTGCAAGGTTTATATGAAAAAGGGGGAATGCCGGCAGCTGGAATTCTGGGCTAGAAAAGGAGCAAACTCTAGAAACCTATTCTGCACAACTCCAAAAGCCCCGAAACTCCACAGAACATTTTTTCGGAAAATATAAAAAATATCTGGCGAAAGAAATCCACGAGAGGGGCCACTAGCTGGCCTCGAGGGTGGGGGGCCCGCCCCCCTTCCCAGGGCGCGCCCCCCTGCCTCGAGGGCCAGCCGGTGGGCCCCAGGTGCCCATCTTCTCCTATATGAAGCGTTTTGACCTGGAAAAAATCAGAAGGAGGCTTTCGGGACCAGACGCCGCCGTCTCGAGGCGGAACCGAGGCGGAAACCAATCTAGGGCTCCAGCAGAGCTGTTCTACCGGGGATACTTCCCTCCGGAAGGGGGAAATCGTCACCGCCGTCATCACCAACAACTCTCCCATCTTGGGGAGGGCTATCTTCATCAACATCTTCACCAGCACCATCTCCTCTCAAACCCTAGTTCATCTCTTGTATCCAATCTTTGTACCCAAACCTCAGATTGGTACCTGTGGGTTGCTAGTAGTATTGATTACTCCTTGTAGTTGATGCTAGTTGGTTTATTTGGTGGAAGATCATATGTTCAGATCCATTATGCATATTAATACCCCTCCGATCATGAACAATATTATGTCTTGTGAGTAGTTACTTTTGTTCCTGAGGACATGGGAGAAGTCTTGCTATTTGTAGTCATGTGAATTTGGTCTTCGTTCGATTTTTTTTTGACTATGTACTGCAAGGCAACAGCCTCACAGTGTTTTATTAGATTAAAACCCAGAAAGGGTAAAGATTACAAAGGTTCTAAATATATACAGGAAGAGGGTAACTTATAGCTAATCTACTGGAGGGAGGCTATCCAAGAGAGAAACCTATCTCTATATTTACATTTAATTCTATGAGCAAGTAAGGAGATATCATACACAAAATTCCTCCTCCAGGATCTGAAACTAGGTTGCTCATTTCTGAAAACTTTGCCATTCCTCTGAGTCCAGATATTCCAAGTGGCAGTGAAGACCACCTCAGTGAAGAAAGGCTGGCCAAAGTCTTGACGTGCTGCTAGAGCCATGGAGTATGTGGATGAGTGACCTTCAGCTGTCCAAGAAATACCAAGGTAGTTCCAAACGCGTTGACTAAAGTTGTAGGCAAAGAATAGATGTGCCCGGTCTTCAAGTTGAGGTATGAGGCATAAAGCACAATGAGCATCATCGACATGCCAATGCCTTCGTTGCTTCATATCTCTTGTGTTGAGGCGATCCATTAACAGTAACCAACCAAAAACTTTGATCTTTAGCGTGCAGGAACATTTCCAGATCCATTTGAATATGGGATCAACCACAATATGAGAGAACATGAAGTCATAGTAAACCTTGGAATGGAAGGTACCAGACTTCGAGGGCCATTTCCAGTTATCATGTGTTGAAGGATCAAGCTGCATGTTAGCCAATAAAGACTGCAGATGTTGTAACTCCTGATAGGCTTCGATGGACAGAGGCAAATGAAAGTTCTGGGCTTCACACGATGCAAGAAAGAAGTCCTTTACAGTAATAAGGTCATTAAGCACAAAGGAGTAGAGATGAGGAAATCTGGTTTGGAGTGTAATAACCCTATTATCAATATGCCATTTATCTGTCCAAAACAAGACCGTGTCACCCGAAGAAACATGCGGGACGGCGAGGGAGCAGAATTGATCATATAGTTGAAGAATGTCCCTCCACCAGAAAGAGCCACAGTTGCGAGTTGCCTGGGGTGGTGAAGAGACATAATAAGTGTCCCAGATCAACTGAACCCAAGGTATATCAAATTTGTTAAAAAAATTGTATAGATGTTTCATGAGCAGAGCCTCGTTCTGAGTTTCCAGATGAGTGACGCCAAGTCCACCGCATTTCTTGGGTCTGCATATAAGATCCCAGGCAGCTAGGGATTGGCGTGGAGTCTCCGAGTTGCCTCTCCATAGGCATTGGCGCATGATCCTTTCGAGCTGCTTAAGAATGCCTTTTGGAAGAGACAGAGAACACATGAAGTATATAGGCATGGAGGCTAAGACAGATTGCAGCAATTGTAGACGGCTGCCCTGGTTTAGCAAACAGGAGGAGGCAGACAGCCTCCTCTCTAGACGATCCACAAGTGGCGATAACTCCGCCACGGTTGGCCTAGAAGTACCCATAGGCAGACCGAGATATGTGAAGGGGAGAGTACCTACTTCACAGCCAAGAAGGGCAGCAATGCGGGAGCCTTCCTCATCAGTCAAGTTCAGAGGGATTAACGATGACTTGCTGAAGTTGACGCAGAGCCCGGTGGCTTGAGCAAACTTATGAAGCATCTGTTTAAGGGCAATGAGCTGATCGTCAACGGCCGGAAGGATGATCAGAGTGTCATCAGCATATTGGACAATTGGGTAATCATTGGAGCTGGTAGGTATGGGCATTTGAAGAATGTTGCGAGCACACATATTATTCACCACCGATTGAAGTAGATCCACCGCAATGACAAAGAGTAATGGGGATAGAGGGTCACCTTGACGCACCCCAGTTCTGCAATGAAAATGCTGACCAGGTACTCCGTTAAGGAGCACCGAAGAAGATCCTGAAGATAACATAGTATTTACCCAGCCAGTCCAACGCTCATCAAACCCCTTATAGTGCAACATCTGAAGAATGGTAGTATGTTCCAGGGTATCAAAAGCCTTTGTGAAATCCAGTTTGAGTAGAACAATAGGACGTTTCGAAGCTTTGCATTGGTGTATGTATTCAAAGCACCAGGCTAAACAATCCTGGATTGATCGGCACCGGAGAAAACCATATTGATTTTTGTGGATGCAACGGAGAATTACCTGTTGTAGTCTGTTGGCTAATAGTTTCGTCAGGAATTTGAGGCAGGTGTTGGTCAATGAGATAGGCATAAAGTCCCCCACCACCTCAGGGCTCAACTTCTTAGGAATGAGAGTAATGAGGGAAGTGTTTAAGCATTCTAGGTCACAAGATCCCTCATAGAAGTCCCTGACAAGTGATAGGAAGTCCTGCTTAAGAATAGGCCAACATTTCTTCAAGAACAGACCAGAAAAACCATCGGGCCCCGGGGCACGATCAGAGGGAATATGCTTGATCACATCCTCAACTTCCTTCTCTGAAAAAGGCCGAGACAATTCCTCAAGGCCATCGACCTTGCCAATAAGGGAAGCAAGATCAAAGTCCATCTGAATCCCTTTAGCATGGCCCATTCGCTGTTTGAAGTCAGCCCAGAACATAGCAGCGAGTTGTTGATGGTCAGAAATCACTTCGCCCTCCGCATTTCTGAGAGAAGATATAGTGTTCTTACGGTATCTCTCCGTGGCCATGGCGTGGAAGAATTTGGAATTCTCCTCACCAACTTTAATTGACCTGATGGTGCAGCGCTGCTTCCAATAAATGTACTGCATGTGTAAGATATCTGCAAGATGGGTTTTAACAATGCGCCGAAAATTCGTTTCAGGCCAACTCAAAGTCCGACAGTCTTCAAGTTGGTCGAAAAAAAGAATAACCTTGTTGCAGTCATTGATTAGGGCCTTCACCTTAGCCAGACTAAGATGCCATTGCTTAAGTGCATAGCGGAGAGCTTTGAATTTTGCCGAAATTCTGGAAGCGATATTAGCCTGTCGGAAGTCTCTGTTCCACACCGAGGAGACACACTCAAAGAAACCAGGGAGATCAATCCAGTAATTCTCAAAGCGGAATACTTTGGCTTTGGGAATGCTCGTGGCAATAGAAACCACACAAGGTACGTGATCCGAGGCAGTTCGGGCCAGGGGGTAGACCAAGGTATTGGGATGATCATGCGTCCATGCAACTGAAGTAAAAAACCAATCGAGTTGCTCGAGCAGGGGCTGAGCTTGCATATTAGACCAAGTGTATTGTCTGCCCTTGATCGGAAGTTCAATGAGGCCAAGATGCCCAATGATTTCATTGAACAAGAACATATCGTTTATATTGCCCCCTGGAAGGTTTCGATTCTCCAAAGATCTCATGAAGTTAAAGTCTCCCAGAAGAAGCCATTTATCATCCGCATTAATGTTTAGATTATAGAGCCATTGTACAAAAGCATCACGGGTAGGACCCTGACACGGTCCATAAACAGTCACAAGTGTCCAAACTTCAGACGTATGAGCGGATCTGAATTCCACCACGATACCAAACGGTTTTGCCACGATGAGCTTGCCAATGAAGAAAGAGGAGTTCCAGATGATTACAATACCACCAGAGGCCCCATCAGAAGGAACATACACGAAATTATCAAAACGCCTGGGACAGATCTTACGAAGAAAACGATGATCAATATGCATACACTTGGTTTCCTGAAGGCAAATTACGGAGCATCCACTCTCCTCAATCTTTTGCTTGACAGCAAGTTGTCGCGCCTCGGAGTTGAGTCCCCGAACATTCCAGCAAAGGACCTTCCAAGCTCTACAAATGTTTTGATTCATAGGAAACATGTAGAGAGCAATAGCATAATGTATCACGCAGTGATCCATAGACTAGCATAGTACATAACCGAGCCATAAAGTTCAGTACAAAGAAAAGAAAACGAGGATAGGTGGCGATTTGGGGGGTACGCCATAAACCCAGCCTTCTGAGAGGTTCAATGATCATCAGAACTCGTGCTGCTGGTGACAGAAGGATCCGCCGTAAGCTTCTCCTTGGTTATTTTCTCCTGAGCAATCCGAAGACGGGTGCCGATGCGCTGAAGATCCTCAATCGAGCAGAGTGGAGGAAGCTGCGGTCCATGTGCAGACGCCTTGGTCTTGCGCTTCTTCGGAGCAGAGGATTGCTGCCGCAATTCTTCAGGCATAGGGGCTTGGCGAAAGCCCCCCTTGAGAGCAGAGAGACGGGCGCTGCGGCAGACTTCAGAAACCACGAGGGGCGTAGCCGCCTTGCGCCCCCGCTTCCTTGGCATCTTGGCAGAAAATTGGAAAGCCTCGGTCACAGGGCAAGAGATGTCATCAAAACATAGAGCGCGGGTCACCGGCTTCTTAGCAGGGCAAGCCAGGACAGAGCTGCTGTCCGTCTTCAGAGAGATGTCGAAGCCAGACAAGGTGCAGTTAAAGTTCCAGAGACTAAGAGGCAACTCAAATGACGGAAACGCCTGTTGGGGAACAGATCTTGGAATCTCTGAGACCCACATGAGCGGCATCAAACGCTCAAAGCTACGCTGCCACTGAAGACCAGGGGGTAATTCAGGCCCATAAAGAGTCAGAACCATTCCAACTTGGAGGGGAGGTTGATTCACTGCAACATCAACAGCAAGATCAGCATTGTTGATTGAATCTTCAGACAGCTGAAGAACCATGGATTCCTGGGATGGCTCCTCGACATGCTGGTTGTCTTGTACCTGCTCCAAGATGTCCACAGGTTGCTGCTGGAAGCCATGGTGCTGCTCATTGGCTGGAGGTGGCACATCATTCCAACCCAGCTCAGGAAATTCAGGCAGGACCCAGTTATGATTGTCAAACACCATCTGGCCTGGTAAGGGATGAGGGTTACCATTGGCTGGCATAGGATCTTCATCAGCAGGTAAGACATCCGCAAAATCCGCAGATAGGATGTAAACTGGTACTGTCCAGGAGATGCGTGCTCCGCCGAAATCTGAATATTCCCGATAGACGATATCGCGCGGCACAAGTGAAGGAGCAGGAAAAGACACATACGCCAAAGTGCGGGCAAGAACAGGATCCTCTTGATGCCAATAATGGAATTGGCCAAAAGAGCCGATGGCATCAGTGATGTAGGCAGTTCTTCTGTAATCAAGCAGGATGCCAACAAGCATGATCCAACCTCGGCGAAATCCTTGGACAGCCCGGTAGTTAATACCCTCATCATGAGGTATGAAACGGACGAAGCGATCATTGCCAAGATCAAACGGGGGGTGATCCACTAAGGTTTGCCTAGCAACAGCGCTGTGGAATCTAAAAAGTCCCACTCCCTGAATCCAAGGCTGGGCATCCAGGACAGCGCGCCCAAGGTGATTGACAACAAAATCACTGACTAAGTTGCGGAAGAGAGGAACCTCGGCTTGAAGAGGTGCTGGTTCCACAATGGCAATAGCAAAAGCTTCGTTTTGCCGGTCAGGTGCCACCGCCGGCGAGAAGAAAGCCCGTGGGAGCCTCAAGGGACCACCGTCGACGATGTCAAAGCCCTGCGGGAGGAAGTCCATGGGGTCGAGCTCGAAGTTGGCCATGGCAGGTGTTGTTGGTGGCTGGGGAGTGTTTGGTGGTGGAGGTATGGGCGGCGGTGTCGATGCGGGTTGCGGTGGAGTAATGGGCGGCGGCTCGGATGGCAATGGTGGAGGCGACGGGGTGGCAGACGCGATGGGACTGGACAAGGGTGCATGGAGGCCGGCTGGGAGGGAAATCGAAGCGGCAGGCGATGTATGTTGTCTCTCCTCTAGTGGTGTCGTGTGAACGTCAACTACATGACACTTCACCATTATTTGGGCCTAGAGGAAGGCATTGGGAAGTAATAAGTAGATGATGGGTTGCTAGAGTGACATAAGCTTAAACCCTAGTTTATGCGTTGCTTCGTAAGGGGCTGATTTGGATCCATATGTTTCAGGCTATGGTTAGGTTTACCTTAATACTTCTTTTGTAGTTGCGGATGCTTGCATTAGAGGTTAATCATAAGTGGGAGGCTTGTCCAAGTAGGAGCAGCACCCAATCACCGGTCTACACACATACCAAATTATCAAAGTACCGAACGCGAATTAGATGATCGTGATGAAAACTAGCTTGACGATAATTCCCATATGTCCTCGGGAGCTCTTTACCTTGCCTAAGAGTTTGTCCAGGCTTGTCCTTTGCTACAAAAAGGATTGGGCCACCTTGCTGCACCTTATTTACTTTTACCGTTTGTCACTTGCTACCAATTATCTTATCACAAAACTATCTGTTACCTATAATTTCAGTGCTTGCAGAAAATACCTTACTAAAAACTGCCTATCATTTCCTTCTGCTCCTCGTTGGGTTCGACACTTTTACTTATCGAAAGGACTATGATAGATCCCCTACACTTGTGGGTCATCGGGGGCCACATGGGGCCCATGAGGCAGGGGGCGCGCCCTGGACCCTCGTGGCCACGTGTTGACTCCACTCGCTGTGTGTACAGTGCCATATTTTCTTAAATATTCTAGAAAAAAAATCATATTTCATTTTCATGGCATTTGGAGAACTTTTATTTTCGAGATATTTTTCATTGCACTGATAAGTCTGGAAACAGACAGAAAATACTATTTTTCTCTTTATTTATCCTAATTAACAGAAAGTAAAAAGGAGGGTACAGAAGGTTGTGCTATCTAGATTCACCTATCCCATGCTCATCAAAAGGAATCCATTAACAAGGTTGATCAGGTCTTGTTAATAAACTCTTTCCGAGTAACATGAAACCGGAGAATTTTCGAATAACACTAGGTTACCTTAATGGGGATATGTATGTCCCCAACAATAAGTATGTCATATGTCTTCTTGATAGTTGGAATAGGAATCTCAAAACCTCCAATAGTGATAGTTGAAGTTTTTCCAATATAATTGATTCTGTGGACCTGAGGTTGTTTCCTTGGAAAGTGTACCGTATGTTCATTACCATTGACATGAAAAGTGGCATTGCCTTTGTTGCAATCAATAACAGCCCCTGCATTGTCCAAAAAAGAGTCTTCCGAGAATAATAGACATACTATCGTCCTCGGGAATATCAGGTATAACAAAGTCAGTTAGAATAGTAACATTTGCAACTACAACAGGCACATCTTCACAAATACCGACAGGTATAGCAGTTGATTTATCGGCCATTTCCAAAGATATTTCATTAGGTGTCAACTTACTCAAGTCAAGTCTACGATATAAAGAGAGAGGCATAACACTAACACCGGCTCCAAGATCACACAAAGCAGTTTTAACATAGTTTCTCTTAATGGAGCAAGGTATAGTAGGTACTCCTAGATCTCCTAATTTTTTAGGCATTCCACCCTTAAAAGTGTAATTGGCAAGCATGGTGGAAAATTATACTTCAGGTATCTTTCTTTTGTTGGTAATAATGTCTTTCATGTACTTGGCATAAGGATTTGTTTTAAGCACATCTGTCAAACGCATACACAAAAAGATAGGTCTAATCATTTCAGCAAAGCACTCAAAATCCTCATCATCCTATTTCTTGAATGGTTTCGGAGGAAAAGGCATGGGTTTCCGAACCCATGGTTCTCTTTCCCTACCATGCTTCCTAGCAACAAAGTCTCTCTTATCATAACGTTGATTCTTTGATTGTGGGTTATCAAGATCAACAGCAGGTTCAATCTCTACATCATTATCATTGCTAGGTTGAGGATCAACATGAACATCATCATTAACTTTATCACTAGGTTCATGTTCATTACCAGATTGTGTCTCAGCATCAGAAACAGATATATCATTGGGATTCTCACGTGTGTCAGCTGCAGGTTCACTAGGAGCATGCAAAGTCTTATCATTTTTCTTGTTCTTCTTCTTAGAAGAAGTAGGTGCATATAAATTAGCTCTCTGAGAATCTTGCTCAATTCTCTTAGGGTGGCCCTCAGGATACAGAGGTTCCTGAGTCATTCTACCACCTCTAGTCACAACTCTAATGGCATTATCATTATTCTTACTATTTAATTCACTGAGCAAATCATTCTGAGCCTTAAGTACTTGTTCTACTTGTGGTGACCATAGAAGCATGTATACTAATGAGTTTCAGTTCACCTTTAGCTCTAGACAGATAATCACGCAAGCGTTCAATCATATAAGCATTCTGTTGTAATTGTCTACCAACATAAGTATTGAAGTTTTCTTGTTTCACAGTAAAATTGTCAAACTCATCTAAGCATTGGCAAGAAGACTTATAACGAGGAATGTCACCTTCATCAAATCTATAAAGAGAATTTACCTTTACTACCTATGTCGGGTTATCAAGACCATGTATTTCTTCAATAGGTGGTAAATTCTTAAGATCTTCAGCTTTAATACCTTTTTCTTTCATAGATTTCTTTGCCTCTTGCATATCTTCAGGACTGAGAAATAGAACACCTCTTTTCTTCGGAGTTGGCTTAGGGGCTGGTTCAGGAAGTGTCCAATTATTTTCATTGGCCAGCATATTATTCAATAGTAATTTAGCTTGTTCAACTGTCCTTTCCCTGAAAACACAACCAGCACAACTATCCAGATGGTCTCTGGAAGCATCGGTTAGTCCATTATAAAAGACATCAAGTATATGTTGCATTTCAAGAGGATGATCAGGCAAAGCATTAAGTAACTGAAGAAGCCTCCCCCAAGCTTGTGGGAGACTCTCTTCTTTAGTTTGAGCAAAGTTATATATTTCCCGTAAGGCAGCTTGTTTCTTATGAGCGGGAAAATATTTAGCAGAGAAGTAATACATCATATCCTGGGGACTACGCACACAACTAGGATCAAGAGAATTAAACCAAGTCTTAGCATCACCCTTTAACGAGAACGGAAACAACTTAAGGATATAGTAATAACGAATCTTTTCATCGTTGGTAAACATGGTGGCTATATGATTCAACTTAGTAAGATGTGCCACAACACTTTCAGACTCATAGCCATGGAAAGGATCAGATTCAACCAAAGTAATTAACTCAGGATCAACAGAGAATTCATAATCCTTATCAGTAATACAGATAGGTGAAGTAGCAAAAGCAGGGTCATGTTTTATTCTAGCATTCAAGGACTTTTCTTTCAGCTTAGCTAATAACTTCTTAAGATCATATCTATCATTGCAAGAAAGAAAGTCTCTAGCAGTTTCTTCATCCATAACATAACCCTCAGGAACAACAGGTAATTCATATCTATTGGGAGTAGTTTCATCATCACTTTCATAAATATCATCAGTTTCAACATTTGCACTCTCCCTAACCTTAGCAATTTGTTCATCTAGAAATTCACCTAGTGGCACAGTATCAGGCGTAGAGGTAGTTTCATCATACATAGCAGAAGTAGCATCATCAAGAACATACGACATATTAGATTCAATAGCAGGAGTAGGTGTCACAAGTTTACTCATAACAAAAGGAGAATCAAGTGCAGAGCTAGATGGCAGTTCCTTACCTCCCCTCGTAGTTGAGGGTAAGATCTTGGTTTTTGAGTCCTTCAAATTCTTCATAGTGATCAACAGATATAAATCCCAAGTGACTTAAAGAATAGCGCTATGCTCCCCGGCAACGGCGCCAGAAAATAGTCTTGATAACCCACAAGTGTAGGGGATCGCAACAGTTTTCGAGGGTAAAGTATTCAACCCAAATTTATTGATTCGACACAAGGGGAGCCAAAGAATACTCTTAAGTATTAGCAGCTGAGTTGTCAATTCAACCACACCTGAAAACTTAGTATCCGCAGCAAGATAGTTTAGTTGCAAAGTAATATGATAGTGGCGGTAGCAGCAATAAAAGTAACGATAGTGTTTTTGTAGTTTTTGTAATAATAGCAACGGGAAAGTAAATAAGCAACAAGCAATATAGGTAAAGCTCGTAGGGATCGGTGATGGGAAATTATGTCGGATGCAATTCATCATGTAGAAGTTATAACCTAGGGTGACACAGAACTAGCTCCAGTTCATTAATGCAATGTAGGCATGTATTCCGAATATAGTCATACGTGCTTATGGAAAAGAACTTGCATGACATCTTTTGTCCTACCCTCCCGTGGCAGTGGGGTCCTATTGGAAACTAAGGTATATTAAGGCCTCCTTTTAATAGAGTACCGGACCAAAGCATTAACTCATAGTGAATACATGAACTCCTCAAACTACGGTCATCACCGGGAGTGGTCCCGGTTATTGTCACTTCGGGGTTGCCGGATCATAACACATAGTAGGTGACTATAGACTTGCAAGATATGATTAAGAACACACATATATTCATGAAAACATAATAGGTTCATATCTGAAATCATGGCACTCGGGCCCTAGTGACAAGCATTAAGCATATCAAAGTCATAGCAACATCAATCTCAGAACATAGTGGATACTAGGGATCAAACCCTAACAAAACTAACTCGATTACATGATAGATCCCATCCAGCCCATCACCGTCCATCAAGCCTACGATGGAATTACTCACACACGGCGGTGAGCATCATGGAATTGGTGATGGAGGAAGGTTGATGATGACGATGGCGACGATCTCCACTCTCCGGAGCCCCGAACGGACTCCAGATCAGCCCTCCCGAGAGAGATTAGGGCTTGGCGGCGGCTCCGTCTCGTGAAACACGATAATTCCTTCTCTCTGATTTTTTTCTCCCCGAAATGGAAGATATAGGATCTGGGGGTACGTCGGTGGAGCACCAGGGGGCCCACGAGGCAGGGGGGTGCGCCCTGGGCAGGGGGGCGCGCCCCCCACCCTCGTGGACTGGCCCAAGGCCCCCTTGTGTGGATCTTCTTGCAGGTATTTTTTATATTTTCTGAAATAATTCTCCGTCGATTTTCAGGCGATTCCGAGAACTTTTTATTCTACACAAAAACAACACCATGGCAGTTCTGCTGAAAACAGCGTCAGTCCGGGTTAGTTCCATTCAAATCATGCAAGTAAGAGTCCAAAACAAGGGCAAAAGGGTTTGGAAAATTAGATACGTTGGAGACGTATCAGCGATCAATACCGAGAGGGACTTTCCAGGCATACTTGGTAGTATAGATTGCAAGCATTGGAAGTGGAAGAACTATCCATTTGCTTGGCAGGAGCAGTACAAGGGGCATGTGAAAGGTGCCACTGTTATACTTGAAGTTGTTGCTTCAAAAAATCTCTGGATATGACATTCTTTCTTCGGCATGGCTAGTTCTCAGAATAATATCAGTGTTGTTCAACGGCCTCCGGTGTTTGCAAGGCTTGCAGAAGGCCACTCCCCGGAGGCCAACTTTGAGGTCAATGGACACCATTACAACAAGGGATATTATCTTGCTGATGATATCTATCCTCAGTGGTCCATTCTTGTGAATGTCTTCCCCAATCCGCAAGGAGAGAAGAGATAGAGGTTTGCCCAAATGCAGGAGAGTGCTAGGAAGGATGTGAAGTGTGATTTCAGTGTGGTTCAGTCTCAATGGGGTATCGTTCATAACCCTACATTGACATGGAGCATGAAGAAGCTTTGGAAGGTGATGACTGCTTGTGTGATCATGCACAACATAATCGTGGAGGATGAGTGAGATGATAGCATCTACGACCAAGGGTTTGATTTTCACGATGAAAATGTTGATTCTGAGCATCCACCTCCTGCAACCTTTGAACACTTTGTCGAGTTTCATCGAGAATTGCGTGATTGGCATATTCATGTCCAGCTTCAGGATGACTTGGTTGAGCACATGTGGACTCACAATGACGACCAATAGATCTATCTATATGTTTAATTTCTTTTCGTGCAAATAATTTTCAAATGGATTGTAATAAGACTATTTGATATCTCAAGCTCCTTGGCCTCGCGTTTCGCGCCCGGTGGTTGTGGCTGCAGTGCACTACAGACTCTTGTTGAGCCGGCCTCCCTTCTACGGTGGATCTTGAGGTGCAGGCCTTAGGCCAACTGCACCGCGCGACCCCAAACGGACGTCCGTTTTGTCCGGATTCTGTCCGTTTGCGTAGGGATTTGGGGTCGTGTCCGGGCGTGTCCTGGGATGCGGTGGCCGTGCGCCCAGCGCGCGGATGCATCCCGACCGCATCCTGTCCGCGTGCATTTTTCTTTGGGAGTCCTCAATTTTTCTTCTTCATTCATTTTTGGTACATGGGAATACATCATCAAATTTTGGCTAGAAAAGCAAGCCCAAAGAAAACAAGAACCACAAGAATACATTTTAGAAGATATACAACTTCCATAACTCCTCCCTTGAGTTGGGTTAGGGCCAACTCGATGCACTCATTGTTGATCTGCGGAGGAGCTTCGATCTTGGTTGTTTCTTTTTTCTTCGAGTCTAAAGAAGTAGAGGTTGCTTTCTCGCATCTAGTCTCATGTCTAGCCTCTATTCTAGCAACAAGTGCACTAGTCTCATCTCTGGCATCTATTCTAGCTAAAAGTGCACGAACATCTATTAAATTGTGCGCTATTAAAATATCGATGTACTCTTCTTCCCAATACTAAAACTTGCATCCATGCTACACAATAAAATTAGCACAAGTTGTCAAATCCGGGAGCAAAACCAAAGCTAACAAATAGCACATATCCCAACGTTTAAGCACTTGATGAACACCCATTCAGGATGTTCCGGCGTTGTAGACGCGCGGCGCACGACCTTCTTTGGGCAGTCGTCGCACTTAATGAGTGGCAACGGTGTGCCGACGAGCTTTTGGGCTAGCACCGAGCCCGGCCGGCCGCCATTCGTGTATCTGCCGGCGGACCACCGACGGTGCAGATCCGAGCGGCTAGAGGAGGAGCCACTGCCTGCATGTGGCCTTGTGGCCCTGCCAGGGCCTTCCGACGAGGTGTCCGGCCAGTCCATGGTGCGGCGGGTGCGCAAACCAGGTGGCCGTGGTTGGGTAGCTCGGCGGCGTCGAGGGGAAGGGCCAGGGCGAGCGCGCGTCCGAACTGCACGGCTGCAATGGCAGCGACGGCAGCGAGGGGAAGAGTGGGGAAGAGTGGAGGGGGGTGCGGCCGGAGGGAGGGAGAGGGGTGGATAGAAAAAGGCCCGTCCTGTGCCACCGACGGGCGGGCCAGGGGAGGACACGCGCAGGCGGCCCGCTCGTCCGCGTGGTGTTCGTTTCACCAAAAGCGGCGCAAACTTGGGCTGGGGATGGGTCGAAAGTGGACACAAAATGGACAAAATTCCGTTTGCTCCCGCGCGTTGGGCCGTCCAGTTTGCCCGTTTTACCCAAAACAGATGGGGCCGGACAGGATGGGGTCGCGCGGTGGAGTTGGCCCTTATTCGACTCGTCCATGGGCATTCAACATGGCGATGGGCGTCGTGCGCTATTCTGGACAGACTTCTAGCTGGATGGACAGGCGATCCAGCACTCCACTCCAGCTTTGTTTGCTGCTGTCGACGTACGTGCGCGCCGCACCATGACTGTGCACGAGACCCTCACCGACCACACCTGGATTCGGGACATCACCGGTGCCCTCTCCGTGCATGTGCTCTCGCAGTTTCTTGTTCTCCTCGATGATCTGCAAGGGGTTACACTCCAACACGGCATCCCTAACCGCTTCATCTGGAAGTGGACAGATTCGGCAGTCTATTCTGCCCGCTCTGCCAATCGTCTGTTCTTCGCTGGCTTGGAGCGCTTCCCCTGCGGGCAGATCATCTGGCGCACTTGGGCTCCGGCCAAGTGCAAGCTGTACGCTTGGCTAGCCATGCAGCGGCGCATATGGACTGTCGACCGGAGGCTGCGCCACGGCATGGAATCCCATGTCGTCTACCCTCTCTGTGACCAAGACGATGAGACGGCAGATCATCTCGTTGTCTGCTGCGTCCTCACCCGTGAAGTCTGGCACTCCACGCTCTCCCGATGCGGCCTCGCCAACTTCGCCCCGACCCCGGAGTCCATCCTAAGGCCAACTCCACCATGCGATCCCAAACGGGCGTCCGTTTTGTCCGGATTTTGTCCGTTTGGGTACGGATTTGGGGTCGTTGTTGATCTGTGGAGGAGGCTCGATGTTGCACCCTCCTTTCTTCTTCAAGCTAGAAGTAAATGTTGCTTCCTCACACATAGTCTCATCTACAACCTCTATTCTAGCTAAAAGTGCACGAACATCTATTAAATTGCGCGCAATTAATATATCGATGTACTATTCTTCCCAATACCAAAACTTGCATCCATGCTACACAATAAAATTTCAAGTTAGCACAAGTTGTCAAATCCGGGAGCAAAACCAAAGCTAACAAATAGCACCGACGGTGCAGATCCGAGCGGCTAGAGGAGGAGCCACTTCCTGCATGTGGCCTTGCGGCCCTGCCAGGGCCTTCCGGCGAGGTGCCCGGCCAGTCCATGGCGCGGCCCGGCCTCCCACAGCCGGGCGAGCTCAAGACCGACCGGATCCACCCCAAATCCGGCCGGCGGGTGCGCAAACCAGGTGGCCGTGGTTGGGTAGCTCGGCGGCACCGAGGGGAAGGGCCTGGGCGAGCGCGCGTCCGAACTGCATGGCTGCAATGGCAGCGGCGGCGACGACGACAGCGAGGGGAAGAGTGGGGAAGAGTGGAGGGGGTGCGGCTGGAGGGAGGGAGGGGGCGGATAGAAAAAGGCCCGCCCTGTGCCACCGACGGGCGGGCCAGGGGAGGACACGCGCAGACGGCCCGCGCGTCCGCGTGGTGTCCGTTTCACCCCAAAAGCGGCGCAAACTTGGGCCGGGGATGGGTCAAAAGCGGACACAAAACGGACAAAAGTCCGTTTGCTCCTGCGCGCTGGGCCGTCTAGTTTGTCCGTTTTACCCCAAACGGACAGGGCCGGACATGATGGAGTCGCGCGGTGGAGTTGGCCTAATTGACTGGTGGCCGTCATCCCGCGTGTTAGTCCCACCGCATGCCGAGAAAGGTTTCGATTCCATCATGCTGCTCCGTCTGGATGCGTTAGGCCAACTCCACCGCATGATCCTAAATCTATACCCATTTTGCCCGGATTTTGTCTGTATGGGGTAGAAATAAGGAGAACAAACGCCGGACAGAGGCCGCACAAACTCGCTGCACCCAGCGCTGCTACCCCATTTTCACCCCATACGTCGTGGTCGTGGGTGCACGTGGTGGGCCAGGTACAGAAAAGGAGAGAGTGACAGGTGGGGTCGAGGCGGACACAGACGGACGACGAGGACGCGAAGACGTTCACTTTCTGTCCGCTTTGGCCCCAAATAGAGAGCAACTTTGGTCTGAAAATGGGGCAAAAGTGGACACAGACCGGACAAAACGTTCGTACAAAACGTTCATATGCTCCCATGCGTTGTGTCGTTCGATTTATCCGTTTTACCCCAAACGGATACAAACGGATAATTTAGGGTAAATTTGGGTCACGCGGTGGAGTTGGAGGAAAGAAACAGTCATGTCTTCGAGCGCTCTGCCGCAGTAGCTAGCGAGCTCTGTAGGCTGGTGGCCGCCGAGGTAGAGTTGTGGATGCCCTTTGGGGCAGCAGGGTTGGCTCGTATCTCGCGATAGCTAGCTTAATGTTGCCCTGGGCGATGTACTGTATCGTACGCTGATCATGCGAGCCCGGGCATGAGCGTCGTGGCCATCGTAAGCCGTTGTTTGTAGTTACTCTGTATTATTTCTTTTCTCCCTTACCTAAATACACCGACACGCAAGGCTTTTGCGTGTTTGCAAAAAAAAAGTTTAATTCGATTGAGTTGTAATAAGACTGTTTTAGACTTGCAACTATTGCCATGTTTAATTTTAGATCGAAATATGTATTTGGCACACCTGTGCCAGTTTGCAAAACTGCCACACCTGGTGGATATCCTTCGTTTCAAAATCAACGACACAAGATTTGCAAACTGATCGATGATGTTTCTCTTCTTTCGCTGCTTAATGGGCCAACCTGGATGACGGCCCAACTACGACGAGGCGCCTCGCGAAACTGCAACGCTCGCACTTAATCCCCCCGTTCCCCCCGTCTCTTCTCTGTAACTGCTTGGCATTTCTCTGTCTCCCTTCTCGCGCTCTCTCTGTCTCCGTCCACGGCGAGCGGCGGCGCTCCTTCTCCGGCCCATTCTCGCCGCTGGGTTTCCGTCCCACCGGTGAGTATCTTCTCAATCTCCCTCTCATCCGCTCCCAGTAGTTCATGCGCCTCAAATCGACTGAACTGCGCGCCCCCTTCTGTGTCGCTCCGCGCCCCGGTATCTGTGCGTCGACGGCGAGCGGTGGCGCCTTCTCCGGCCGATTCGCGGCGTTAGTGTTCTGATCTATCGGCTAATATCAACTCAATCACCGTCGCATCCGCCCCACACTAGTTTTTGCTCAGTTTCTCGACGCCATCAGTGGAGGGAGGTTCGTCGGGATGGTCCCATGTTAGAACAGATTAGAAATGGGCCCAATCCGTTCAATTCATGTTTCAGATGCTATAATTAGGCCCATGTTTCGCATGCACGTCGTTCCAGTGATTATTTTGGCATTTTCCATTTTTGTGGCTAGCTGCTGTAATTTTTGAACCAATCCCCTCTTACATTGTTCGATTGTTATTTCTAGGGTTTGCTAGATGGAAAACCATTATGTATACATTCATGATTCGCCATGAATGATTCTAACTTAGGAGAGCGATATTTGGCAACTTATGGATATGCCCCCATTTAGTTTGCCCGAACTTTATTTGCGAATATGATTACCATCATTTGTGTGACTAATTTATCAGGAGTCTACTGTACAATTTATCATGTCACTGGCAACTTATGGATATGCCCCCATTTAGTTTGCCCGAACTTTAATTGCGAATAGGATTACCATCATTGGTGTGACTGATTTATCAGGAGTCTACTATAAAATTTATCATGTCACTGGCAACTTATGGATATGCCCCCATTTAGTTTGCCCGAACTTTAATTGCGAATAGGATTACCATCATTGGTGTGACTGATTTATCAGGAGTCTACTGTAAAATTTATCATGTCACTGGCAACTTATGGATATGCCCCCATTTAGTTTGCCCGAACTTTAATTGCGAATAGGATTACCATCATTGGTGTGACTGATTTATCAGGAGTCTACTGTAAAATTTATCATGTCACTGATTTTTTAATACGTAGTTCTGTGATGTCCAATATATGTGTTTACGTGTAAGTTGTTGCCATCCCTAATTTGCATAAGTTATCTTGCCCGATACATACATTTTATCGGTGCATCATAAGCAAACAAAAATTGAGATATTCAATATCTAGTAGAAGCACACATGTCCTTTTTTTGTTTTCGTCTTTCTATGTTGTGGATGAGTTATCTTGTTGTGTGCTCACTAGTTACCAATGTATCAGAAGAATATGTGTGTGACCACTATTTCAACAGCCTGCATTCTTTATGGTCACTTTTTTTCTCTTTGGTATTCTTGTGTGTCAGGTCACAATGCCAAGGAAGCGCAAAATAGATGATGATTTTGAAGAGGCGTACCCCTTAAAGAAGCAGAAGCCTCCCGCAGATCGAAACAGGGCTTCTCCTAGTGCTCTTGTGACTGCCTGTAAGGATATGTCAGAGGAGAGGATGTCCGTGATTGATGACATGGATTTCACTAGTTTGCGGAATATCAAGTGTGATAATCTGTTCAATCGGCTTTCTCAGTGGCTTGCTGGTCTATACGACCCTGATTCTCGTGAGGTTGTTGTACCTGGTCGCGGGAGGTTACCGGTCAGTGAAGAGTCTGTGCATCGTATAATGGGTGTGCCCCGAGGTGATATTGCTGTGGATTTCAAGGTTCCTACAGATGCACATCTTGAACTTGCGAGTGATCTTTTTGGTGATCTTGGACATGCTCCTAAAACTGTAGATGTATTAAACCTTATCTTGAGCACCAACCAGCATGATGACAATTTCAAGCGCTTGTGGCTTGTGCTTGCTGCCAGCACTGTGATGGCGCCAACGACTTCCAACAAGATCAGCACCAGATGGTATGCCGTGTTGGTAAGCACATCTGGCTATATTTCTGGTTCATACTATTTATATCTTTTATTTTTTGTATTTTTACCTGGTAACTTCTCTGTTTATTAGTCTGATGATTTATGCACATATGCACTTGATAACTCTCCCAGCTTTTTGTAGTGTGGTAATTTTTGTCCCTTTTCATTTTTTTTATGATCTGAAGTGTGGTAATTATGTAGTAATGCACCTGATAACCCAATTCTGACAGTGTTGTAGTTATACAGCAATGCACCTGATATCTTTTTATGAAAGTGTGATAATCATATAGCAATGCACCTGATAACTTTTTCATGGAAGTGTGATAATTATATAGTAATGCAGCTGATAACTTATTTATGCCTTACATTGAGGTTCTTCTCAATAATGTTGTATTTTTTGTGCTTATGTACTTGGTGATATAATTTTTTAACAGTGTTGTAATTGTCTACTTATGTCCCCTGCTAACTTGTGTTCATACATTCCTCTATTGTTTAATGTGTTTTCTTTTTTTTCACAGCAAAATATTGTCAATGTAAAAAACCTCAACTGGTGCAAATTTATTGCGGATCAGCTTCACAAAGCTCTTTCAAAAGGAAAGCCTACTACAGGCTGCCTCCTATTCTACAATGTTAGTCCCCTTATTTTTGTTTTTGTTCCCATGATTTTTGGATTGTATATCTTTTTCCGCCAAAAAGGTAGATTTGTAATGACCTTTTCTGTTTTTCCAGCTTCTGTATATAGATGCTATTGACTTAACTGGCCTTGGTATCATCTTGCCTAATGGTCCTTTTGCAATTAATGTGTGGACTAATGAGTTGGCATCGAAAGTTCTCCGGATGGATGTCCAGAGGGACAAGCTTTCTTATGGGAAATTACCGGTAATTTCCCATTTGTCATTTTTCTTACCTTCTATGTATTGCTAT
>LR738714.1:608813085-608985496 GCA_902687465.1 Secale cereale | reverse complement strand
GGGTGGGTGGTGGGTAGGGTCGTGCGTGTGGGTCGGGAGTGTATGAGAGATCGGGCGCCTGGTAATTTCTGTTGATTCTCCCGTTTGATCCAGATCTGGAGGAGGGGTAGGGGAGGGGCGTGTGGTTCGTGGGAAGGGACGTGCGCGTGATTGGGAGCGTGTGATCGGCCTGGTAAGTGGCGGCCTGGTAAGTGTTCTGGTGTTGTGCGTGGTAACTGGGCTTCTGGCCGGCCTGGTAAGTGTTCTGGTGATCTGCCTGGTAAGTGGGCTTCTGGCCGGCCTGGTAAAGAGGGCGATCGAGGCTGTAGGTCGATCGAGGGTGTTTCCTGGTCGATCGAGGCTGTTTCCTGTTGATATGGTATGGGGAGGCAGATTTGCTATCGGGCACACCGTTGCCAAATATCGCTCTCCATTTTAGATATTTGTTATATTCTCGAACGGACGAGATGCGGCTGGCCGTGCGCGCATCCACAAATTCGGACGGACACGACCTCATTACTACCTTCAAACGAACGAAAAGCGGACGAAACGAATGTTCGTTTGGGTCGAGCGTTGGATTTGCCCTAAGTCATGTGTTCACGGTGGTCGTGGATTCCATTCTAGTTTCATGTGATGCGTAGAACAAGGCCCATGTTTTCCCCTCCCTGTGTGCTGTTCTTTTGAACTGCTGGACATAAGTTTTCGGGCAATGTCATGGGCCCTAGTGACTGGAGAGCGGAACTTTAACCCGGCCCCTACTATGAGGTTTGAAAGGAGAAAACAGAAAGGAGAAGTTACACTAGTGGGAAGGGACAGGTGCAGACGCTGATCATAGTAGAGATCAGACCAAGGATGACGAAGAGGCTAGCTCGAGCTGTCCATCCATGCATGGGTGGATCTGGAACATGGCCGGGGTCTGGTTGTCCAGCTGCCAAGCACCATGCATATGCATGCAGCTGATGCGTACAGGAGTAGTGCTCCCATTCCCGCTTTAAGTCGACCGGCACACACGAGTCTGGACAAGGAGTCATCGACATGCTATTTAGCTACTGCTGCTGGCTGTGGCTGAGTAGGACAGCGCCCAAAATCACTAGCTCTAGCAGTGATCCATGGATAGATCACGTTACGTGCCATGTTTCATGTGCATGCACACAATCGACCAAAACCACAGATGGACAGCAGTCATTCAGTCAAGTGCTCGATGTTGGAGTACTACAAACATATTTGTTGACAGCAAAACTCCACTATATTGTCATTATCAACCTGCAAAGTAAGATACAACTCCATCCGTACTTCATCAACACTACTTAGGTTAGGTACATAAAATAGTGGCTAGAGTACTAGACTATCAGCCTATCAGTTGCTAGTCCTTATCATATTGCTGCGTCTCCACCAGGGCATATTGATTAGCAAGAGGCGATATTCTTGGAGACAACTTAGTTAGAGTTTGTGCGTCGATAAGGTAAGCTAACCAACTGGGGCATATCTCGGTTTCTTTCGTCCCTGTTGTTTTGTACGTCCAGACAGCTTTTTTCCCATTCCATTTTGATTGGCCAAAGTAATTAACTGATTAAGCTGTGTGCCGGCCTTCTCTCGCGCGCCTATAAATTGGGCACTCGAGACCGGCCTCAGAGCACACACACACTCTCTGCTTCAGCTAACCAGCACAAACACACGTACAGATAACGAGAGTGAGAGCGTCATCACAGAGCGATGGCACTTCCTGCTAATGCCGCTGCCTCGTTGAGCTTCCCGGTGATCAACATGGAGAAGCTTGAGACCGGGGAAAGGGGCGCGGCCATGGAGGTCATCCGCGATGCCTGCGAGAACTGGGGATTCTTCGAGGTGCCACTGCCACTCACATACCATACAATTCGTTTAGCGGAACTATAGTTGATTGATTTTGTAGAAAGCAGGCATATGTAGTAGTACGATTCTTGACATGATTAACTGACCGTGCGCACAGCTGCTGAACCATGGCATCTCGGCCGAGCTGATGGACGAGGTGGAGCGGGTGAGCAAGGCGCACTACGCGGCGTGCCGAGAGGAAAAGTTCAAGGAGTTCGCGGCGCGGACGCTGGAGGCCGGCGAGCAGGGCGCCGACGTGAAGGACGTGGACTGGGAGAGCACCTTCTTCGTCCGCCACCTCCCCGCCTCCAACCTCGCCGACCTGCCCGACCTCGACCACCACTACAGGTACTCCTATGCACGTACGCGTGATTACTTAATTAACTACTGCTACTTGATCACTAAGTAATAACATAAGAGACCAACATATAGCACCAGATTCGACAGATTGATTCAACTCTAGTTTCTGACGAGGCAGCCTATTGTTAGGCCAAACGTTTTGTACTCTCACAAAGTCATTCCTCACACGTACGGCACCTCAAAAAACAACATGCAGCAGTTATAGTACTGCCACTAGGATATCAACAGGAGATAAGATTGGTTGCGCAAATCAGAATCCTACTAATTTAGCAGTAGTAACCAAGACGATTGGAATGGAATCATCTTTTTAGCAAGTGACACTTGTTTGCCTTTTTCGTGTCGTCGTTGCAGGGAAGTGATGAAGGAATTCGCGTCGGAGATCGAGAAGCTGGCGGAGAAGGTGCTGGACCTGCTGTGCGAGAACCTGGGCCTGGAGCCGGGCTACCTGAAGCGGGCGTTCGCCGGCTCCAGGGGCCCGACGTTCGGCACCAAGGTGAGCAGCTACCCGCCGTGCCCGCGGCCGGACATGGTGGACGGCCTCCGCGCGCACACGGACGCCGGCGGCGTGATCTTGCTGTTCCAGGACGACCAGGTGAGCGGGCTGGAGCTCCTCAAGGACGGGGCATGGGTGGACGTGCCGCCCATGCGCCACGCCATCGTCGTCAATATCGGCGACCAGCTGGAGGTGATCACCAACGGGCGGTACAAGAGCGTGATGCACCGCGTGCTCACCCGCCTCGACGGCAATCGCATGTCCCTCGCCTCCTTCTACAACCCCGGCGCCGACGCCGTCATCTTCCCGGCCCCGGCGCTCGTCGACGAGCCATCTGAGCAAGAGGCGGAGCGCGACGTGTACCCGAGGTTCGTGTTCGAGGACTACATGAACCTGTACATGCGCCACAAGTTCGAGGCCAAGGAGCCGCGCTTCCAGGCCATGAAGGCGGACGCCGCGCCCATCGCCACCCTGTGATAAGTACATATGCTCGTACGCGCCAGTACTAAGACAAAAGACTTTTCAGACGTGTTTGTGGTGTGTACTGTAAGATATTATGAGTGTAAGGGTATCTCAAACTCGTAAATTTCCTCCCGCATCGGTTTGCGCATAGGAACCAGTCCGCAAACACGGATGCAGAAGCCAACCATCTAACACTATCTTATAGTCCGTCCGTCCCATAATATAAAAATATTTTTCAAGCAATGTTAACTTGAAAAACGTTCTTATATTAAGGGACGGAAGGAGTATATGTCATGAGTAAAGGGGAATTTGAAATTCAACTCAAGTCTGATCCACACAGCGCGTCGGATCACACCAACGCCGGATGTCCGGGTCACATGCCCGATCACAACCAAAAGGAGACAAATATACTTAGTTTTTACATGCTCGGATCCAAAAGAACACAAGTCCAGCACGCCGTGCAATTGTTTGCCCTGCCGGACAGTCAATCTAGCGATCTGCTACCCGATCAAGGTGGCGTCGCCGGCGTGTAGGCAGCCGCCGCCTCCGCCTCCGTGGCGTCCTCATTGTCCGCCGCTATCATCTCATCTTTCTGCCCCTACAACATCCGGTAACGGAGAGATTGCAAGATCATTCCTGCGTCGGCATCCAAATTTGTGGTTATCCGTGTCGGAAGACGGCGGTGGCTCCGGATCTTCCTCTGGATCATGGCGCCGCCTCGATCGCTCTCCAGGGACCTCTGGCTCCACGATCATCGGCTCCTCCGGCAAGGAGGATATCGTCATATCCTCTAGCAACGACGAGGACCAGATGCCGCTGAAGTAGCATCCATAGCAGGAGTCCTTCCATCAGCAGTCGCACCTCCTCCTAGATCCTGTAGTGACAGACGAGGAGTTCGTCCATCATATCAAACTGCTGACAAATTAGCGGTCGCTTCGGGAACGCGGTCCGACACCACTTCCGCTGCCGTGTGTTGTCAAGGAGAAGCTGCAATCCCCGCCCTACTACCGTGTCAAGCAGGAGCTAGCGTCACCTCTTTGCCACTTGAAGGAGGAGCCGATGCCCCCCACGCAACGGTGGCGCCAAAATAGGGCGCTGCCTGGAGGCCTAGATGGTGTCCCCGCCGCACCGCAACTATCTCAGCCAGATGTCAAGGAGGAGCTTGCACCTGCGATCGCAAAGGCATGTGGGTGCGTCCTCCACTACCTCGGTCGTGGTGGCTCCTCTTCGTGTCGAACCATCGTGTTCGCAAAGGACATGGCGGTGAAGCACGAGCTGGGCGACATGGCCCGCCACTCCGTGTTCGCCAAGTCAGAGAAGGCGTCGGCTTGGGTCCGCAACGACCCCGACCTAGCGGCGGCCTGAGCTCTCGACTATACCACTGCGGAGACAGTCGTGTGGCAGCAGACACTGCCTAGACAGGGAGCACGACAAGATTGGTGAGGAATGCACTTTAGCGACGCCTCCGAAAAGGCCGACACGCCAAGGCCGTCGGCTTGGCATTGGCCATGGTGGCCCTCTACACGGCGCAGGTGGAAGTGGAGTGGCTACTCCGCGAGCGCCCTTCCGCTACTAGAGGGAGGACAATGACGACGGCACGCACGACGACAATAGTGCGGCCGGCCACGGCAGCCACGCATATGAGGTCATTGTCCGCTACAAGTTAGTCTCCGAGGGTTTTTAAATTTTGAAATTAAGCGATCTAAATATCATCCTTTATGTGAATTGTGTCCGAGCTATGCTGAAAATCATCGTGTTTCATAAAATTTGTCCAGTTTAATTCAATTTTGTTTTGAAATGTATTTGGTCAGCTTCGGATGGCCGGCTCCGGTATCACTATCGGTGGACTAGTCCCCACCGGTCTACGGACAGATATGATGTCCGTTATATAGGCCGGGCGTTGGAGATACCCTTATCACTTTTTTTTTCATATATCTTGTCAAGTTGTTCTGGTTTGTAAACACAGTAGACATACACAAGAGAAAACACGCACTAAGTAAATTCCTTGTCGTTCGCAAAAAAAAAAGGATCCTTGTCTCGATAAAAGAATAATCCATGTGCTTTGGTGGCAACTGAGGTATATATACATCTAGCTGATTCTCTTACGCTTAATTAATCGATGAGGCAAAAAAATATCTCCATTCAAATTAAGATGATGAGACTGGCCACATATATTATCCATATTATCTTTCTACGTACACCAAGCTCGTTTGGACTTCATCTTAAATCTTTTCTGAAGTTACAATTACGACGCGTTCAAATTCTTATTCCTGATGAGCTCTAGTAGATCATGGCGGGCTGAAAACTTAAAGTATTTTTTTTAAAAGAGGGTTATCTTCGGCCTATGCGTCAAACGAGCCATAAAAAAAATGATCATGTGCTAATGCATGTAGCCTACGTCTCATGATCCGGTAACGTACAACCATCTTCTGCCATAAATAATTTGTTGCGACCCTTTTGCAAAAAAGATATTGCATATGCTTCAGTGGTGCGGACGCCAAAATTCTACTGTCGTCATCAGGTGCTACTACTTTATTACTTTCTTGATCCCTATCTGGAATTCCCGCCAAGAAGTTAACAGGAGCACATATGCAAATATTATTTGCATGCACAAAGTTATTCGAGCACTACCATACCATGCAGGTGGTAGTATTTGCCACACAGATAATAGACGACGAAGCTACCGGGCTTGTTCACAAGAGAAACAATTGATCATATCCGGAGGGAATCGCGGCTAGCATTCTGCTTTGTAAAGCGATCTGTTATAGAAACAGGAGAAGAAATTCCTTCTAGTTACGTTGGCCGATTATTAAGCTTTGTGCGTGCGATCTGGGAAGGACGCCGGCAGCAGCCCAGCGGGACTGATTAGCACTAGATCACAATCTCAGAAATCTCACGTGCTTATACCTTTTGGAAACGGAGGCAAAAGAATTGCCTTATCGATTAATTAAGAAGAATATATTTGCCTAATTAATTTACGAAAAATCGGGCGAAAACCGATACAAACAAACTCACTCAACACGAAGCACCACGGCGACATAGATGGCCCGCCAAGTGCTCCCAACACCCAACAAGCACAACCCTCAACACTTCTACAATGCAACAGAACTCAGGGTGAGAAAACGGCAATGATAACTCAAAAAACCAAGGCCACGTCGACAACACGAGAAACCGAGCACAATTCATCGTGACATCGCGGACGCCTTCCCTCTCGCATCATCACTTTGGCCTGGAAGGCTGCATCCGGAAGGCGTACGTTGGTTCGTAGGCATCGAATATGGTTTTGGACCACAATAATGCCTTTGGACCATCTGGCTGTACAAGTATCCATTGGGTGAGTTGTATAATACTCCCTCCGTCCCATAATATAAAAATATTTTTGAGATTAGTGTAGTGGCAAAAACGTTCTTATATAATGGAACAGAGGGAGTATATTGGTGAACACACACAGCTCAGCTCATTCGTGCGAGAGGTGTTGGCACGTGAACGTGGCCACCAGCAGGCTGACACGAAGGACTGCGTGCCTCTAGCTTAGCTAGAGTCGGTCGATTCCAGATCCTAGTGAAAGCTTTGCATGCATAAAATTGTAGCATGTCCACTGTATACGCTGCCATCCTCCACTGCCGAACAATGTACAGGTCTCCGTCTTCACATACTACATCCATGTACCTGTATGTACGTACAGCAGTCGTACCAGCCGTCCTCGTCGTGCACACAGGGAACCTTTTGTCGTTCTTCATGTTTGGCTGTCGATCGGACTGTGCGGCCTCACGCCTGCTTCTGCTCCGCGACCGATCGGCGAGGATGTCACCTCGGATCCTCGATGTGTACTGTTCGCCACCGTGCCGTGAACCATTGTCATCTCGTCGATCTGGATCTCCTTCGGCTGTGATCGATCTCTTGGTCGCTAGCTTGCCGTGGATACCAAGGGAAGATCTTCCGGGCCAGTGTCGTCGCAGTTAGATCTTCCTCTTTGTTTTTTGCACTGGATTATACAATGACCACCTGAGCTAGCTAGCTAGAGCCCAGGATACGAATGATCAAGACCGTCCGTCCATTGCACTTGTCGCCTGGCTCCACCCATACGTAGTACAGTATGAGTATGTACAGATGCTCCCACTTTGCATGCTATCAGCCAGGAGCCCGTGAGTGATCTGAATCTTTGACTCCGGCGCACGCCGATCGGATCCGATCCATATCGTGCCAGGAAATCAGATCTGCACGTACGTCTTGCTGGATCGCTTCCTTCGGCTGGGTCATGCGCGCGTGGTAAATGGCTCACGACCAAGGCGGATTCGCGAGAAACTCCATCGACCAATATAAAATAGCCATGCACGCGTGCAAAACTTTCACCGGCCAGAGACTTGCCCAGCAATTCTGCTCTTCGGCCGGCTGTACGTGCGGCCGTCCACGAGTACGAGTAGTGGACGGACACGCGGGTGCTCTTTCCGCAACGTCGCCACTCCGATGGCCCCACTGATGCGAGCTACTAGACTCCAAAGCGGCCGGCCGGCCGAGCTCACTTCTTTGCTCGACTGCGCAAGTGCTGTCTGTGCGTGTCGGCCGACGTATCTTGTGTGACGCCGACGCGACGGCGCAGGTAAGCAGCTGCTCCGATGGGCAGATCTGAGGCCACACGCGCCCCCTTGTGGCCGGCCATGCCTCCCCATCATTCATGAACCGGCAACCCAAACAGTAGCTACCACCTAGCTAAGAGATATAGATAAACCCATAAAAGTTCGTTAAATTGAATGAGCGAAATTGCATAGCCTTGTAGCCTTGATAGCCTAGACAAGATGGCGACGGCTCGACCGGAAGCTCTGAACTGGACCCGGCGTGAGCTAGCTGCCTTTGAAACGGGATAATCCGGACTCAGACTTTGCACCATACCGTGCACGGAATCATTTTATTAACATAGAATTTCTTATTGAACACCGTATCTAAATTTTATACCCTATTTGATAACGATAATTTTTTTTCTCTATCTAACAACAAGTCCAAATTTTATGCCTTTTATAAAACTTATGTCCATTTTCAGCCTAAATGACACCTAAAATGACCCTTTTGTGTGCACTTAACTGTATGCTACTGCTGTGCGCGCGCGTGCTTGTGTGTGGGCGTGCGTCTGTGCTGTTGTGTGCATGTGTGGTGCGTGGGCGTGCGTCTGTGCTGCTGCGCGCGTGTGTGTTGTTGATGCGCGTGCGTGTGCTGCTGCCTGTGAGTGTGTTGCGTGTGTGTGGGCGCGCGCTGTGTGTTAGTATGCTGCGTTCGTGCGTGTGTGCGTGCTGTTGTGTCTGCGTAGGTGCTGTTGCGTGTGTGCTACTGACCTCACACTGATGTTGTGTGCGTGTGCTATTGCCTCGCACGCACACATATCATATGAGGGGTAAAAAAGTCTTTTCAGATGTCATTTAGGTTTAAAATGGACAAGATTGTTATAAAAGGCATAAAATTTATATTCATTGTTAGATAGGAAAGAAAAAGTTTTCCAGTGTCAAATAAGGAAACAAAATTTAAGATAGTATCAAATAAGGAATTATTTCTTTTATTAAATAAAATAGGTCCAAATCCAAAGGTTTACATCAAAACACGCCATGTGAACCGAAAACCAGATTATATGGCTCATCCTCATAATCTGCTATTGGTACGCCAGCCAAACTGGTTGAACAGAAGCTAGCCTAGGTGCCATGTTCTTACGCTAGCAAGTCGCAAATCCACCGCCCGCCGCCCCCGTCCACCTTGCCGTGGCCATAGGCCAAACCGCCGAGAGGATGAGCCCTCGCGACTCTGGCCCCGCGCCCCTCCACCAGCCCCTACCGGCGACGGCCATACTGCCCGCGCATCCAACCCCGCGCCCGCGGCCACTGCCTCCAGCCTGTCGGCTCCGGTTGGAGAACGGCGGCCTGCAGATCTCCCGCCCACGCTCCCCGAAGGCTGCAGCGGCTTCCGCTCCGGCTACAGCGACGAACCCTTTGGCTCAGCCGTCCGTCACCCCCGCCAGCTTTGTCGGCGCCGCCTTCGACCACCTGCTGAAGCCACCGGCGACAAGCCCCATCGGTCCCCCACCGCTCGGTCCAGATCAGGCGGATCTGGATCCCGTCTCTCGGCCGGGTCTGACTGTGCTCGGCTCAACGCATGTCTCCCGTTGCTCCGTCATCCATGGCAAGGGGGAGTGGCGGCTACTCTGGACGTAGTGCCTACTGCTTCAGCTCCACTCGCTACTGTTAGCGACGGGCTCGTGCAGGCGCCTCCAGTGCGTCCGGGCTGGGGAAATTGGCGAGGATGTTTCGACCGGGTGGCGGAGCCATCAGTTCCTATGGCTCCATGCGGGAATGCATTAGGAGGCTGGCAGCTCGTCTCTGCTTGGCTCGTGCTGCTTTTCGTCGCCTTGCTGTCAATGTGCGGCGTCCTCCTCCGGCGTGGCTGAGAGACAGGTGTTTTCGATGCCTCTGTCGAGGTCACCGAGCATACTCCTGTAGGGATCCAATTTGATGCACGAATTCTGTCGTGCTAAGAAGCCTGTCCACGCTTCACCGCTCCCATGTCTTGCTCCATCACCTGCATCCACCGATGATGTCTCCATGACAGATGTGCAGTTCCAGCCTATCTTGACTCAGCAAGTTGGGTTGGCGGAGGAGACCGAGATGCTTCGCAGTGAGCTTCGTGACTGCCTAGCGCGAGCCGAGAGTGTTTTGGGGAGGGCAGAGGCCGCTCTCGCCAAACTAGAGGTGGTGCCAGATGTGTCTTTGTTGCCTGAGCTTCATATTGGGGTTGTGCCCGATTTGTCCGTGCTGCCCGAGATCCAGGTTGGTTCTAGCGATGGGGAAGCATGCATGTATGGAGATTTCTCCCCTCGTGCTTCATCCTGTCGGTCGCCGTTGCCTGTCGTGCCGATTGCTTCTGGGAGTGAAGTTGTTGTCGAGGTCATGGCTCCGGTGCTGCAGATTATGCATGAGCTTCAAAAGATTTGTGGGGAGCCTACTTCGCCTATTTCGATGGTGCTTCCTAAGGAGATGGGGCTGCTTGGAGGAAACTTGGTGATGTCGATTGCGACCTCTTCGCTGTCGTTGGAGCCCATTCAGACGCTCGACTTTGTGAACAGTGGAGGTTTGAATGCTACTATTGCTCTCTCACCTGAGGCTGTTTGCCAGGCGGCGTCTGCGGGTGATGGGGTAGGTGCTTTGGCACCTAATTCTAAGGTACCGAAGCCCATCCGGTCGCCCATCTTTGATCGTGATGCTATGTTGGCACGTATTGACGAGGTAGTCTTTCTAAAAAAGCTTGGTCGCTTGCTCGCCTCCTTGGAGGTAGCTTCTCTAGGGTCTGGCAAGGCGATTGCTTGCCTCCTAGTGGAGGAGGTTTCTATGGGAAAAATAAAGAAGGTGAAGAAGGCTCTCAGGACCATTGGCAAGAAAAGTGGTGCCATTGGTAAGGCGTCAGCGACTGTTTAATGGAGGATACCCAGTCCCACTGTCCTCCATCTCCGTGGATTTGGTGGCGTTCGATGTATGCAACCTTGGTTCTATTGGGGGTTTCTTTGAGGCATAGAAGTGTGAGGGTTCATGGTTGTTACATGTTATGTATATTTGTCGGGTTGACCGTGGGGTCATGGAGTTTGCTTCTTAGCGAGTAGTCCGCATGTGGTCTATATGTATCGGTTTTCGCCCGGTTTTCCATTAATTAACTGGGCAATTCTCTTCTTCTTAATTAATCGATGAGGCAAATATTTTGCCTCCGTTTCGATTTTTTTAAAGTAGGACTAGAGTGTGACGTGCGACTTGCCAGTTGCCCCGCCATTCTATAATCATAAGTTAACTATATTTTTGCACGCCGTCTATTACAGCTACCTGGCTGTACGTTTCACTTAGGCTGGGTTGACCCTTAGGGTGTTATGATGTCCAAAAACTTCTGAAAACTTCCCAGAGTCAGCTTCTTCATGTAACTTCTAACTTCAGCTAACGATGGAAAAGCATTCTGGAGCTCAGGTGGCTTCTGACAGCGTTGTAGCCCAGCTGGGAGCCAAGAAGCCTGCTAGGCGCCCTTTGGGCTTGCTGGAGAAGCCCAGTTCGGCAGCTGGGGGTGAAGGAAATATGCCCTAGAGGCAATAATAAAGATGTTATTTGTATTTCCTTATATCATGATAAATGTCTTTTATTCATGCTAGAATTGTATTAATCGGAAACTTGATACATGTGTGAATACATAGACAAAATAGTATGTCCCTAGTATGCCTCTACTAGACTAGCTCATTGATCAAAGATGGCTATGTTTCCTAGCCATAGACATGAGTTGTCATTTGATCAACGGGATCACATCATTAGGAGAATGATGTGATGGACTAGACCCATCCGTTAGCATAGCACTATGATCGTTTAGTTTTACTGCTATTGCTTTCTTCATGACTTATACATGTTCCTATGACTATGAGATTATGCAACTCCCGAATACCGTAGGAACACCTTGTATGCTATCAAACGTCACAACGTAACTGGGTGATCATAAAGATGCTCTACAGGTGTCTCCGAAAGTATTCGTGGTGTTGGCATAGATCAAGATTAGGATTTGTCACTCCGAGTGTCGGAGAGGTATCTCTGGGCCCTCTCGGTAACACACATCACAATAAGCCTTGCAAGCAAAAGACTAATGAGTTAGTCACGAGATGATGTGTTACGGAACGAGTAAAGAGACTTGCCGGTAACGAGATTAAACTAGGTATAGAGATACCGACGATCGAATCTCGGGCAAGTAACATACCGTTTGACAAAAGGAACAACGTATGTTGTTATGCGGTTCTGACCGATAAAAGATCTTCGTAGAATATGTAGGAGCCAATATGAACATCCAGGTTCCGCTATTGGTTATTGACCAGAGATGAGTCTCGGTCATGTCTACATAGTTCTCGAACCCGTAGGGTCCGCACGCTTAACGTTTGATGACGATCGGTATTATGAGTTTTTGAGTATTGATGTACCGAAGGTAATTCGGAGTCCCGGATGAGATCACGGACATGACGAGGAGTCTCGGAATGTCCGAGACATAAAGATTGATATATTGGACGGCTATATTCGGACACCGGAAGTATACCGGAAAAGTTTCGGATTTATCGGGAATGCCGGAGGGGGTTACCGGAACCCCCTACGAGAGGGGATGGTCCATAGTGGGCCTAAAGGGTGAGAGAGAGGCAGCCCATAGGGCTGGCCGGCGCCCCCACCTAGGAATCCTAGTTGGACTAGGATTGGGGGGGCGCCACCTCTCCTATTCCTTTCCCCCTTCTTCCTTTCGGTGAATCCTACTAGGAATAGGATTGCAATCCTATTCCTAGTAGGAGTCCCCTCCCTAGCCGCACCATAGGAGGTGGCCGGCCCCTCCTCCCTTGCTCCTTGATATACGGGGGCAGGGGGGCACCCAAAGACACACAAGTTGAATTGTTTTAGCCGTGTGCGGTGCCCCCCTCCACAGAATCACACCTCGGTCGTACCGTCGCGAAGCTTAGGAGAAGCCCTGCGCCGGTGTTCACATCATATCCGTCACCACGCCGTCGTGCTGACGAAACTCCCCCGTGAAGCTCAACTGGATCAAGAGCTCGTGGGACGTCATCAAGCTGAACGTGTGCTGAACGCGGAGGTGCCGTACGTTCGGTGCTTGATCGGTTGAATCGCGAAGAAGTTCGACAACATCAACCGCGTCACTTGACGCTTCCGCTCCCGGTCTACGAGGGTACGTAGACACACTCTCCCTTCTCGTTGCTATGCATCTGGTAGATAGATCTTGCGTGATCGTAGGAAAATTTTAAAATACTACGTTCCCCAACAATTGTTTCCTTTGTCTGGCAGGGCTTGGAAAAAATTCATCAAAAAAGCTCCGGGACTGCCGAAGAAGCTACAATTGAAGATACCCGAAAGTAAGTACTATATAGTAGCATGTTCCGCACGCGCATCTCCTATATCTTGATTCAAGCGCTAGTTTCATCAATACCAATTTGGCATTCTTGCTTATCAGTTTGATTGAGCTCTATTTCTTGTAAAGTGGTTGTGGCAGGAACCCGGGAATGATTATTGTGGATACTACATTTGCGAGTCCATCCGCCACACGACCTGTGAGCGGGGCTACACTGATGAACAATTTGAAGTGCGTAAGCAATCAATAATATTCACAAATTTATAGCATCATTTCATGTATTGACCCCCTACTTCAAATTAGATGTTTCGGATGCGGGATGAACTCCTAACACCAGATCGTCTGCGAGCAATTCAAGAGGAATTGGCGGCATTCTTCCTTGAACACGTGATCGCTGAAGACGGAGAATACTATGTGGACCATGCATCCATGTGTTAGGAGATTATTTTTGTAAGAGATAATTATTGTATATATGTGCCCGGTAGTGTCGGGATAGACGATATACGAGAACTTGTTGTTCGACCAATCTCTCGGAGAAGGAGAGGTGGTCGATATTACATCTCTCTGTATGCATATATATATATATATATGTTGATTATATATACGAGATCTTCTGTTCCTTCGTTTGCTTAGTATAGCTAGCAGCTAGCTAGCTAGCTAGCGTGACTCTAGTCCTCCATATACGTATGTGTAGTATATATGTAGCGTCGACCAAGCACGTGAAGGAAATATGCCCTAGAGGCAATAATAACGTTGTTATTTGTATTTCCTTATATCATGATAAATGTCTTTTATTCATGCTAGAATTGTATTAACCGGAAACTTAGTACATGTGTGGATACATAGACAAAACAGTAAGTCCCTAGTATGCCTCTACTAGACTAGCTCATTGATCAAAGATGGTTATGTTTCCTAGCCATAGACATGAGTTGTCATTTGATCAACGGGATCACATCATTAGGAGAATGATGTGATGGACAAGACCCATCCGTTAGCATAGCACTATGATCGTTTAGTTTTACTGCTATTGCTTTCTTCATGACTTATACATGTTCCTATGACTATGAGATTATGCAACTCCCGAATACCGTAGGAACACCTTGTGTGCTATCAAACGTCACAACGTAACTGGGTGATCATAAAGATGCTCTACAGGCGTCTCCGAAAGTATTCGTGGTGTTGGCATAGATCAAGATTAGGATTTGTCACTCCGAGTGTCGGAGAGGTATCTCTGGGCCCTCTCGGTAACACACATCACAATAAGCCTTGCAAGCAAAAGACTAATGAGTTAGTCACGAGATGATGTGTTACGGAACGAGTAAAGAGACTTGCCGGTAACGAGATTGAACTAGGTATAGAGATACCGACGATCGAATCTCGGGCTAGTAACATACCGTTGACAAAAGGAACAACGTATGTTGTTATGCGGTTTTGACCGATAAAAGATCTTCGTAGAATATGTAGGAGCCAATATGAACATCCAGGTTCCGCTATTGGTTATTGACCGGAGATGAGTCTCGGTCATGTCTACATAGTTCTCGAACCCGTAGGGTCCGCACGCTTAACGTTTGATGACGATCGGTATTATGAGTTTATGAGTTTTGATGTACAGAAGGTAGTTCGGAGTCCCGGATGAGATCACGGACATGACGAGGAGTCTCGGAATGTCCGAGACATAAAGATTGATATATTGGACGACTATATCCGGACACCGGAAGTGTTCCGGAAAAGTTTCGGATTTAACGGGATTGCCGGAGGGGGTTACCGGAACCCCCTACGAGGGGGGATGGTCCATAGTGGGCCTTAAGGGAAAGAGAGAGGCAGCCCATAGGGCTGGCCGGCGCCCCACCTAGGGTTCCTAGTTGGACTAGGATTGGGGGGGGGGGCGCCACCTCTCCTTTTTCCTTTCCCTCTCTTCCTTCTTTTGGTGATTCCTACTAGGAATAGGATTGCAATCCTATTCCTAGTAGGATTGCAACCCTAGCCGCACCAAACAAGGGCCGGCCGGCCTCCCCCCTAGCTCCTTTATATACGGGGGCAGGGGGCACCCAAAGACACACAAGTTGAATTGTTTTAGCCGTATGCGGTGCCCCCCTCCACAGAAACACACCTCGGTCATACCGTCGCGGAGCTTAGGCGAAGCCCTGCGCTGGTGAATACATCATATCCGTCACCACGCCGTCGTGCTGACAAAACTCTCCCGTGAAGCTCAACTGGATCAAGAGCTCGTGGGACGTCATCAAGCTGAACGTGTGATGAACGCGGAGGTGTCGTACGTTCGGTGCTTGATCGGTTGGATCGTTAAGAAGTTCGACAACATCAACCGCGTCACTTGACGCTTCCGCTCCCCGTATACGAGGGTACGTAGACACACTCTCCCCTCTCGTTGCTATGCATCTGGTAGATAGATCTTGCGTGATCGTAGGAAAATTTTAAAATACTACGTTCCCCAACAGTGGCATCATGAGCCAGGTCTATGCGTAGATGATATGCACGAGTAGAACACAATGAGTTGTGGGCGATACTAGTCATACTGCTTACCAGCATGTCATACTTTGCTTCGGCGGTATTGTGAGATGAAGCGGCCCGGACCGACATTACGCGTACGCTTACGCGAGACTGGTTTCACCGTTACGAGCACTCGTTGCTTAAAGGTGACTGGCGGGTATCTGTCTCTCTCACTTTAGCTGAATCAAGCGTGGCTACGCCCGGTCCTTGTGAAGGTTAAAACAACACATACTTGACGAAACATCGTTGTGGTTTTGTATGCGTAGGTAAGAACGGTTCTTGCTAAGCCCGTAGCAGCCACGTAAAACTTGCAACAACAAAGTAGAGGACGTCTAACTTGTTTTTGCAGGGCATGTTGTGATGTGATATGGTCAAGACATGATGAGTTATACGGTTTTGTATGAGATGATCATGTTTTGTAAAGTTATCGGCAACTGGCAGGACCCATATGGTTGTCGCTTTATTGTATGAAATGCAATCGCCATGTAATTGCTTTACTTTATCACTAAACGGTAGCGATAGTCGTAGAAGCAATAGTTGGCGAGGCGACAACGATGCTACGATGGAGATCAAGGTGTCGCGCCGGTGACGAAGGTGATCATAACGGTGCTTTGAAGATGGAGATCAAAAGCACAAGATGATGATGGCCATATCATGTCACATATTTTGATTGTATGTGATGTTTATCTTATTATGCTTCTTATTTTGCTTAGAACGACGGTAGCATTATAAGATGATCCCTTACTAAATTTCAAGGTATAAGTGTTCTCCCTGAGTATGCACCGTTGCGAAAGTTCGTCGTGCCGAGACACCACGTGATGATCGGGTGTGATAAGCTCTACGTTCAAATACAACGGGTGTAAGCCAGTTTTGCACACGCAGAATACTCGGGTTAAACTTGACGAGCCTAGCATATGCAGATATGGCCTCGGAACACTGGAGACCGAAAGGTCGAGCGTGAATCATATAGTAGATATGATCAACATAAGATGTTCACCATTGAAACTACTCCATCTCACGTGATGATCGGACATGGTTTAGTTGATTTGGATCACGTGATCATTTAGATGACCGGAGGGATGTCTATCTAAGTGGGAGTTCTTTAATTAATATGATTAAATTGAACTTTAATTTATCATGTACTTAGTCCTGATAGTTTTTGCATATCTATGTTGTAGATCAATAGCTCACGATGTTGCTCCCCGTTTATTTTTTATATGTTCCTAGAGAAAATTAAGTTGAAAGATGTTAGTAGGAATGATGTTGAATTGTTCCGTGATCTGAGGATTATCCTCATTGCTGCACAGAGAAATATGTCCTTGATGCACCGCTAGGTGACAGACCTATTGCAGGAGCAGATGTAGACGTTATGAACGTTTTGACAGAAGCTCGATATGATGACTACTTGATAGTTTAGTGCACCATGCTTTACGGCTTATAACCGGGACTTCAAAAACGTTTTGAACGCCACGGAGCATATGAGATGTTCCAAGAGTTGAAATTAGTATTTCATACTCATGCCCGCGTCTAGAGGTATAAGACTTCTGACAGTACTTTGCCTAAAGATGGAGGAGAATAGCTCAACTAGTGAGCATGTGCTCAGATTGTCTGGGTACTACAATTACTTGAATCAAGTGGGAGTTAATCTTCCAGATAAGAAAGTAATTGACAAAGTTCTCTAGTCACTATCACCAAGTTAGTAGAACTTCGTGATGAACTATAATATGCAAGGGATGACGAAGGTAATTCCCGAGCTCTTCGCAATGCTGAAATCGGCGAAGGTAGAAATCAAGAAAGAACATCAAGTGTTGATGGTTAATAAGACCACTTGTTTCAAGTAAAGGGCAAAGGGATAGAAGGGGAACTTCAAGAAGAATGACAAGCAAGTTTTCACTCCCATGAAGAAACCCAAAGCTAAACTCAAGCCTGAAACTAAGTGCTTCTACTGCAAAGGAAATGGTCACCGGAAGTGGAACTGCCCTAGATACTTGGCGGATAAGAAGGATGGCAAAGTGAACAAAGGTATATTTGATATACAGATTATTGATGTGTATTTTATTAGTGTTCATAGCAACCCCTCGATATTTGATACTGGTTCAGTTGCTAAAGAGTAGTAACTCGAAGTGGGAGTTGCATAATGAACATAAACTAGTTAAAGGATGAAGTGACGATGTGTATTGGAAGCAGTTCCAAGATTGATATGATCATCATCGCACACTCCCTATACTTTCTGGATTAGTGTTGAACCTAAATAAGTGTTATTTGGTGTTTGTGTTGAGCATGAATATGATTTGATCATGTTTATTGCAATACGGTTATTCATGTAAGTTAGAGAATAATTGTGTTTCTGTTTACATGAATAAAACCTTCTATGGTCATACACCCAATGAAAATAGTTTGTTGGATCTCGATCGTGTGATACACATATTCATAATATTGAAGCCAAAAGATGCAAGGTTAATAATGATAGTGCAACTTATTTGTGGCACTGTCGTTTAGGTCATATTGGTGTAAAACGCATGAAGAAACTCCATAATGATGGACTTTTGGAATCACTTGATTATGAATCACTTGGTGCTTGCGAACCATGCCTCATGGGCAAGATGACTAAAACTCCGTTCTCCGGAACTATGGAGCGAGCAGCAGATTTGTTGGAAATCATACATACTGATGTATGTGGGCCAATGAGTGTTGAAGCTCGCGGCGAGTATCGTTATTTTCTGACCTTCACTGACGATTTGAGCAGATATGGGTATATCTACTTAATGAAGCACAAGTCTGAGACATTTGAAAAGTTCAAAGAATTTCAGAGTGAAGTAGAAAATCATCGTAACAAGAAAATAAAGTTTCTACGATCCGATCGTGGAGGAGAATATTTGAGTTACGAGTTTGGTCTTCATTTGAAACAATGTGGAATAGTTTCACAACTCACGCCACCCGGAACACCACAGCGTAATGGTGTGTCCGAACGTCGTAACCGTACTTTATTGGATATGGTACGATCTATGATGTCTCTTACCGATTTACCACCATCACTTTTGGGGTTATGCATTAGAGACAGCTACATTCACGTTAAAATAGGGCACCATCTAAATCCGTGGAGATGACACCATATAAACTGTCATTTCTTTAAAGTTTGGGACTGCGATGCTTATGTGAAAAAGTTTCAACATGATAAGCTCGAACCCAAATCGGAGAAGTAAATCTTCATAGGATACCCAAAAAGAAACTGTTGGGTACACCCTCTATCACAGATCCGAAGGCAAGATCTTTGTTGCTAAGAGTGGATCCTTTCTAGAGAAGGAGTTTCTCTCGAAAGAAGTGAGTAGGAGGAAAGTAGAACTTGATGAGGTAATTGTACCTTCTCCCGAATTGGAAAGTAGTACATCACAGAAAATTGTTCCAGTGATTCCTACACCAATCAATGAGGAAGTTAATGATAATGATCATGAAACTTCGGATCAAATTTCTGCTGAACGTCATAGATCAACCAGAGTACGTTCCGCACCAGAGTGGTACGGCAACCCAGTTCTGGAAATCATGTTACTAGACCATGATGAACCTACGAACTATGAGGAAGCGATGATGAGCCCAGATTCCGCAAAATGGCTTGAAGCCATGAAATCTGAGATGGGATCCATGTATGAAAACAAAGTATGGACTTTGGTTGACTTGCCCGATGATCGGCAGGCCATCGAAAATAAATGGATCTTCAAGAGGAAGACCGACGCAGACGGTAATGTTACTGTTTACAAAGCTCGACTTGTTGCGAAAGGTTTTCGACAAGTTCAAGGAATTGACTACGATGAGACTTTCTCACCTGTAGCGATGCTTAAGTCTGTCCGAATCATGTTAGCAATTGCCGCATTTCATGATTATGAAATCTGGCAAATGGATGTCAAAACTGCATTCCTGAATGGATATCTCAAAGAAGAGTTGTATATGATGCAACCAGAAGGTTTTGTCGATCCAAAAAGTACTAACAAAGTATGCAAACTCCAGCGATCCATCTATGGACTGGTGCAAGCATCTCGGAGTTGGAATATACGCTTTGATGAGGTGATCAAAGCATATGGTTTTATACAGACTTTTGGAGAAGCCTGTATTTACAAGAAAGTGAGTGGGAGCTCTGTAGCATTTCTAATATTATATGTAGATGACATATTGTTGATTGGAAATGATATAGAATTTTTGGATAGCATAAAAGGATACTTGAATAAAAGTTTTTCAATGAAAGACCTCGGTGAAGCTGCTTATATATTAGGCATCAAGATTTATAGAGATAGATCAAGACGCTTAATTGGACTTTCACAAAGCATATACCTTGATAAGATTTTGAAAAAGTTCAAAATGGATCAGTCAAAGAAAGGGTTCTTGCCTGTATTACAAGGTATGAAGTTGAGTAAGACTCAATGCCCGACCACTGCAGAAGATAGAGAGAAAATGAAAGTCATTCCCTATGCCTCAGCCATAGGATCTATCATGTATGCAATGCTGTGTACCAGACCTGATGTGTGCCTTGCTATAAGTCTAGCAGGGAGGTACCAAAGTAATCCAGGAGTGGATCACTGTACAGCGGTCAAAATTATCCTTAGTAACTGGATGACTAAGGAAATATTTCTCGATTATGGAGGTGATAAAGAGTTCGTCGTAAAGGGTTACGCCGATAGAAGCTTTGACACTAAATCCAGATGACTCTAAGTATCAATCTGGATGCGTATTGAAAGTGGGAGCAATTAGCTAGAGTAGCTCTATGCAGAGCATTGTAGACATAGAAATTTGCAAAATACATACGGATCTGAATGTGACAGACCCGTTGACTAAACTTCTCTCACAAGCAAAACATGATCACACCTTATTACTCTTGGGTATTAATCACATAGCGATGTGAACTAGATTATTGACTCTAGTAAACCCTTTGGGTGTTGGTCACATGGCGAAGTGAACTATGGGTGTTATTCACATAACGATGTGAACTATCGGTATTAAATCACATGGCGATGTGAGCTAGATTATTGACTCTAGTGCAAGTGGGAGACTGAAGGAAATATGCCCTAGAGGCAATAATAAAGGTGTTATTTGTATTTCCTTATATCATGATAAATGTCTTTTATTCATGCTATAATTGTATTAATCGGAAACTTGATACATGTGTGAATACATAGACAAAATAGTATGTCCCTAGTATGCCTCTACTAGACTAGCTCATTGATCAAAGATGGCTATGTTTCCTAGCCATAGACATGAGTTGTCATTTGATCAACGGGATCACATCATTAGGAGAATGATGTGATGGACTAGACCCATCCGTTAGCATAGCACTATGATCGTTTAGTTTTACTGCTATTGCTTTCTGCATGACTTATACATGTTCCTATGACTATGAGATTATGCAACTCCCGAATACCGTAGGAACACCTTGTGTGCTATCAAACATCACAACGTAACTGGGTGATCATAAAAGATGCTCTACAGGTGTCTATGAAAGTATTCGTGGTGTTGGCATAGATCAAGATTAGGATTTGTCACTCCGAGTGTCGGAGAGGTATCTCTGGGCCCTCTCGGTAACACACATCACAATAAGCCTTGCAAGCAAAAGACTAATGAGTTAGTCACGAGATGATGTGTTACGGAACGAGTAAAGAGACTTGCCGGTAACGAGATTGAACTAGGTATAGAGATACCGACGATCGAATCTCGGGCTAGTAACATACCGTTGACAAAAGGAACAACGTATGTTGTTATGCGGTTTTGACCGATAAAAGATCTTCGTAGAATATGTAGGAGCCAATATGAACATCCAGGTTCCGCTATTGGTTATTGACCGGAGATGAGTCTCGGTCATGTCTACATAGTTCTCGAACCCGTAGGGTCCGCACGCTTAACGTTTGATGACGATCGGTATTATGAGTTTATGAGTTTTGATGTACAGAAGGTAGTTCGGAGTCCCGGATGAGATCACGGACATGACGAGGAGTCTCGGAATGTCCGAGACATAAAGATTGATATATTGGACGACTATATCCGGACACCGGAAGTGTTCCGGAAAAGTTTCGGATTTAACGGGATTGGCGGAGGGGGTTACCGGAACCCCCTACGAGGGGGATGGTCCATAGTGGGCCTTAAGGGAAAGAGAGAGGCAGCCCATAGGGCTGGCCGGCGCCCCACCTAGGGTTCCTAGTTGGACTAGGATTGGGGGGGGGGGGGGGGCGCCACCTCTCCTTTTTCCTTTCCCTCTCTTCTTTCTTTTGGTGATTCCTACTAGGAATAGGATTGCAATCCTATTCCTAGTAGGATTGCAACCCTAGCCGCACCAAACAAGGGCCGGCCGGCCTCCCCCCTTGCTCCTTTATATACGGGGGCAGGGGGGCACCCAAAGACACACAAGTTGAATTGTTTTAGCCGTGTGCGGTGCCCCCCTCCACAGAAACACACCTCGGTCATACCGTCGCGGAGCTTAGGCGAAGCCCTGCGCTGGTGAATACATCATATCCGTCACCACGCCGTCGTGCTGACAAAACTCTCCCGTGAAGCTCAACTGGATCAAGAGCTCGTGGGACGTCATCAAGCTGAACGTGTGCTGAACGCGGAGGTGTCGTACGTTCGGTGCTTGATCGGTTGGATCGTGAAGAAGTTCGACAACATCAACCGCGTCACTTGACGCTTCCGCTCCCCGTCTACGAGGGTACGTAGACACACTCTCCCCTCTCGTTGCTATGCATCTGGTAGATAGATCTTGCGTGATCGTAGGAAAATTTTAAAATACTACGTTCCCCAACAGGGGGTGGGGTAGTAGGCCGGAAAAAAGTCAAGGGAGGTCACGTTGAGGTTTGGGGGAGGGGGCTCGGTCACCGGGTGAAGGAAATATGCCCTAGAGGCAATAATAAAGTTGTTATTTATATTTCCTCATATCATGATAAATGTTTATTATTCATGCTAGAATTGTATTAACCGGAAACTTAGTACATGTGTGAATACATAGACAAAACAGAGTGTCCCTAGTATGCCTCTACTAGACTAGCTCATTGATCAAAGATGGTTATGTTTCCTAACCATAGACATGAGTTGTCATTTGATCAACGGGATCACATCATTAGGAAAATGATGTGATGGACAAGACCCATCCGTTAGCTTAGCACTATGATCGTCTAGTTTTACTGCTATTGCTTTCTTCATGACTTATACATGTTCCTATGACTATGAGATTATGCAACTCCCGAATACCGTAGGAACACCTTGTGTGCTATCAAACGTCACAACGTAACTGGGTGATCATAAAGATGCTCTACAGGTGTCTCCGAAAGTGTTCGTGGTGTTGGCATAGATCAAGACTAGGATTTGTCACTCCGAGTGTCGGAGAGGTATCTATGGGCCCTCTCGGTAATGCACATCATAACAAGCCTTGCAAGCAAAAGACTAATGAGTTAGTCACGAGATGATGTATTACGGAACGAGTAAAGAGACTTGCCGGTAACGAGATTGAACTAGGTATAGAGATACCGACGATCGAATCTCGGGCAAGTAACATACCGATGACAAAAGGAACAACGTATGTTGTTATGCGGTTTGACCGATAAAGATCTTCGTAGAATATGTAGGAGCCAATATGAGCATCCAGGTTCCGCTGTTGGTCATTGACCGGAGATGAGTCACTGTCATGTCTACATAGTTCTCGAACCCGTAGGGTCCGCACGCTTAACGTTTGATGACGATCGATATTATGAGTTTATGAGTTTTGATGTACCGAAGGTAGTTCGGAGTCCCGGATGAGATCACGGACATGACGAGGAGTCTCGGAATGTCCGAGACATACAGATTGATATATTGGACGACTATATTCGGACACCGAAAGCGTTCTGGAAAGTTTCGGAATTTACCGGAGTGCCAGAGGGTTATCGGAAAACCCCGGGGGAATGGTGGGCCCTGGTGGGCCATAGGGGAGAGAGAGGGCAGCAGCCAGGAGGTGGCGCGCCCCTTCCCTAGGAGGAGTCCGAATAGGACAAGGGGAGGGGGGCGCGGCCCCTCTTTCCCTCTCCCTCTCCCTCTCTTTCCTTCCCCCTTCTTCCTTCTAGTAGGATTGCAGCCCTAGCCGCACCATAGGAGGGCCGGCCGGCCTCCCCCCTTGCTCCTTTATATACGGGGGCAGGGGGCACCCAAAGACACACAAGTTGAATTGTTCTAGCCGTGTGCGGTGCCCCCCTCCACAGAAACACACCTCGATCATACCGTCGCAGTGCTTAGGCGAAGCCCTGCGCCGGTAGATACATCATATCCGTCACCACGCCGTCGAGCTGACGAAACTCTCCCGTGAAGCTCAGCTGGATCAAGAGCTCGTGGGACGTCATCAAGCTGAACGTGTGCTGAACGCGGAGGTGCCGTACGTTCGGTGCTTGATCGGTTGGATCGCGAAGAAGTTCGACTACATCAACCGCGTCACTTGACGCTTCCGCTTCCGGTCTACGAGGATACGTAGACACACTCTTCCCTCTCGCTGCTATGCATCTGGTAGATAGATCTTGCGTGATCGTAGGAAAATTTTAAAATACTACGTTCCCCAACAGTGGCATCATGAGCCAGGTCTATGCGTAGATGATATGCACGAGTAGAACACAATGAGTTGTGGGCGATACTAGTCATACTGCTTACCAGCATGTCATACTTTGCTTCGGCGGTATTGTGAGATGAAGCGGCCCAGACCGACATTACGCGTACGCTTACGCGAGACTGGTTTCACCGTTACGAGCACTCGTTGCTTAAAGGTGACTGGCGGGTGTCTGTCTCTCTCACTTTAGCTGAATCAAGCGTGGCTACGCCCGGTCCTTGTGAAGGTTAAAACAACACATACTTGACGAAACATCGTTGTGGTTTTGTATGCGTAGGTAAGAACGGTTCTTGCTAAGCCCGTAGCAGCCACGTAAAACTTGCAACAACAAAGTAGAGGACGTCTAACTTGTTTTTACAGGGCATGTTGTGATGTGATATGGTCAAGACATGATGAGTTATACGGTTTTGTATGAGATGATCATGTTTTGTAATATTATCGGCAACTGGCAGGAGCCATATGGTTGTCGCTTTATTGTATGAAATGCAATCGCCATGTAATTGCTTTACTTTATCACTAAGCGGCAGCGATAGTCGTAGAATCAATAGTTGGCGAGACGACAACGATGCTACGATGGAGATCAAGGTGTCGCGCCGGTGACGAAGGTGATCATGACGGTGCTTTGGAGATGGATATCAAAAGCACAAGATGATGATGGCCATATCATGTCACATATTTTGATTACATGTGATGTTTATCTTATTATGCTTCTTATTTTTCTTAGAACGACGGTAGCATTATAAGATGATCCCTTACTAAATTTCAAGGTATAAGTGTTCTCCCTGAGTATGCAACGTTGCGAAAGTTCGTCGTGCCGAGACACCATGTGATGATCGGGTGTGATAAGCTCTACGTTCAAATACAACGGGTGTAAGCCAGTTTTGCACACGCAGAATACTCGGGTTAAACTTGACGAGCCTAGCATATGCAGATATGGCCTCGGAACACTAGAGACTGAAAGGTCGAGCGTGAATCATATAGTAGATATGATCAACATAAGATGTTCTCCATTGAAACTACTTTATCTCACGTGATGATCGGACATGGTTTAGTTAATTTGGATCACGTGATCATTTAGATGACCGGAGGGATGTCTATCTAAGTGGGAGTTCTTTAATTAATTTGATTAAATTGAACTTTAATTTATCATGAACTTAGTCCTCGTAGTATTAGCATATCTATGTTGTAGATCAATAGCTCACGATGTTGCTCTCCGTTTATTTTTTATATGTTCCTAGAGAAAACTAAGTTGAAAGATGTTAGTAGCAATAATGCGGAATTGTTCCGTGATCTGAGGATTATCCTCATTGCTACACAGAGAATTATGTCCTTGATGCACCGCTAGGTGACAGACCTATTGCAGGAGAAGATGTAGACGTTATGAACGTTTTGACAAAAGCTCGGTATGATGACTACTTGATAGTTTAAGTGCACCATGCTTTACGGCTTAGAACCGGGACTTCAAAAACGTTTTGAACGCCACGGAGCATATAAGATGTTCCAAGAGTTGAAATTAGTATTTCATACTCATGCCCATGTCGAGAGGTATAAGACTTCTGACAGTACTTTGCCTACAAGATGGAGGAGAATAGCTCAACCAGTGAGAATGTGCTTAGATTGTGTGAGTACTACAATTACTTGAATCTAGTGGGAGTTAATATTCCAGATAAGATAGTAATTGAAAAAGTTCTCTAGTCACTATCACCAAGTTAGTAGAACTTCGTGATGAACTATAATATGCAAGGGATGACGAAAGGAATTCCCGAGCTATTCGCGATGCTGAAGTCGGCGAAGGTAGAAATCATGAAAAAGCATCAAGTGTTGATGGTTAACAAGACCACTTGTTTCAAGTAAAGGGCAAAGGGATAGAAGGGGAACTTCAAGAAGAATGACAAGCAAGTTGTCACTCCCGTGAAGAAACCCAAAGCTAAAACTCAAGCCTGAAACTAAGTGCTTCTACTGCAAAGGAAATGGTCACTGGAAGTGGAACTGCCCTAGATACTTGGCGGATAAGAAGGATGGCAAAGTGAACAAAGGTATATTTTGATATACAGATTATTGATGTGTACTTTACTAGTGTTCATAGCAATCCCTGGGTATTTGATACCGGTTCAGTTGCTAAAATTAGTAACTCGAAACGAGAATTGCAGAATGAACAGAGACTAGTTAAAGGTGAAGTGACGATGTGTGTTGGAAGTGGTTCCAAGATTGATATGATCATCATTGCACACTCCCTATACTTTCGGGATTAGTGTAAAACCTAAATAAATGTTATTTGGCATTTGCGTTGAGCATGAATATGATTTCATCAAATTTGTTGCAATACGGTTATTCATTTAAAGTCATAGAATAATTGTTATTCTGTTTACATGAATAAAACCTTTGATGGTCATACACCCAATGAAAATAGTTTGTTGGATCTCGATCGTGGTGATACACATATTCATAATATTGAAGCCAAAAGATGCAAGGTTAATAATGATAGTGCAACTTATTTGTGGCACTGCCGTTAAGGTCATAATGGTGTAAAGCGCATGAAGAAACTCCATAGTGATGGACTTTTGGAATCACTTGATTATGAATCACTTGGTGCTTGCGAACCATGCCTCATGGGCAAGATGACTAAAACTCCGTTCACCGGAACAATGGAGCGAGCAACAGATTTGTTGGAGATCATACATAGAGATGTATGTGGACCAATGAGTGTTGAAGCTCGCGGTGGGTATCGTTATTTTCTGACCTTCATTGATGATTTGAGCAGATATGGGTATATCTACTTAATGAAGCACAAGTCTGAAACATTTGAAAAGTTCAAAGAATTTCAGAGTGAAGTGGAGAATCATCGTAACAAGAAAATAAGAGTTTCTACGATATGATCGTAGAGGTAAAATATTTGAGTTAGCGAGTTTGGCCTTCAGTAAAAACAATGTGAAATAGTTTCACTACTCACGCCACCTGGAACATCACAGTGTAATGGTGTGTCCGAACGTCATAACCGTACTTTATTAGATATGGTGCGATCGATGATGTCTCTTACCAATCTACCACTATCGCTTTTGGGGTTATGCATTAGAGACAGCTACATTCACGTTAAATAGGGCACCATCTAAATCCGTGGATATGACACCGTATGAACTGTGGTTTGACGAGAAACCTAAGCTGTCATTTCTTTAAGTTTGGGACTATGATGCTTATGTGAAAAAGTTTCAACATGATAAGCTCGAACCCAAATTGGAGAAGTAAATCTTCATAGGATACCCAAAAGAAACTGTTGGGTACACCTTCTATCACAGATCCGAAGGCAAGGTCTTTGTTGCTAAGAGTGGATCCTTTCTAGAGAAGGAGTTTCTCTCGAAAGAAGTGAGTGGGAGGAAAGTAGAACTTGATGAGGTAATTGTACCTTCTCCCGAATCTGAAAGTGGAACATCACAGAAACTAGTTCCAGTGATTCCTACACCAATTAGTGAGGAAGCTAATGATGATGATCATGAAACTTCTGATCAATTTTCTGCTGAACTTCGTAGATCAACCAGAGTTCGCTCCGCATCAGAGTGGTACGGCAACCCAGTTCTGGAAGTCATGTTACTGGACCATGATGAACCTACGAACTATGAGGAAGCGATGATGAGCCCAGATTCCGCAAAATGGCTTGAGGCCATGAAATCTGAGATGGGATCCATGTATGAGAACAAAGTGTGGACTTTGGTTGACTTGCCCGATGATCGGCAAGCCATCAAAAATAAATGGATCTTCAAGAGGAAGACTGACGCTGACGGTAATGTTACTGTTTACAAAGCTCGACTTGTTACGAAAGTTTTTCAACAAGTTTAAGGAGTTGACTACGATGAGACTTTCTCGCCCGTAGCGATGCTTAAGTCTGTCCGAATCATGTTAGCAATTGCCGCATTTTATGAAATCTGGCAAATGGATAACAAAACTGCATTCTTTAATGGATTTATTAAAGAAGACTTGTATATGATGCAACCAGAAGGTTTTGTCAATCCTAAAGGTGCTAACAAAATGTGCAAGCTCCAGCGATCCATCTATGGACTGGTGCAAGCATCTCGGAGTTGGAATATACGCTTGGATAAGTTGATCAAAGGATATAGATTTATACAGACTTGCAGTGAAGCCTGTATTTACAAGAAGTGAGAGGGAGCACTACAACCTTTCTGATAAGTATATGTGAATGACATATTGTCGATCGGAAATGATGTAGAATTTTTTGGAAAGCATAAAGGAGTGTTTGAAAGGAGTTTTTCAAAGAAAGACCTTGGTGAAGCTGCTTACATATTGGGCATCAAGATCTATAGAGATAGATCAAGACGCTTGATAAGACTTTCGATGAGTACATACCTTGATAAGATTTTGAAGTAGTTCAAAATGGATCAGTCAAAGAAGGAGTTCTAGCCTGACTTGTAAAGTTTGAAGTTGAGTAAGACTCAAAGCCAGACCACGGCAGAAAAATATAGAGAGAATGAAAGTCATTCCCTATGCCTCAGCATAGGTTCTATAAAGTATGCCATGATGTGTACCAAACATGTTGTGTACCTTGCCATGATTTTGTCACGGGGGTACAATAGTGATCCAGGAGTAGATCATTGTACAGCGGTCAAAATTATCCTTAGTAACTGGATGACTAACGAAACGTTTCTCGATTATGGAGGTGATAAAGAGTTCGTCGTAAAGGGTTACGCCGATGCAAGCTTTGACACTAAATCCAGATGACTCTAAGTATCAATCTGGATGCGTATTGAAAGTGGGAGCAATTAGCTAGAGTAGCTCTATGCAGAGCATTGTAGACATAGAAATTTGCGAAATACATACGGACCTGAATGTGACAGACTCGTTGACTAAACTTCTCTCACAAGCAAAACATGATCACACCTTATTACTCTTGGGTATTAATCACATAGCGATGTGAACTAGATTATTGACTCTAGTAAACCCTTTGGGTGTTGGTCACATGGCGATGTGAACTATGAGTGTTATTCACATAACAATGTGAACTATCGGTATTAAATCACATGGCGATGTGAGCTAGATTATTGACTCTAGTGCAAGTGGGAGACTGAAAGAAATATGCCCTAGAGGCAATAATAAAGTTGTTATTTATATTTCCTTATATCATGATAAATGTTTATTAGTCATGCTAGAATTGTATTAACCGGAAACTTAGTACATGTGTAAATACATAGACAAAACAGAGTGTCCCTAGTATGCCTCTACTAGACTAGCTCATTGATCAAAGATGGTTATGTTTCCTAACCATAGACATGAGTTGTCATTTGATCAACGGGATCACGTCATTAGGAGAATGATGTGATGGACAAGACCCATCCGTTAGCTTAGCACTATGATCGTTTAGTTTTACTGCTATTGCTTTCTTCATGACTTATACATGTTCCTATGACTATGACATTATGCAACTCCCGAATACCGTAGGAACACCTTGTGTGCTATCAAACGTCACAACGTAACTGGGTGATCATAAAGATGCTCTACAGGTGTCTCCGAAAGTGTTCGTGGTGTTGGCATAGATCAAGACTAGGATTTGTCACTCCGAGTGTCGGATAGGTATCTCTGGGCCCTCTCGGTAATGCACATCATAACAAGCCTTGCAAGAAAAAGACTAATGAGTTAGTCACGAGATGATGTATTACGGAACGAGTAAAGAGACTTGCCGGTAACGAGATTGAACTAGGTATAGAGATACCGACGATCGAATCTCGGGCAAGTAACATACCGATGACAAAAGGAACAACGTATGTTGTTATGCGGTTTGACCGATAAAGATCTTCGTAGAATATGTAGGAGCCAATATGAGCATCCAGGTTCCGCTATTGGTTATTGACCGGAGATGAGTCACGGACATGTCTACATAGTTCTCCAACCCGTAGGGTCCGCACGCTTAACGTTTGATGACGATCGGTATTATGAGTTAATGAGTTTTGATGTAACGAAGGTAGTTCGGAGTCCCGGATGAGATCACGGACATGACGAGGAGTCTCAGAATGTCCGAGACATAAAGATTGATATATTGGACGACTATATTCGGACACTGGAAGCGTTCTGGAAAGTTTCGGAATTTACCGGAGTGCCGGGGGGGTTACCGGAAAACCCCGGGGGAATGGTGGGCCCTGGTGGGCCATAGGAGAGAGAGAGGGCAGCAGCCAGGAGGTGGCGCGCCCCCTCCCTAGGAGGAGTCCGAATAGGACAAGGGGAGGGGGGCGCGGTCCCTCTTTCCCTCTCCCTCTCCCTCTCTTTCCTTCCCCCTTCTTCCTTCTTTGGTAGTTCCTACTAGGAATAGGATTGCAATCCTATTCCTAGTAGGATTGCAGCCCTAGCCGCACCATAGGAGGGCCGGCCGGCCTCCCCCCTTGCTCCTTTATATACGGGGGCAGGGGGCACCCAAAGACACACAAGTTGAATTGTTCTAGCCGTGTGCGGTGCCCCCCTCCACAGAAACACACCTCGGTCATACCGTCGCAATGCTTAGGCGAAGCCCTGCGCCGGTAGATACATCATATCCGTCACCACGCCGTCGTGCTGACGAAACTCTCCCGTGAAGCTCAGCTGGATCAAGAGCTCGTGGGACGTCATCAAGCTGAACGTGTGCTGAACGCGGAGGTGCCGTACGTTCGGTGCTTGATCGGTTGGATCGCGAAGAAGTTCGACTACATCAACCGCGTCACTTGACGCTTCCGCTTCCGATCTACGAGGGTACGTAGACACACTCTTCCCTCTTGTTGCTATGCATCTGGTAGATAGATCTTGCGTGATCGTAGGAAAATTTTAAAATACTACGTTCCCCAACACCGGGATGCTGCTCCTGCTCGGGAGGGTGTCTCGACCGTCAATGGCGTGGGGTTGCGCAGCTCCTTCCCATGGGGTCGGTGCTCCTCCCTTATGGCGGGAACGAGAGGGAAAAGGCCTAGGAAGGCCGGATCTATACATGGAAGAGCAGTTCCGACCAGCGACCGGAGGGGGGGGCGTGGCGGCGGGCACGCAACGGGGAGGGTTTTGTGAGGAACAAAATGAGAGAGATGGCGAGATATGTGAGTGTGGGATGGGTTTACTTGTTTGAGCAAGGAAGAGGAAGGCCGAAATGTTTTCCTTTGCGGTGGCATTCTCCTCTCGCTCCACCAATTTGCACTACGGCCCAGTAACACTTCGTGAATTCAGCTTCTTGAAGCAAAACCGTTCAGGCTGGATTCAATCCAAGAATTTCTGAAGGTTGAAGCTAGATAGATTCAGAACAGGCCCTTAATATGGTTGTGTTGCTGATTATGGTTATGTTCTTTCTCTTTATCAGTATGATCTTACTTAGTGCCGGTGGTATGATCTTCATGATGAAGAGAGGTGTTGGGTGGATTGTTGTGATGTTGTTACACTTCAGAGCGTAGTATCGGTGATGTTTACACGAGCCCTACATGAAAACCACAATTACTTGTGGATAAACCCATAAGTTCTCACGCAATGAAAAACACTTACAATAGGGCCACATAAACCACCACAGAGCCTGTTGGGGATATAACTATTTGATATGACCCGCCCAGGAGGGACCGGGTTACCCAATGGCGGTTCATGGGCCAAGCCCAGAAGCATGTTGAAGATGGCGGTTTAATGAGAGTAATTCATAAAGGGCCCAAAGCGCAGAGCGGCTTAAGGTCTGTAAGTGTAAACCGCCATGTATGTCAACTTGTATTGTAAGGCATGTAACAATGAGTCACCGAGCCGGACACAATTGTATGAGCCGGTCGGGACTCCGTAGGCCGCATGGCGTCAACCCGTATATATAAGGGGAGGACCCGGCAGCGGCTTAGGGCAAGAAACAATAGATGGAGAGCCAGGCAAGCGTATTCGCTCCCTAGCAATCGACACCCCAGCAATTCCACCTCAAACTGGATTAGGTTTTACCCTCACCGCAAGGGGCCGAACCAGTATAAACTTCCCGTGTCTCTTGCCCTGTTTTAACCCCTTTAAGCTAACCACGTCGCTATGGCTCCACAATTAAGTCATTTCCTTAGGACATCTGCCATGACAACTCCATGACAGTTGTCGCCCATCGTGGGGCCTGCACACGGTGGTTTCGAGTTCTTGAATGGCAACTTCAAAGGGCTCAAGGGATAAGCTATGGGCCGGACGACCAAGAGTCATCGCGGCAAGCTCTACATCGACGATGCAGGCTAGGGTCTGATACGTCCAAAACGTATCTATAATTTCTGCTTGCTCCATGCCTCTTTTGGGTGATATTGCTATGATATTTATACACTTCCATACACTTTTGATCATATTTGGACTAACCTATTAACTCAGTGCACCCCAGTGCCAGTTTCTGTTTTCGGCTGTTCTTGTATTTCAGGTTTTCACATTACGAGAACTGCCAGGAAAAATCCAGAAAAATTATATAAAAAATCAGCGTTCCAGAAACTACCGTGCGCCCGTAGGACAGCCGGGGGGGGGGGGCACCAGGGCTCCAGGCGCCCTGGCGGCGCGCCCCCCCTGGGCCGCGCCGGGGGGGGGCGCCTGGGCCCCCCGAGGCTCCTCCGATGCCCCCCTTGGCATATATTTAAAGCGTCTCCCGAAACCCTCGAAACAGGAACTCTTTTTCGCGATCTCATCTCTGTTCCACTGCCGCCGCCGCTTCCAAGATTGGGCGCACCAGGAGAACTCTTCCCGGCACCCTGCCGGAGGGGAGGATCACCACCGGGAGCTTCTCCACCACCATGGACGCCTCCCGGATGAGTTGTGAGTAGTCTCCCTTGGACCATGGGTCCATGACTAGTAGCTATGTGATGTTCTCCTCCCGTTCTTGTGCTTCACTAATTAGTCCTCGTGAGCTGCCCTACATGATCGAGGCACATATGTAATCCTTATGCTGTTGCTATGATGAGTTTGCTGGGATCCGATGGATTATGAGATTATGTTCAGATTGTGTTTGAGTAATATATTTGATTCACCTTTTTTATATTTATGTTCGTAAGTAATTCTTGCATGTTCTCCGTTGTTATTTATTGCTTTGGCCAAGTAGTAGGTAGTGACTCCAAGAGGGAACGTTATGCTTGATTGTGGGTTCATGCCCCTCGATGACTAGTTTGAGTGACAGAAACATGAGTCTAGGGGATGTGCTGTTGCCACAAGGGGGAAAACAACGGTGCTTGTGCCCGCGGGTGCAAGGATTGTTTACTTTACGCAAAGTTCTTTTAATGCAGTTGTCTGTTGCTTTGAGTTTACACTATGGGTGGGGCTCGCAACTTAATACCAGCGAGATGTTCTGGATAGATATCTCAAGGTGGATGATTAGTAGTAGATATTGATGGATTTCGGTCTACTTACTTTGGCGTACCGCCCATGCTTTGAACCTCTACCTTTCTTGCAATGTAGTCAGCATTGGTTTGCGCACATGGTCCTGTCAATTGCCCTGCTGTAATTCGTTTACCTCACATAGCAGTTTTATCGTCTTTTGGGAGAGAGACATCACTAGTGAACATCATGAGACTCCGGTCCATATTACCATCATTGATCACATCCGCTATTTACTTTTCCGCTATTTACTTACTATTGCAATTATACCTATCACTATTATCACTTGCGTTTGATCCTTTGTAAACTACAAGGCCGGAGGGATTGACAACCTCTCTGTACTCGTTGGGAGCAAAGTTATTTGTATCTGTGTGCAGGTCCACGTTGATTGCTAATATCTGGCGCCGTTAGCAGTTGACACCTTCTTGTTGAAACTGGGAGTCTCTGGGAAATCGATCCTTGGTATTACCAAGGGAAAACTTCTGCTACACTGCATCTCAAACCTTACATTTGGGGTAACCAACGAGGGGTGAGAAGCCACCTAGCAAAGCAATTTCTGGCGCCGTTGCCGGGGACTCCACTCTTCAGGATAGGGGAGTTGCACGCTATCTTTTACCTTTGCTTTTAGTCTTGCTAGTTTACCTTTCAGTATTGCTTTAGTATCCTTTATCAAAATTACAAAAAATAATTATTTGCTTTTCTGTTAGTAGTCCTTTCTGTTTAGCCAAACATGTTAGGATTTGGTGCTTTGAGGGAATCAGAAGTTCTAGATTTCCATCAAAGGGATGGAGAAAATATGAAGAAGGCATGGGACAGAATTTCTGATGCACATAGGAGAATTATGCCTTGGATACCTATAAAAATTGTTCTCAGGAATTTTTGCCATGGCCTTTTTAAATGGTGTAAACACTCTCTTGACATTATAGCTGAGGGAGATTTCCTAGAATGTGATGAAGCTAGAGCTCTTGAAATTATACATGATCTATCTAGTTACTTTGTTTATGATCATAACTTTGATACTGTCATAGATAGACTTGCTACTATTGAGAAGAGAATGGATGCTCTAGACTTGATGAAGGTAGAGAAACCCAAACCCAATAAGAGAGATATTTTGGAAATAGATAATGATTGGGAGCCTCTTGTTAGGATTGGTATCTCTAATCAAGACTTCCTTGCTTATTGTGATATTGGATCTATAGTTTCTACTATGCCAAAAATTGTTCATGATTCTTTAAAATTTAACATGGATAGATTATCATCTCATCATGAACACACTAATGGAGATATTTCTGAAATCCAGGGCAGAATAAAAGATGTACCAGTTAAATTCCTTAAAGGGATTGCAATGATTGATTTCTTCATCATGGAGCCAAACCAAGGAAATATAGTGCTTGGAAGGGACTTCCTCCGAGCAGTAAAAGGCTTCATTGATATAGGTAAGGGACAAATCCGCTTGCGCGGAAAGGCAAAAGGTGTGTACCCCTTTCCTAGAAAGAACAAGAGTGAACTTGTTGAGGAACCATTTGAAACAATTTATAACTCCGATTATTACGATGGTTATTGATTCCTCTATGCATTATGCCTAGCTTAAAGGCATAAAAGAAAGCGCTTTTGGGAGGCAGCCCACATGAATAAATTTTTATTTTGCTTTTGTTGTGTCTTGATGTTGTTTACTACTGTAGCATCATCATTGTATCTTTGCTTTTTAATTTTGTGCCAAGTATAGCCTCTGATTGCAAGAAAGTTCAAAAGTTGTGAGGTGCTGTCCAGGAAACAGATTCTGTCCTTGGATAGAAAAATTCGTATAAAATCACCAGATCATCTTTTTGGTATGAATTTTTTCGAAAGCGTTCTCTATATAATTGTCTTTCGTGCGTCTGTTCTGAGTTTTTTGATTTGAGTTGCAGAAGTACCCCGAACAAATCATTTACTACCTGCTGTTCTGTTTTTCACAGATTCTGTCCTGTTTTGCCTTTCCTTCATTTTGCAAACCTAGAGCTTGCTTTTTCTTTGCAAAAACCTTTTGGCAATCTTGAGAAACAGTAGACCTTCAAGAATATCCTTATTTCCAGCAAGGTATAATTATTTTATTATGGGTACTAACCTCGCTAATCAGATTATGATGAGTTATGTATGAAGGGAGTTTTCAAGTGTGCGAGGGAAGATGATAAAAAGATTCAGGAGTGTCAAGCGCTCAAGCTTGGGGATGCCCCCGCGCACCCCTAAGAAATATTCAAGGAGACTCAAGCGTCTAAGCTTGGGGATGCCCCCGTGCATCCCCTTCTCCATCAACATTATCAGTTCGTCTTTCGTTCCACTATATTTTAATCACTTCATGTGTTATGTGCTGTGCTTGGAGCGTCTTGCTTTTAGTTTCCTTTTTAGTTTTTCATAACGAGTCGGAACTCAGCGTTCTTTACGTGGGAGAGAAACACACTCCACTTCTACCTAGAACATAACATAGAATTTTCATGCCTATCTATGCTGTGTGTGTTCTTTGTCTTTTAATAGCTACTATCATGCTTAGCTCTTAGTATTCATGCTTATCTTTTCAAAGAGCTTTCGTTTAGTTGGTTGCTTGAACTCTCTTTAGTTACCATGCTTATCTTATTAAGAGAGTTTGCTTCCGTTGCATTGGTTAATATGTCTATGATAAAGATGCTACGTGCATAATGGCGCTTGGTAGTTCAGGTTTTCTTATGGTTAGTCTCAAATAGCTGGGAGATTCCCAATGTGTTATTGGAGTACCAACACGATTTGTTTGCCAATGATGTGGTATGGTTTAGTAATATCTTCCTTCAAGAATTTATTTTGATTGACTTGGCGTATGCTCACGCATATTTAAGACTGTAAAGAAAGTCTGTCAAGCCTTGATGATCTTTTATTTCTAAGTAGCGATATAACTTCCATGCCTGATTCAATGTTGCTTTGTCGCTCTGCATGATTATGACCGTCATTGCTCTCTTAGTTGGTCACTCCCAGTCTTTTGCTAACCTCCACCTGTACTAAGCGGACTGACTGCTTGTGCATCCACATCCTTTTAAACCAGTTATGCCATATGAGTCCACCATACCTACCTATATGTGGTATTTCACCGCCACTCCAAGTAAATTTACATGTGCTACCTTTAAAACCTTCAGTTTTTGCAATACATAGCTCATGGGAAAGTAGCTTAAAAACTATTGTGGTAAAGAATATGTTGCTTATGTATCTTATTTCTTATAAGTTGCTTGCTGAGCGGTAACCATGTTTCTGGGGACGCCATCAACTGTTACACTTTTGTTGTATATCATGTGAGTTGCTATGCATGTTCGTCTTGTCTGAAGTAAGGGTGATTTGCCATGGGTTGAATGGTTTGAGTATGCATATTGTTAGAGAAGAACATTGGGCCGCCAACCAAAGCCATGTATCATGGTGGAAGTTTTAGCTTGGACATTAATCCTCAATCTCTTATGAGAATATGCTTAAGCATTAAAGAGGAGTCCATTATCTATTTTCTATGTTGTCCCGATATGGATGTCCTCAAGTTGAGATCTATCAAAAACGAGAAATCAAATGCGATCTATCTCCTTGGACCTTTGTACAGGTGACATAGAGGTACCCCTTTGTGACACTTGGTTGAAACATATGTAATGCAATGATAATCCATGGAAATCCGAGCTAATTAGGACAAGGTGCGAGCACTATTGGTATTCGATGCATGAGGCATGCAACTTATAGGATGTCTTATGCAAAACACATATGAAGTACTACTACCGTTGACAAAATTGTTTCTATGTTTTCAAAATAAAAAGCTCTAGCACATGAGAAATCCCTGCTTCCCTTTGCGAAGGGCCATTCTTTTACTTTTATGTTGAGTCTCCACCTTCTTCAAAGCACCAACTACCGAGAGCATGATTGTCATTCTGAGTGTAATGTGCATTGTTCCAAAGTAGCATTGTCTTTTGCATGATTGTGATATCGTTTATTTTGAAATCATTGTATCTAGTCATCACTTAAACCTTGAAGGTGCCCCTGCATTTATGTTTTGCTTCACTAAAGGGGGCAAGCTAGATATCACTTTATCATATTTGCACATCATGTTCATTGCAAATCTATTTGATGTTTCAGTATCATATTGTAAAACTTTCAGTTCTTTGTGATTTTCTCATGAGGCAACTTAATTACTACAGATTCATTATCTCAGTAAGCTTTTGTCATATGACTATGAATAAGTCCTATATGGTTAATAGCATGTCACCACAGAAATTATTCTTGTTATCATTTACCTACTCGAGGACGAGCAGGAATTAAGCTTGGGGATGTTGATACGTCCAAAACGTATCTATAATTTCTGCTTGCTCCATGCCTCTTTTGGGTGATATTGCTATGATATTTATACACTTCCATACACTTTTGATCATATTTGGACTAACCTATTAACTCAGTGCACCCCACTGCCAGTTTCTGTTTTCGGCTGTTCTTGTATTTCAGGTTTTCACATTACGAGAACTGCCAGGAAAAATCCAGAAAAATTATATAAAAAATCAGCGTTCCAGAAACTACCGTGCGCCCGAAGGACAGCCGGGGGGGGCACCAGGGCTCCAGGCGCCCTGGCGGCGCGCCCCCCCTGTGCCGCGCCGGGGGGCGCCTGGGCCCCCCGAGGCTCCTCCGATGCCCCCCTTTGGCATATATTTAAAGCGTCTCCCGAAACCCTCGAAACAGGAACTCTTTTTCGCGATCTCATCTCTGTTCCGCCGCTGCCGCTTCCAAGATCGGGAGCACCAGGAGAACTCTTCCCGGCACCCTGCCGGAGGGGAGGATCACCACCGGGAGCTTCTCCACCACCATGGACGCCTCCCGGATGAGTTGTGAGTAGTCTCCCTTGGACCATGGGTCCATGACCAGTAGCTATGTGATGTTCTCCTCCCGTTCTTGTGCTTCACTAATTAGTCCTCGTGAGCTGCCCTACATGATCGAGGCACATATGTAATCCTTATGTTGTTGCTATGATGAGTTTGCTGGGATCCGATGGATTATGAGATTATGTTCGGATTGTGTTTGAGTAATATATTTGATGCACCTCTTTTATATTTATGTTCGTAAGTAATTCTTGCATGTTCTACCAAGTAGTAGGTAGTGACTCCAAGAGGGAACGTTATGCTTGATTGTGGGTTCATGCCCCTCGATGACTAGTTTGAGTGACAGAAACATGAGTCTAGGGGATGTGCCGTTGCCACAAGGGGGAAAACAACGGTGCTTGTGCCCGCGGGTGCAAGGATTGTTTACTTTACGCAAAGTTATTTTAATGCAGCTGTCTGTTGCTTTGAGTTTACACTATGGGTGGGGCTCGCAACTTAATACCAGCGAGATGTTCTGGATAGATATCTCAAGGTGGATGATTAGTAGTAGATATTGATGGATTTCGGTCTACTTGCCTTGGCGTACCGCCCATGCTTTGAACCTCTACCTTTCTTTCAATGTAGTCAGCATTGGTTTGCGCACATGGTCCTGTCAGTTGCCCAGCTGTAATTCGTTTACCTCACATAGCAGTTTTATCGTCTTTTGGGAGAGAGACATCACTAGTGAACATCATGAGACTCCGGTCCATATTACCATCATTGATCACATCCGCTATTTACTTTTCCGCTATTTACTTACTATTGCAATTATACCTATCACTATTATCACTTGCGTTTGATCCTTTGTAAACTACAAGGCCGGAGGGATTGACAACCTCTCTGTACTCATTGGGAGCAAAGTTATTTGTATCTGTGTGCAGGTCCACGTTGATTGCTAATATCTGGCGCCGTTAGCAGTTGACACCTTCTTGTTGAAACTGGGAGTCTCTGGGAAATTGATCCTTGGTATTACCAAGGGAAAACTTCTGCTACACTGCATCTCAAACCTTACACTTGGGGTAACCAACGAGGGGTGAGAAGCCACCTAGCAGGGTCCCGAGGCCGGCTCAGTTGAGTACGGGTACCGGGTCCCCTTCGGCGGAATCCACGTCTTCATCGACAAGATCGGCGAACCGGGCCCTTTGCCGGACACCTACACCATCATCATCGAGACGGCTCAGCGTGCGCGACCTGCTCGGGTTCAGCCCGCCATGAAGCGTGCCTTTGTTGGATACCCCCAGGGCGCTGGAGGTTCTGGATCTCACGGTGAGACGGCCGCGTTATCTGACGGTGAGTCGTCCACGGACGAGACTAATTCAATGTATCAGATGTGGAGCGGACGGCTTGGGGGCTGGTCCAATGGTAATAGCATTCCGGACTCCCGTGAGCCGCCGAGGGCGGCGATTTTTATGACTAGCACCCAGCCAGTTCTCGGCTTGACAGTCACCGGGGAAACATCGACTGCGGCAGGCGTGGGCAGACCAACACGCCCACCGACTCAGGTCTTGACATATCTGTTGGAGGCTCTGGCGAATCTGATGGGAACGGAGGTAACCCCAGAGAACCAGGAGGGGCACAAGGCAGATGTGGATAAGCTGTGACAGGAGATAGCGCAAGCAAAAGTAGATCTGGCGGCGGAGAACGCCAGGATGATTGCAGAACAGGTTGTTTTGGACGCCTAGGCTCAGCGGATCCAAGCAGATTCATACCGGCTCTCGGTGGATCTGAACACTGCTAATGAGGTCATGAGGAGGAAGCAACGGAGTCGTCTGCCTTTCGTTTACGAGCCGAGGAATCTTTTCAACACAGCTGGAGCAGGGGGCAGTAACTCGCCGGGGGCAAACCGGATGGCTGAAGTGCCTAGGGCTGGACGGCCGGTTCAACCACGCATGATAAGTTTTTTGTATGCAAATCAAAACCTCCCAACACCTCGTTACCCGGCGACACCGGCGGGTCATTATTCCAACCCTCTGGATAACATGATAGCAGCGGCGACGAGATTGGCGGCTTTTCCAGTTGAGGGCGAAACTCCAGTGGCAGTGGAGACCTGGAGGGCCCATGAACTTCTTCAGACGGCGCTTCAGTAGCAACAGGCTTATTCTTATAGTCGGGACCAGATTCACTCAACCCCCCGTCCAAGTGTCAGCTACAGCAGGCATGTTGACTCGCCAGAGGTTTCATGCACAGAGCAGCACTGTGACCCGCCTCGTGGGCATGACCCGGCGCGGCATGGCGCCAATGTGCAGGACTTAGTGGATCAAGGCAGGATGCACCGAGAGACCGAGCTGGCGGCTCAGGCGGTAGATCATCAGCCGGCGCCGTTTTACCCGGCAGCTTCAGTAGAGACAGGCAGGACTTCTCGAGCATGGGGCATACCATGCTTAACGGCAGCTATACGGAACGAGCGTTTACCCAAGGACTTCAAGGGCCCTCGTAAGGTGCCTAACTACACAGCAGATCAACCACCCGAGGCTTGGGTGGAGAGTTACGAGATGACTATGGAGATGCTGGATGTTAGCGAGGCCGCATGTGCTAAGTATTTCACCATGATGCTGGAAGGCACAACCCGTAACTAGTTGAAAGGATTGCCCGTCAATTCCATTGGGTCATGGGCAGAGCTGAAGACCAAGTTTATCAAGCATTTCAAGGATACATGTAAGCAGCCGATGTCAATTGTGGATTTAGCTTCTTGTGTTCAAAATGAGGGCGAGGCAACAACCAGCTGGGTGCGCCGGGTCTCAAACGTTATACATTCCTCAGACAAGATCAATGTCGGGTTAGCAGTGTTAATGTTGGAAAAGAATTGTCATTTTCTTCCACTCAAACAGAAGTTAGGGCGGCTTACGCGTCATTGCGGTGACATGGGGGAGCTTATGGCGGCTCTCGTCAAATATGCCGACTCTGATAGTATAAAGGACCCCGAGTCTGAGGCTGAAAGACCAGGAAAGGGAAAGAAGAGTAATGACACGGGAAGACAGCAGTTTAACCCGGTCAATCAAAGCAGTGGCAATAAGCGCAAAGCTGACACTTTTGTAGCTAATACTGGGACACGGAATTTTAATCAGCGTCGCAAGGGGAAGCCGCCTCTGAGATATAACCTTGATGAGGTGATGAATCAGCCATGTCCAAAGCATGGAACTGACGAAAGACCGGCTACCAATATGTGGAAGGATTGCAACATTATGAGACACTACAGGGAGTCTATCCAGAACAACCATGGACCGAATGGCGGGTCGGGTTCCGGTTCACACGGTCCGGGTTATGGAGGCGGCGGCTCAAATTCCAGGTTTCAAGGCCAAGGAAATCAAGGCGGCAACAACCAGCAGAACAATCAAGGGAATCAGCAGCAGTCCGGTTATCAGAGTAACCCGAAGCAGCTGAGCAGTGGGCAGTACCACGTATTTACCACAAGTCTGTGCAAGCGAGATCAGAAGCTTCATAAAAGGGCGATGAATGAAGTTGAGCTGGCAGTTAACCGTTTCTTGCGATGGTCTGAGCAGCCCATTGTGTGGAGCCGCGAGGATCACCCGCCCCGAGTTGATAATTCGGGTCAGCTGGCTTTGGTGGTGGAACCTCGGGTTGGAGGATATAAATTCACTAAGGTACTCATGGATGGAGGCAGCAGTATCAATATCCTTTACTATAATACTTTCCGTCGCATGGGTTTAACTGACAAGAATCTTAGAGCATCCAACACTATTTTCCATGGAGTAAATGCCTGGTAAGTCGGCGTACCCGGTGGGCAAAATTGATTTGAAGGTAACCTTTGGGGATGAATATGATGCCAGAACAGAGACCCTAACATTTGAGGTTGTTAGGATCCACATCCCTTATCATGCTCTGTTTGGGAGGCCGGCTTACGCTAAATTCATGGCAAGGCCGTGTTATGTTTATCTGCAGCATAAGATGCCGGGTCACAAGGGGACCATTACAGTGCATGGGAATCACACGATAGCCTTGGAGTGTGAACAGAGCGATGCGGCTTACACAGAGTCAGTTTGTGCCATAGAGGAGCTCAAATTCTATAAGGATAATTTTGACCCGGCAGATATGACATCTTTGAAGAAGCCAACCACAGAGCATGACCCGTTGCTGAAGTTTAACCAGCGGACGACACCAAGCTAGTTGACTTTGTTCCTGGCGACTAATCTAAGCAGTTCAGTATCAGTGCTAATCTGGATCCGAAATAGGAAAGCGCGCTCATCGAGTTCATCCGTGAGAACCGGGACATCTTTGCATAGAAACCTTCAGACATGTCGGGTGTACCAAAAGAACTCGCTGAGCCCACTTTCAATATTGATCCGAAGTATAAGCCGGTCAGACAGTTTCTTCACCATTTTAACGAGGAGAGACGGAAGGCCATTGGTGAAGAGGTGGCCCGGCTCTTGGTGGCCGGGTTCATCGTTGAAGTTTTTCATCCTGAGTGGTTGGCTAACCCAGTTTTAGTGCGTAAGAAGAACGACACTTGGCGAATGTGTGTGGATTACACAGACTTAAACAAGGCTTGCCCAGTTGACCCGTTCGCCCTCCCTCGTATTGATCAGATTATTGATGCTACGGCGGGCTGTGAGTGTTTGAGCTTTTTGGATGCCTATTCTGGGTATCATCGGATCAAGATGGCAGTTAAGGACCAGGAAAAGATAGCTTTCATCACTCCATTTGGAGCCTTTTGCTATGTGTCTATGCCTTTTGGGCTCAAGAGTGCCCAGGCGACTTACTAGAGGTGTGTACAGAATTGCCTTCACGGCCAGATCGGGCGTAATGTTCATGCTTATGTAGATGATATTGTGGTTAAATACAGAAAGAAGGAGACGCTGATTGACGATTCGAAAGAGACGTTTGATAATCTCCGGGTGTACAAGATGATGCTTAACCCGGCCAAGTGTGTCTTCGGTGTTCCAGCAGGCAAGCTTTTGGGGTTTTTTGGTCTCTAAGCGAGGCATCGAGGCTAACCCAGAGAAAATCAAGGCTATCACCTCCTTGGCACGGCTGAAGTGTGTCAATGATGTCCAGCGCTTGGCAGGATGAATAGCGGCTTTGAGCCGGTTCATAAGCTGCCTAGGTGAAAAGGCTATCCCTCTGTATCAGATGATGAAGAAGACAGATGACTTTGTTTGGAGTGAAGCTGCTGATGAGGCATTTGAGGCACTCAAGAAGCTATTGGTTGAGCCGCCGGTTCTTGCGGCTCCCATTGACAAGGAGCCCTTGTTATCATACCTTGCTGCAAATAGCAGGGCTGCCAGTGTGGCCATTGTTGAAAAGAAAGAGGCTAGCAAGGAGTATCCGGTTCAAATGCCGGTTTATTATATCAGTGAGGTGCTCATTGAGTCCAAGCAGAGGGATCCGCCTTGGCAGAAGCTAGTATATGGGGTCTTCATGGCAAGCCGGAATCTCAAGCAATATTTCATGGGTCATCCTATTACGGTGGTGAGTTCTGCTCCCTTAGGGGATATCATACAAAACAGAGAGGCCACAGGTCTAGTGGCCAAGTGGGCCACTGAGCTTGGGCCTCATGGGTTAAAGTATGTACCTCGAACGGCCATCAAATCATAAGTGCTCGTGGATTTTATCAATGACTGGACAGAATTGCAGACGCCCGCGGAAAAGCCGGATAACACATATTGGACAATTCACTTTGATGGGTCCTGGCAATTGGAAGGCTCGGGGCTGGAGTTGTCCTAACTTCCCCGCGAGGTGATAAGTTCTCTTATGTTCTCCGGTTAATATTCCCTTGTACTAATAATGCAGCTGAGTATGAGGCCGTGCTCCATGGTCTTCGGATGACTAAGGATATGAACTTAAGCTGGGAGAGGTGCTTTGGTGATTCAGATCTGGTAGCTCAGCAGGTTTCTGGTACTTGGGATTCCAAGGATCCGCTCATGGCGGCTTATATACGAGAGGTTGATGCTATTGCGGGTCACTTCAAGGGTTACCAAGTTGACCATGTTGATCGGAGGAAGAACGAGGCGACTGATACCTTAAGCCGATTAGGATCTCAGCGTAAGCCGATACCTCCCAACACTTTCTTGGATGTTTTGGTTAACCCGTCTGTCAAGTTGCCTACAAAGGAGGACCTTGCTATTCCTGACCCGGAGGCATAGTTGGTAGCGGCTCTTCATGTTATACCTGACTGGACGGTTCCGTATTTGGCTTACATGACCCAGGGTGAGTTACCTGAGGATGAAATCTTGGCCAGACAAATAACACGGCGGTCTAAGTCAATGACAATTGTCAACGGAGAATTGCACCATTGCAGTGTTACAGGGATGTTTCAACTTTGCGTCTCTCCCGAGGAAGGCTGTGAGATCTTGCGAGAGATCCATGAAGGAGATTGTGGTCATCACGCCGGCTCTAAAACTCTTGTGGCCAAACCTTTTCGTCACAGGTTCTATTGGTTGACAACTCATGCTGATCCTGAAGACTTGGTCAGCAGATGTGACGGTTGTCAGAAATTTTCACGGCGTGCTCATGTTCCGGCTCAAGAGTTGAGGATGATCCCAATAACTTGGCCATTTGCGACTTGGGGGCTTGATATGGTTGGGCCTTTCAAGAGGTCTAAGGATAAGAAAACCCACCTTTTGGTGGCAGTGAACAAGTTTACCAACTGGATTGAGGCAGAGCCAGTTAGCAAGTGTGATGCTGAAACAGCGGTTCGATACATCAAAAAGGTGATTTTCCATTTTGGTTTTCCCCACAGTATCATAACAGATAATGGCACTAATCTGTCTAAGGGTGCTATGAGGGGATTTTTTCAACGTAAGCATATTCGACTTGATGTTTCTTCTGTGGCTCACCCCCAGTCTAATGGTCAAGCGGAACGAGCTAATCAAGAGATTCTGCGAGGGATCAAGCCCCGGCTTATGGTTCCTTTGAAGAGAACGGCGGGTTGTTGGGTAGAGGAGTTACCTTCTGTGTTATGGAGCATCAATACAACACCCAACAAATCTACAGGTTACACACCCTTCTTCATGGTCTATGGAGCCGAGGCGGTTCTTCCTAGTGATATCTGTCATGACTCGCCTCGAGTGGCGGCTTACGTTGAAACTGATAATGAGAAGGCACATCAGAATGCATTAGATTTGTTGGATGAAGAGCGTGATCTCGCGGCGGCTCATTCAGCAATCTATCAACATGATTTACGACGATATCACAGCCGACGGGTCAAAACCAGAACCTTTCAAGAAGGCGACTTAGTGGTCCGGTTCATCCAAGATAAAACTGATATGCATAAGCTTTCACCGCCTTGGGAGGGACCTTTTGTCGTTTGCAAGAATCTGCACAATGGGTCATACTATCTGATTGATGTTCGAGAGCACAAGGATTCACGCACATCAGAAGAGGAGACTAATCGGTTGTGGAATATTGCTCATCTCCGGCCTTACTATACTTAAGCCTCCGGCCCTCATGATGTATATAGTTCGTTGATGTAAATATTAGAAAAATATAATAAAGCCGGCATCCCTGATAATTCGGGGCCTGTGTCGTTTTCACTTCTTCAAAGCTGAGTCCTTGTCATCATCTTACATGTTTAATCAAGAGGCTTGGCGCCCAAATTACAGGGACCAAAGAGAGTTGGATTCATGGCACAACTCAAACATAGGCCCTCGATGAGAATAATTCGCAAGTATGTCACTTGGGGGCTTCCTGTTCAAACATAGGCGTATTCGACCAAAGAGAACACAACGTTACTACCCATTTGACCGGGTTATGTTCAAACATAGGCGTATTCGACCAAAGAGGACATAACCTGTGGGTCATCCTACCTATACCCAGCTGCTTCAACTCCATCAGGTCATCTTGATTGACCCGGCGAACTCTTGGCAATCAGTCTTATATGGCGTATTTGACCAAGACCTGAGCTTGCTAAGGTTCAAACGCCGACTGTCATGCGAGAGCACGGCTTACAGATAGTCAGGATAGATCCAGGCTCAAAATGCCACCTTCCTTGAAACTTGCATAATTCGGCCTGTGATGCAAGATGCAACTCTCACCCCACGTACTCTAGACAAGTCTATCTTTAAAGCAAAGACATGTACTTGTCTAGGTTCAAATCTCGATTGGGTACTGTGAGAGCCGACTCACAACACGCACGTACCTTCCAGTGGCCAACGGGCTAGTTGCATTGAAGAAGAACCTTTGGCTTGGCGGCATGCAAAAGCCTCAGATGTTTTTTGATCTCTTTTTTCTCTGGTTCTTTTGGTATTTGTGAGTTTTTCATTTGAGCTGCGTTCTTTGCAAGTTCGGCTAAGCTGCCTCTACATATGGCTCACATTGGAAGCCTCTCCGGGTCTCTGCAAGCCAACCCAATGAACGGCTTTAAGCCGCCAGAAAGTAACAATCTTACTTCTGGAGCGATAGTTCTACAAGACTTTAACTGCATGAAGACTGATAAAGCCATCGATTTTGACATATCTTGCAGGTGTGATTATTTTCCATGATAATTAAGCTGGCCCTGGTTATAGGACATCTGTCCCCAGTGGCACCAGTTGGGCATAATGACCCGCCCGGCGGTAAGCCGCCAGGGCATTTCTTCTTTGTTTATGTGCAGGATAAGGTTTCAATTGATCTACACAAGTCAATACTATCACAAGCATAAAGTGGTGTTTCGACAGCTGGTAGATCAATAATGTTATGCATAGGCAGGACCGTGCACGATGGCACGACAGATTCAAGTTTTACTACCCTATTACAAGACTTTGAGAGCCAATCAAAATAATGCTTCTCTATGGGACCAAGTATGTAAACCGCCAAGACGATTCACTCTTCTTGACCTTGATGCGTTGAAGTCTCCAGATTACCCTTCTCCGGTTCTTCGTCCTCCTCTGTCTGAAAGTTCTGTGCCAACCAATTGAAGCCAGCCAAAGCTTCAAATTCACCCTCTTCATCAATAAGTTCAGATGGATCAATTTCAGGGGCAAAAGTGTGCTTACTAATGGGAGGGATTAACTCCATCACTTTGTAAGACAGAGTGGGCATCTTATGGTTTCAATACTGTAAGCCAGCTGATATTTAGACATGTCCGTTTCACTAACAATCATGCTGGCCAGAGGGCGGATATTCTTGACGCAGGCAAAAAAGTCCTTTTGATCAAAAGCCGTGTCGTCTTCCTTTAGGCTTGGATAACTAGTGGCTAAGTCGGCTGGGTCTAACTCTGGAAGCCACGCCTTAGCCCAGCTCAAAGCTGTTACGGCACCGACTCTCGCAGATGATCGCTTCATTTCATCAATTCTGGCAGGCAGAACAGAAAGTCTCCTTAAAATATCCAGAAAAAACCTTGGTGCCTAGTTGGACGGAGAGACGGTAGCCAAAGCGCGCTGAGCTCCAGTGTATAACTGTTCCACAAGTGTGTAAGTTGCTTTAAGTTTTACAAGCGGCTCTCTGGCAAGATTACTGCTCCTGCTACCTATATGAGTCATAAATTGGTCAGTGGCGGTTTATGTTACCTAAGGAAAAATTCAATTTGCAACATGGCGGCTTACCGAAGATAGCTGAAGTCATTTGAGACACACGATGCTTTAATCCGGCCGGTGAATTCAGCTGTCACCTTTTCAAGAGTTGCTTCTGCTTTTTCGGCTCTCTGCATCAAGGTGGTTCTCTCTTCAACACAAGCAGACTTCTCCATTTCAAAGTCAGCCTTCAGTTTCTCCGTTTCAGTCAGACTAAATTGAAATTTTGATTCAGCCTTCTGGGTCTCAGATTCTTGAAACTTAAGCCGGTCTTTTGTGTCATCTATATGCGCTTGCAATTCAGGAGTGGTATCCTGTATCAACAAAGGGATTATGAAGCAAATTATTTTCCGAGTTACAAAAGTTGAAGTCCCAAGCCTTTTGCAAGCAACAACACTTGGCACTTGGGGGCTAAAGGATGCTGAAGTGTTCTTTCAGTGCCGGTTCATATCAATAAAGTCCCAAGCACTTTGCAAGCAAGAGTACTTGTGAAAGGATCGATATGGTTGACTACAGGGGGGGTGAATAGGCAACTAACAATTTTTAGCTTTTCTTAACCAAATTAAAATTTAGCAACAAAGTAAGTTGTCTAGATATGCAACTAGATAGACAACCTATATGATGCAACAATAACAACCACACAAGCAAGCAAGCTTAGGTATACAAGGAAAGCTTGCACAAGTAAAGGTAAGAAATAACCACAAGTGCAGCCGGTGAAGACGAAGATGTGTTACCGAAGTTCCTTCCCTTTGAGAGGAAGTACGTCTCCATTGGAGCGGTGTGGAGGCATAATGCTCCCCAAGAAGCCACTAGGGCCACCGTATTCTCCTGACGCCCTCACGCAATGCAAGGTGCCGTGATTCCACTAGTGGTGCCCTTGAAGGCGGCGTCCGAACATTTACAAACAAGGTTGGGGGAGGCTCCCAACGACACCATGAAGCTTCACCACAATGGAATATGGCTTCGAGGTGACCTCAACGGTCTAGGGTGCTCAAACACCCAAGAATAAACAAGATCCGCAAGGGATTAGTGGGGGGGATCAAATTTCTCTTGGTGGAAGTGTAGATCGATGCCTTCTGAAGCAATCCCTAGGAAATCAACAAGTTTGATTGGCTAGAGAGAGATCGGGCGGAAATGGAGCTTTGAGCAACAATGGAGCTTGGGGAGGAAGAGGTGAGTCTTCTTGAGGAAGAAGACTCCCTTTATATAGTGGAAGGACAAATCCAACCGTTATCCACCAACTCTGCCCGCAACACGCGGTACTACCGCACTTAACGTGCGGTACTACCACACGGCCCTGCGGTACTACCGCACCGGGTGCGGTACTACCGTTGGCGTGGCAAGAGCCAGATCTAGCCGCTATTGCATTAAAACAATGGGCGGTAGTACTGCCGGAGTGGTACTACCGCACGTCCTTATGGTACTACCGTAAGACACGATCAGATTGGTCGGGGAAGAGTGCAGACTAAATAAATTACGTCTGCGGCTTCTTCTGCGGAGTTTCGGTCGATGCAGAAACCCGACACGGTACTACCGCTTGCACGAAGCGGTACTACCGTGTAGGACGCGTAAGTAAAAAATTACTTCCGCTCCTACTGTCGTACTAGTTACGACGCTGGGGCCAGTCACACGGTACTACCGTGTCCTTGGCACGGTACCAGCGCATCATGCGGTACTACCGTTATCTTGGAGCGGTACTACCGTGGGGCCGTGCGGTACTACCACTTTCTCTGAGCGGTACTACTGCATGCCTCAGAGTGGTAGTAGTAGAACGTCACTGTTTTCGCAAAGACAAGGAAAATAGCCGGAGCTCCAGTGAAGCGAAAGAAAGGTGGTGCGAATGAGTAGATGTGTACGTGTTGATTCCACCCAAACCTTTCCGAAGCGGACCCCCTCTTAATAGTACGGCTCTCCTATGACTCAATTCCACCGAAAAGAAACAAAAGGAAACACCGTCTTCAAAAGGTTCCGAGGGGCACTCAATCATCTTGTGCCTAGGTGTGAGATATCTGAAAAGCATAGTGCACACGATTAGTCCGCAAAAGCATTGTCATCAATCACCAAAACTACTTAGGGAGAAATATGCCCTTAAAATCTCCCCCTTTTTGGTGGATTGATGACAATACGGGATTTTCACAAAGATATACTGTATATAAATAAATAGTAAGCAAACCCAGCATGAATATAAAATATAGGTAAGCTCCCCCTAGATGTGTGCATGCTTAAGAAGATGCTTTGGACTGCACAACACACATACTAGGATCAACGCTCCCCCTATATTTTATAAACAACATACTCCTTGCAGCTAAGAATATGACTCTACGCATGGATGCAAGGAGGATACTGTGAGCACATATTAACAGGGCAAGTGAAGCAAATTCTCACAACTTAGCAGATAGCACAGACATAATAACGAGATAAGGAGTAGAGTGCATATATCTCACACCATATGATAGGTCTCACACACACACGACACAAACCAACGAAAGAAAACAAGGTTCGACCTACGAAAGTAAATAAAACGTGGCACAAGACACACACACGCAAATCCTACGCTCTCCCCCTTCGGCATCGAGACACTAAAAAGGGCAGAGAGGACACTAAGACATAAGTGGTAGCTCAGGCGGAAGAGATCAGTTGTCACGCGCCTCGTCAGTCCCCTGCTGCTCCTCCTCGGAATCTAACCACTTGTATCACTGCTTGGCAATCCACTCAGCCTCTGGAGTAATGTTCTTCTCAGACCCACTAGACACACCATCGCCAAAAGTCCTTAGGATCTTCTTATCGCGCCGGCGAACCTGCTTCTGAGCAACATGTGTCTTGTATTGGCCCTTGGCCTACATATAGAACAAAGCCTTCATCTTGCTCTTCAGCCTTTTAGCCCACGAGAGCTCAGACGATGGGGGAGCATACCCTCCAGAATTGTCCTCATTAGCTGCCTCCTCCGCAATTTCCTCCTCATCCACATCCATCTTAGCCGCAGCAGCCTCCGCACGGGTAGTGGTGTTATCCCATCGACTCTTGATGCGAACCTTGACAGGCTCATGACGAATCCAGTGAGGAGCTGATACGTCCAAAACGTATCTATAATTTCTGCTTGCTCCATGCCTCTTTTGTGTGATATTGCTATGATATTTATGCACTTCCATACACTTTTGATCATATTTGGACTAACCTATTAACTCAGTGCACCACAGTGCCAGTTCCTGTTTTCTGCTGTTTTTCTAATTCAGGTTTCCCCCATATTAAAAGTGCCCTAAAAATTCATGAAAAAATACAGGAAAAATCAGCGTATCGGGAGCTTCCAGAAAACCAAAGCAGGGCCAGAGGGGAGCCTGGGGTGGCCCAAGCGGCCACCCGGCGCGGCCCCACCCCTGGCCGCGCCAGGGGGGCGCCTGGGGCCCCACCTCCGCCTCTGGTGACCCCCTTTTGCATATATATTGCTCGCGTCCCGAAACCCTCGAGGACGGAACCTTTTTTCGCGATCTCATCTCTGTTCCGCCGCCGCCGCGCTTCCAAGATCGGGAGCACCAGGAGAACTCTTCCCGGCACCCTGCCGGAGGGGAGAATCACCACCGGGAGCTTCTCCACCACCATGGACGCTTCCCGGATGAGTTGTGAGTAGTCTCCCTTGGACCATGGGTCCATGACCAGTAGCTATGTGATGTTCTCCTCCCCTCTTTGTTCTTCATGGATTAGACCTCGTGAGCTGCCCTACATGATCGAGGCACATATGTAATCTTTATGCTGTTGCTCTACTGAGTTTGCTGGGATCCGATGGATTATGAGATTATGTTCAGATTGTGTGTGAGTAATATATTTGACTCACCTCTTTTATATTTATGTTCTTGAGTAATTCTTGCATGTTCTCCGTTGCTGTTTATTGCTTTGGCCGAGTAGTAGGTAGTAACTCCAAGAGGGAACGTTATGCTTGATTGTGGGTTCATGCCCCTCGATGACTAGCTTGAGTGACAGAAACATGAGTCTAGGGGATGTGCTGTTGCCACAAGGGGGAAAACAACGGTGCTTGTACTTGCGGGTGCAAGGATTGTTTACTTTACGCAAAGTTCTTTTAATGCAGTTGTCTGTTGCTTTGAGTTTACACTCTGGGTGGGACTCGCAACTTAATACCAGCAAGATGTTCTGGATAGATATCTCAAGGTGGATGATTAGTAGTAGATGCAGATGGATTTCGGTCTACTTGCCTTGGCGTACCGCCCATGCTTTTGAGCCTCTACCTTTCTTTACAGCATAGTTAGCATTGGTTTGCGCACATAATCCTGTCAATTGCCCAGCTGTAATTTGTTTACCTCGCTTAGCTGTTTTATCGTCTTTTGGGAGAGAGACATCACTAGTGAACATCATGGGACTCCGGTCCATATTACCATCACTGATCACACCCGCTATTTACTTCTTGTTCTTATTTCCTAGTTGCAGTCATACCTATCACTATTATCTCTTGCGTTTGATCCTTTGTAAACGACAAGGCCGGAGGGATTGACAACCTCTCTGTACTCGTTGGGAGCAAAGTTATTTGTATCTGTGTGCAGGTCCTGTCAAGCAAAAGTTGATGGCGCCATTGACACCTTCTTGTCGACCCTCGGAGTCTCACGGGATTCGATCCTTGGTATCTTTGCCAAGGGAAATTTGCCGCTACGCTACATCTCAAACCTTCCACTTGGGGTAACCAACGAGGGGCGAGAAGCCATCAAGCAAGTTTCTGGCGCCGTTGCCGGGGACTCCACTCTTCAAGATAGGGGAGTTGCACGCTATCTTTTATCTTTGCTTTTTAGTCTTGTTAGTTTACCTTTCAGTTTCTGCTTTAGTGTCCTTTATCAAAAACCACAAAAATAGTTATCTTGCTTTTAGTTGGCATTATGTCTGGTCCTTTTGCCTTTGGTGAGGCAGAAGTGCTCACCTTTAAACAAAGAGGTGGTGAGAGTCTAAAAGATGCTTGGTATAGAATTAATGATTCTCAAAAAAGAGCCACCAAGAAGCAATCTACTACTATCCTGCTTAAAATTTTTTATGTTGGAATTACTTCTTTGAATAGGTTTATTCTAGATTCTGCTATCAATGGAAATTTCCTAGAAGCCACAGTTTGGGAATCTCTTAGTATTATGGAAAATCTTGTTGGAAATCCCCCTGTTGTTAGCATTCAAGAGGACATTACCCTAGCTCACATTATGAAAAAACTTGAAAAGATAGAGCTAGAGATGCCAAACATTAATAAGATAAATGAGTTGGATCGTAAGATCCAAGGGAATTTGAATAGGCTTGATAGCTCCATGCATAAAATTATCAAAACTTTGGAGACCATGAAATCCCATGACTTGGATTCTTCTAGGATAGACAAGATCGAGGAAATCTTTGACACTTTAGGAACTACTTTCTCCTCAATCAAAACCAAAAAGGTAGAAACTCCGGCAAAGAAGGAGCCTAAGTTCGTTTACGTTCCAAAGGCTCCTCGTTCCAAAAGTAATCCATCTATTGCAGACTTTGGAAGAAACACCTCTCTTTGATAAATTTATAAATGAATCTTCCATTGATTTTCTACCTTTTGGTCTTCTCCCTAGAAGTATCTCTATTAGGCCTTTATTTGAAAGTCCTCTTAAGACTAGTTGTACTATTGAAGAGCTTTTTGATGATCTTAATGATGGTTCAATTGATACAACCTGATCTTTTTGCATCATGCCTAGCTTAAAGGCATAAAAGAAAGCGCTTTTGGGAGGCAGCCCACAACGAATAAAATTTTATTTTGCTTTTGTTGTGTCTTGATGTTTGTTACTATAGTAGCATCATCGTTGTATCTTTTCTTTTCAGCTTTGTGCCAGGTTTAGCCTCCGATTGCAAGAAAGTTCAAAAGTTGTGACGTGCAGTCCAGAAAATAGATTCTGTCCTTGGACAGAAAAATTTGTATAAAATCACCAGATCATCTTTTTGATCTGACTTTTTTTGACAGCGTGCTCTATACAATTGGATTTCGAGCGTATGTTCTGAGTTTTTTGATTTGAGTTGCAGAAGTGCCCCGAAAAAATTATTTACTACCTGCTGGTCTGTTTTCCACAGATTCTGTCCTGTTTTGCCTTTTCTTCGTTTTGCAAACCAGCTTGCTTTTTCTTTGCGAAAACCTTTTGGCAATCTTGAGAAACAGTAGCTCTTCAAGATTATCTTTATTTCCAGCAAGGAAAAGTTATTTTATTGTGGGTACTAACCTCGCTAATCAGATTATGATGAGTTATGTATGAATGGAGTTTTCAAGTGTGCGAGGGAAGATGATAAAAAGATTCAGGAGGGTCAAACGCTCAAGCTTGGAGATGCCCCCGTGCACCCCCAAGAAATATTCAAGAAGAGTCAAGCGCCTAAGCTTGGGGATGCCCCCGTGCATCCCCTTCTCCATCAACAATTATCAGTTCGTCTTTCGTTCCACTATATTTTAATCACTTCATGCGTTATGTGCTATGCTTGGAGCGTCTTGCTCTTAGTTTCCTTTTTTAGTTTTCTTTAGCTTTGCTTGCTGTTCATAACAAGCTAGAACCCAGCTTTCTTTGTGTGGGAGAGAAACACGCTCCACTTCAACCTAGAACACAACATAGGATTTTCATGTTTATCTTTGCTGTGTATGTTCTTTGTCTTTCCATAGCTACTGTCATGTTTAGCTCTTAGTTTTCATGCTTTTCCTTTTAAAGAGCTTTTGTTTAGTTGGTTGCTGAACTCTCTTGAGTTTTCATGTTTATCTTGTTAAGAGAGTTTGTCTGTTGCACTGAGTTGTGTGTCTTAACTTAAAGTAGGTAATTGAGGTTGCTATTTAATTTTAGTAGTAACTTGCAATAGTTTTGAGGTATTGCCATGAGTAATGTCTAAACTTTTGGTGTCAAGAGCTTTAGCCTATTAGTGATAGATGTCGTATTTTGGGCAATCCGTGTTTATTTTCGAAAACCTACAAAATAGTTGAGAACTTTAGCTACTAAATGGATCACTAATCTTTGGAGGGATCGAATATTAGAGTACACTCACGTACAATGGGTCGAGGATGCGCAAGGGTAACCAAACCCCCATACACACCTCCTCGGGGTACTTGTCTCTTTGTGAACCTCCTAACTAGATTGAGAGTTATCGATAATAAGTGCATGAGTTCTTCGGACTAATGTGAGTATTCGAAAGTTGACACTTCCACCTAACCATATTTTTCTAGCCTCTTCGGTACCGTGCATTGCCCTTTCTCACCTCGAGAGTTGGCGCATACTTCGCCGGTGCATCCAAATCCTTGGCACGATACGCTCTGTCATCATAAGCCTCATTATATCCTTCCTCAAAACAGCCACCATACCTACCTATTAAGGCATTTCCATAGCCTTTCCGAGATACATTGCCATGCAACATCCATCTTCTCATGACTTGATCTTCATGTCATACATGATTTTTGCTTGATCGATGAGCCGCATGCTAGTTGGGCCTTGTCCTAATCATTGCTACATGACGCGCTAGTATCATTGCATATCCTGCTACACTGGCAGAGGCATACATTTGCATACATCATGATAGTTTCATTTTCTTTATGTTGAGTACTTTTGTAAAGTGTGAAAGATCTTCTATACTTCTTGTAATACATAGAGTGCTGCCCCTAAAGTGAGGAAAAGATCCCAAAGAGGACAAATCAAAAGATCCCAAAGAGGACAAAATCAAAAGATCCCAAAGAGGACAAATGAGAGATAAATAGAAAGAGCCATTGAGGCCACAAAAAAATAAAAAAAAGAGAAAAAAGAGAAAAAGAAATAAAAAGAGAGAAGGGGGCACACTACTATTTCTTTTGAGAGATCCACACTCGTACTCCATCTTATACCTTATACTCCATAGAGATTATCATTCATGCATATAGCTATGTGGGGACCTTTACACTATAGAACTTGGCTTGTATATTCCAATGATGAGCCTCCTCAAAAGAGCTCTAGGTCTTCTTGAGCAAGCAAGTTGGATGCACCCCCACTAGTTCCATTGGAGAGCTTACCTTAGCTCATATGTGCATCCGTTGCATGGCAATCCCTACTCCTCACATCATATCTATCATTTGGCTTTCTCTCGCCGATGATTGTCCTCATTGATGTGAGCCTTTCACACCTTTTTTGTCTTCCCCCTTCATCATTTTTCTCTATTTGCCATCCTAAGTGTCGACTTTCTTGATTACGCTCATCCATTGCATGAGTGCTCAAAATATCGAAAGGGAGTGGATCATTTTGACTTGTACCTGGCTGACGGTCTGGGGATGAGTCAAGATAAGATTCCAAAGAAGACCAAGTGTGAAACTTTAGTAGATTAAGTTCTCAACAATACAAAAACTATGTTTTACTCTCTCATATATCCCTATCCCCTTTCTTGCACGCAAACACCATTTGGAGACATTCGAGTCACGGACAGCGAGAGCTCTTGCACCTTTATGTTCTTTACTTGTTACAATGCTAATATAGACTCTTGCTTGTTATGACTTGAATTGAATTACATGCCTTGATTGCTTTACTTAAAAGTTCTTATATGGTTGATAGCATGTCACCACAGAAATTATGCTTGTTATCATTTACCTACTCGAGGACGAGCAGGAATTAAGCTTGGGGATGTTGATACGTCCAAAACGTATCTATAATTTCTGCTTGCTCCATGCCTCTTTTGTGTGATATTGCTATGATATTTATGCACTTCCATACACTTTTGATCATATTTGGACTAACCTATTAACTCAGTGCACCACAGTGGGAGTTCCTGTTTTCTGCTATTTTTCTATTTCAGGTTTCCCCCATATTAAAAGTGCCCTAAAAATTCATGGAAAAATACAGGAAAAATCAGCGTATCGGGAGCTTCCAGAAAAACCAAAGCAGGGCCAGAGGGGAGCCTGGGGTGGCCCAAGCGGCCACCCGGCGCGGCCCCACCCCTGGCCGCGCCAGGGGGGCGCCTGGGGCCCCACCTCCGCCTCTGGTGACCCCCTTTTGCATATATATTGCTCGCGTCCCGAAACCCTCGAGGACGGAACCTTTTTTCGCGATCTCATCTCTGTTCCGCTGCCGCCGCGCTTCCAAGATCGGGAGCACCAGGAGAACTCTTCCCGGCACCCTGCCGGAGGGGAGAATCACCACAGGGAGCTTCTCCACCACCATGGACGCTTCCCGGATGAGTTGTAAGTAGTCTCCCTTGGACCATGGGTCCATGACCAGTAGCTATGTGATGTTCTCCTCCCCTCTTTGTTCTTCATGGATTAGACCTCGTGAGCTGCCCTACATGATCGAGGCACATATGTAATCTTTATGCTGTTGCTCTGCTGAGTTTGCTGGGATCCGATGGATTATGAGATTATGTTCAGATTGTGTGTGAGTAATATATTTGATTCACCTCTTTTATATTTATGTTCTTGAGTAATTCTTGCATGTTCTCCGTTGCTGTTTATTGCTTTGGCCAAGTAGTAGGTAGTAACTCCAAGAGGGAACGTTATGCTTGATTGTGGGTTCATGCCCCTCGACACTAGTAGAAAACAGGGCATTGGTCCAGCCCATTAGCCCCGGTTCAATCTAGAACCGGGACCAATGGGGGTACTGGACCCGGTTCGTTAGCCCAGGGGGCCGGCCGGGCCACGTGGGCCATTGGTCCCGGTTCGTCTGGACCTATTGGTCCCGGTTGGCTCTAAAAACCGGGACCAATGGCTCTTGCTCCTGGCCCACCACTATTAGTCCCGGTTTGTTTTATGAACCGGGACCAAAGGCACACCTTTAGCCCCGGTTTGTAGCACTAACCGGGACCAGTGAGTTGCCTATATAAACCCCCTCACTCAAGAGCAGAGCTCACTGCTCTGTTTTTTTTCTGGCCGAGGGGGAGAGGGGTTAGTGGTGCTCTAGCTCACCTCCTATGCACACAACATGTTCGGTGGAATGCCCGAGCCACACTAGTTAAGCTTTTCTCCTCTCGAAGCTCTATTTTCTCCGGGATTTGTCTAGGTTTAGCGGTCCGTCACGTCCCGTCCCCGTCTTCGCCGCCGTCGATCGCCCCCGCCGATCTCGTCACCGGCACCACCGTGGTGAGCCTCTTGTTATGTCCATGCTTTTCTTACTTTTATTATTGCTTTAGATAGATATTTGTCTAATTTTCTTACGTTTATTATTGCTTGTTATTATATAGTGCGATGGTTTTGATATCCGCCCACGTGGGCCCTCGTCCGGTCTACGATTCGGATGTGGTATATTATCTTTAATTTATAACTATTTGTTTTAGTGCTTATGATAGTTATGCCGACCAACCTGGCATGCATAGATGTTTTATTATGTCTAGGAGGTAGTTGAACCGGAAATTCCAACCGACCCTCTTGTGGAGAGGTTAAATTTAGTTGAAGAGGAAAACATTTCGTTAAAGAAAAAATTGGAAAAAATGGAGGAGGAGAAGATGGAATTGGAGTTGCATGTTGCGGAAGTTATCGATGATCACAAGATCAAGATGGAACCTATTGTCGAGAGGTTAAATTTAGTTGAAGAAGAAAACAAATTCTTGAAGGAAAAAATAAAAAAAATTGTGGACGAGAAGATGATATTGGAGTTGCATGTTGCGGATGTCGTCGATGATCACAAGATCAAGATGGATGCAATGCGGTTGAAGATTAAAAAGATTAGAAAATATGCCATTAATACCGAGGCTTGGTATCATTATGCCGTTGGATCAATTGTTACCTTGGTTGCGATTATGATAGCATTTGTTTTCGCGTTGAAATGTTTTACATAGTTTCGATGTGTATGAAGAGCTATATATGTTGTTAGATGAGAACTATATATGTATGTACTTTGGTTTTAATGTGATGATGAACTTTTATCCATTTGGTCACTTAATTATCTATTTATGATGTTCTGTAATGGTTTTTGACACACTTAATTATATATAAATGCACGCAGATGAACCGCCAATGGATGTACGGTGACAGACACACCTCCGAGTACATTAAGGGCGTGCGTGAGTTTCTAAATGTGGCAGAGGCAAACAAGCAGAATGGTTTTATGTGTTGTCCATGCACTCAATGTGTGAATACGATGTCTTACTCTAACCGAAAAATCCTTCACTCCCACCTGCTTTACAAGGGTTTCATGCCACACTATAATGTTTGGACGAGGCATGGAGAAATAAGGGTTATGATGGAAGACGGCGAAGAAGAAGAGTACGATGACAACTATGTGCCCCCTGAATACGGTGATGCTGCAATGGGGGGAGCTGGTGAAGATCAAGAGGAACCAGACGATGTGCCCAATGATGCTGCAACGGGTGAAGCTGCTGAAGATCAAGAGGAACCAAATGATGATCTTCGCCGGGTCATTGTCGATGCAAGGACACAATGCGAAAGTCAAAAGGAGAAGCTGAAGTTCGATCGCATGTTAGATGATCACAAAAAAGGGTTGTACCCCAATTGCGAAGATGGCAACACAAAGCTCGGTACCGTACTGGAATTGCTGCAGTGGAAGGCAGAGAATGCTGTGGCTGACAAAGGATTTGAGAAGCTACTGAAAATATTGAAGAAGAAGCTTCCGAAGGATAACGAATTGCCCGACAGTACATACGCAGCAAAGAAGGTCGTATGCCCTCTAGGATTGGAGGTGCAGAAGATACATGCATGCCCTAATGACTGCATCCTCTACCGCGGTGCATACAACGATCTGAACGCATGCCCGGTATGTGGTGCGTTGCGGTATAAGATCAGACGAGATGACCCCGGTGATGTTGATGGCGAGCCCGCCAGGAAGAGGGTTCCTGCGAAGGTGATGTGGTATGCTCCTATAATACCACGGTTGAAACGTTTGTTTAGAAACAGAGAGCATGCCAAGTTGATGCGATGGCACAGTGAGGACCGTAAGAAAGACGGGAAGTTGAGAGCACCCGCTGACGGGTCGCAATGGAGAAAAATCGAGAGAAAGTACTGGGAGGAGTTTGCAAAGGACGCAAGGAACGTATGGTTTGCTCTAAGCGCGGATGGCATTAATCCTTTCGGGGAGCAGAGCAGCAATCACAGCACCTGGCCCGTGACTCTATGTATGTATAACCTTCCTCCTTGGATGTGCATGAAGCGGAAGTTCATTATGATGCCAGTTCTCATCCAAGGCCCTAAGCAACCCGGCAACGACATTGATGTGTACCTAAGGCCATTAGTTGAAGAACTTTTACAGCTGTGGAATGGAAACGCTGTACGTGCGTGGGATGAGCACAAACAAGAGGAATTTGACCTAAAGGCGTTGCTGTTCGTGACCATCAACGATTGGCCCGCTCTCAGTAACCTTTCAGGACAGACAAACAAAGGATACCACGCATGCACGCACTGTTTAGATGACACTGAAAGTATATACCTGGACAAGTGCAGGAAGAATGTGTACCTGGGCCATCCTCGATTTCTTCCGACCAACCATCAATGTCGAAAGAAAGGCAAGCATTTCAAAGGCGAGGCAGATCACCGGAAGAAGCCCGCCATGCGTACCGGTGATCACGTACTTGCTATGGTCAATGATTTACATGTAATCTTTGGAAAGGGCCCCGGCGCACTAGCTGTTCCGAATGACGATGAGGGACACGCACCCATGTGGAAGAAGAAATCTATATTTTGGGACCTACCCTACTGGAAAGACCTAGAGGTCCGCTCTTCAATCGACGTGATGCACGTGACGAAGAACCTTTGCGTGAACCTGCTAGGCTTCTTGGGCGTGTATGGAAAGACAAAAGATACAGCTGAGGCACGGGAGGACCTGCAACGTTTGCACGAAAAAGACGGCATCCCTCCGAAGCAGTATGAAGGTCCTGCCAGCTATGCTCTTACGAAAGAAGAGAAAGAAATCTTCTTTGAATGCCTTCGCAGTATGAAGGTCCCGACTGGCTTCTCGTCGAATATAAAGGGAATAATAAATATGGCAGAGAAAAAGTTCCAGAACCTAAAGTCTCATGACTGCCATGTGATTATGACGCAACTGCTTCCGGTTGCATTGAGGGGGCTTCTACCGGAAAACGTCCGATTAGCCATTGTGAAACTATGTGCATTCCTCAATGCAATCTCTCAGAAGGTGATCGATCCAGAAATCGTACCAAGGCTAAGGAGTGATGTGGCGCAATGTCTTGTCAGTTTCGAGCTTGTGTTCCCACCATCCTTCTTCAATATCCTTCTTCAATACCACGACAGGAGGAAGAAAATGGAGATGACCGAAATCCAGGCGCTGCGGGCCAGAATACAAGCGATAGAGGAACGGCAAGCAGATCGGGAAAGAATTGCCGAAGCTTCCCCCGAAGCTACCCCGCCATCTCAGCGGAGAAGCAGCGTGGCTTCCACCGAGCTGCTTCAGCCAGAGCTTGCCTTGACGGCTACTGCCAGGAATCCTGTGGATGCTATCACGCAGGCACAAAATTGCCACCTTATGGCACAGTGGATGAATCTGAAGGTCAAGGCGGCTGCTGGCTCTGTTTATCCTTCTGGACCAGACGACACTTTTCACTGCCGGCCGATTCCAGAAGGATATGCTAGGGTGATGGTCGACGAAATAACGGAGGGATTTGAGGAGCTCCAGCTTGACCACCCTACCGGTGAAGGGGAGACTCGGCTGGGTTCTTCACTGAAGACTCCATGCCTATGGCGGAAGGACCTAATCAACATTCTGAACTGGACGCCTCCGCCTCCTCCTCCGACGACGACGAGTCAGGGCACTCCGCCTCCTCCACCGCCTCCTCCTCCGGCGAGTGACCATCAGGGCACTCCGGCTCCTTCTCCGGCGTGTGGCGGCACACCGCCTCCTTCGCCGCCGGCGCGTGGCGGCACTCCGCCTCCTTCGCCGCCGGCGCGCCCGAGCAGACAGCCAGCTCCTCCTTCGCCTAATCAGCAAGGGCGGAAGAGACCTGCCGCCGCTCCGGCTGCTCCTGCTCCGGCGCCTAAGCAAGTAAAAAAGACAGCCGCTTCGTCTGGTCCGGCGACGTCTACCAGTACAGCCAGAGGCGGGAGGCGATGCAGATTCGGTCCTTCTCTCACGCCTCTAGAGAAGTTACCGTACGAGAGGTCCGACGAGGAAAACACGAAGATCGCTGAAGGCGAAGTGAAGGACTTTTTTGAAGGGTTGAAAGCACAGAGACATCCACCTCCAGAGGAGAAGATAGATGCGGTGAAAGCAAAGCGCACTCTTGCTGCCCTGAAGCAACCAGCGAAAAGTAAGCCGAAGGGCAACTATGACCGCATTATTCAAAAGACATTTCAAGATGCCAAGCGGTCCGGAAGTACAAAAAGTGATCAGAGGTTAGCAGAAGGGCGAGCTGGGAAACAAATTGCCCAGCTCGGCGAACAAGCGAACCAATCGTGCCCCCCGCTCAAGGTGTCTAGAAACATGGTCGCTAATGATCCGAGGATGGTGCCCGGTTATACCAATCTTGCAGATTACGCGTCCGACGATGTACACTATGATTTCATGGACGTGCAGATAGAAAGATACGAGTACAAAAAGCCTCTCGTCAAAAATGAAAGATCTCTATCAACGAATATGCGAAGATTGCATGATTGGTACATGAAAATCTGCAGAGAGTCTGGGGGGATGAATAACTTGTATTTGAGAGTTAAACCGGAGCATGACCTCGTTGGAATTGAGCTGTTGCCTGTTCCATTTGAGGAGTTCTATCAATTTTTCAATCAATTGGCCCTCGATAAAACAACGATCACCTGCTACTGTCTGTAAGTAGTACTACTTCTGTCATTAAGTCTCTCTATATAGCTGATCTTCATTTGCATGTATTTATAATTAATTATCCTCATTATATTATGCAGATTGAAGATCGTCGAATTGAAGAAAAGACAAGTAGGTGATATTGGGTTTATTAACACATACCTCATAGATGCAACCGAGGTTAAATTGCGTCCCGGCGATACCGAGACCAACTTGCTACGATCGTTGGTGGTAAATGAAAACAAAGATATAATACTCTTTCCTTACAACTTCAAGTGAGTGTTAATGTCTTGTGCATATTTGGTTTCCCTTATATATATCAGTCAAGTTTATAGTGATGTAATGATCTCATGCATTCGTGTGCAGCTTCCACTATATTCTCTTAGAGATTAAGCTTGAGAAGGGAATAGTAACTGTCTTCGACTCTAAACGTAAAGATCCCGAGGAGTATGCGGACATGACTCAAATGCTAGCCAGGTAAGTTAAATCGATCAATATTATCCACCATGCATATATATCAGCAACTTCATTTCTGATATCAACTAATTGTTTCCTTTGTCTGGCAGGGCTTGGAAAACATTCATCAAAAAAGCTCCGGGACTGCCGAAGAAGCTACAATTTAGATACCCGAAAGTAAGTACTATATAGTAGCATGTTCCGCGCGCGCATCTCCTATATCTTGATTCAAGCGCTAGCTAGCTAGTTTCATCAATACCAATTTGGCATTCTTGCTTATCAGTTTGATTGAGCTCTATTTCTTGTAAAGTGGTTGTGGCAGGAACCCGGGAATGATTATTGTGGATACTACATTTGCGAGTCCATCCGCCACACGACCTGTGAGCGGGGCTACACTGATGAACAATTTAAAGTGCGTAAGCAATCAATAATATTCACAAATTTATAGCATCATTTCATGTATTGACCCCCTACTTCAAATTAGATGTTTCGGATGCGGGATGAACTCCTAACACCAGATCGTCTGCGAGCAATTCAAGAGGAATTGACGGCATTCTTCCTTGAACACGTGATCGCTGAAGACGGAGAATACTATGTGGACCCTGCATCCATGTGTTAGGAGATTATTTTTGTAAGAGATAATTATTGTATATATGTGCCCGGTAGTGTCGGATCGATAGATATACGAGAACTTGTTGTTCGACCAATCTCTCGGAGAAGGAGAGGTGGTCGATATTATTACTTCTCTCTGTATGCATATATATATATGTTGATTATATATACGAGATCTTCTGTTCCTTCGTTTGCTTAGTATAGCTAGCAGCTAGCTAGCTAGCTAGCGTGACTCTAGTCCATATATATACGTATGTGTAGTATGTAGCGTCGACCAAAAGCACGGACATAAGAGAGAAGTACTTCTCTCTATTAATTAGCTAGCTAACACAATATATCAAACACCTAAATTAACCCCCAAAACCTAAAACCCCCCCTCCCCTTTCAAAAAAAAAACAAAAACCACAGCTACAGAAATGCTGACACGTGCATGCCTTTTGGTCCCGGTTGGTACCACCAACCGGGACTAAAGCCCCTCCTGCCTGGACTCGGTGCACAGGCCACGTGGACACCCTTTTGCCCCGGTTCTGGATTGAACCGGGACTAAAGGGTCAGAGCATTAGTACCGACCCTGTTGCCCCGGTTCCAGAACCGGGGCTAAAAGGCCAAATGAACCGGGGCTAAATCCCCTTTATCTACTAGTGCATCTTCTTTGCAGCATTTATCCGGTTTGTCTCCGACATCTTCTGACTCTTTTCCGACTTCTTATGGGCCACAAATGCGGGCCAGTCATCTTTGATCTTCTCATATATGCCCACGAATTCTGGAGTCGTTTTCTCTCTGACAAACGTATTCAGTTTTTTCTTCCATGCCCTGAATTGGTCTGCCATCTTCGAAAGTGCATAAGACTTGATTAAGTCCTCTTTAACTGGCTTCGCCGGATCAACCTCTCGCGGTAGGACGAAGTTTGACTTCAGCTCAGTCCAAAGATCTTCTTTCTGCATATCTGTGACATAAGTCACCTGAGCGTCGTTTGCAGCCGGCTTTAACCATTGATGGATGCTGATCGGGATCTTGTCCCTAACCAGAACCCCGCACTGATTAACAAATGCGTTCTTTGTGCGGATGGGTGCAATCGGCTCACCGGAGCGCGAGATTTCTGAGATCTCAAACTTTTCATCCGGCCTCAACTTTTTCTTCGCTCCTCGTCTCTTTACCGAAGATTTGCTCGATCCGGAGGGCTAGAAAAGGAACAAAGACGAGAGTTAATGAATGAATCAATTAACTAGTCAGCACATGCTTAACTAACATATATACCTCCTGGCCGGACTCGGTTCGGTCACCGGAGCCAGCATCACGGTCTCCTTCTTGCACCGGCATTGGGTCACCGGAGCCGTCCTCACGGTCTACTTCTTCCATGTGCATTGGGTCACCGAGTTCATCAATATCATAGCCTAGATCTTCCAGCCGTAGCTCTTGTTCGACCTGCTCATCGGTGTCGTTGAGATACGACCTGACGGCATTTTGTCCGTCTGCGATTATGTCCATCAACATCGCTTCTTGTGCTAGGTCTCGGGTGTTGTCGTCCATTGTTTCTACAAATATTTACAACATGCCAATTATTATTCAAACATGACAGATGGATATATTAATGGCAAACGTAGAACTAGCTTCAACCCTCGACTGCTCGGCGATCCACAAACCCTAGACCCCCTCAAGTCACATTTTGTCTAGCTAGTGTCAAAGGATTCAACAAAACCAATACTTCATCATTAGGCGAAAGTAACAGTAGCATGATGGTACGAAGCTCTCCAAAGTTGTTTTGGAACGAAGTCCCAGATAAGATAATCCGTAACAAAAGACGGATTATCCTATCAGGAACTCCGTTCCAGAACATCTTTGCATAACTTCGTACCAACATGCCCCGGTTACTTCTGGCAAATGATGAAGTCATGGAATTCTTCAATACTTTGACACTAGCTAGGCAACCTCTCTCGACCCCTCGACCCCCGACTGCTCGGCGATCCACAACCCTAGACCCCCTCATGTCACATTTTGTCTAGTGTCAAAGGATTCAACAAACCAATACTTCATCATTAGGCGAAAGTAATAATAGTTGCGGAAATAACTCTTCACTTTTTCTTCGCTTGTGTCATTTGCTTATTGCGCCGTAACCATGGATAATCTTCATCGTTTATCAGGATGCTTGGGTCAGCCTTGACTTTGAAGGGAGGAATTTCATGAAACTTTTCATAATCTTCAGACATGTCTGTCTTGCCCTCCACTCCCAGGATGTCCCTTTTTCCTGAAAGAACTATGTGGCGCTTTGGCTCATCGTATGATGTATTCGCTTCCTTATCTTTTCTTTTTCTCGGTCTGGTAGACATGTCCTTCACATAGATAACCTGTGCCACATCATTGGCTAGGACGAACGGTTCGTCATTGTATCCAAGATTTTTCATATCCACTGTTGTCATTCCGTACTGTGGGTCTACCTGTACCCCGCCTCCTGACAGATTGACCCATTTACACTTAAACAAAGGGACCTTAAAATCATGTCCGTAGTCAAGTTCCCATATGTCCACTATGTAACCATAATATGTGTCCTTTCCCCTCTCGGTTGTTGCATCAAAGCGGACACCGCTGTTTTGGTTGGTGCTCTTTTGATCTTGGACAATCGTGTAAAATGTATTTCCATTTATCTCGTATCCTTTGTAAATCAATACAGTCGAAGATGGTCCCCTGGACAACAAGTACAACTCATCACAAACAGTGTTGTCACCTCTGAGACGTGTTTCCAACCAACTGCTGAAAGTCCTGATGTGTTCACGTGTAATCCAGTCGTCGCACTGCTCCGGGTGTTTGGAGCGCAGACTGTTCTTGTGTTCATCGACATACGGGGTCACCAATGTAGAGTTTTGTAGAACTGTGTAGTGTGCTTGAGACCAAGAATAACCGTCCCTGCATATTATTGAGTCCCTTCCAAGCGTGCCTTTTCCAGTCAGTCTGCCCTCGTACCGCGATTTAGGGAGACCTATCTTATTAAGGCCAGGAATGAAGTCAACACAAAAGCCGATGACATCCTCTGTTTGATGGCCCATGGAGATGCTTCCTTCTGGTCTGGCGCGGTTACGGACATATTTCTTTAGGACTCCCATGAACCTCTCAAACGGGAACATATTGTGTAGAAATACGGGCCCCAGAATGACAATCTCGTCGACTAGATGAACTAGGACGTGTGTCATGATATTGAAGAAGGATGGTGGGAACACAAGCTCGAAACTGACAAGACATTGCGTCACATCACTCCTTAGCCTTGGTACGATTTCTGGATCGATCACCTTCTGAGAGATTGCATTGAGGAATGCACATAGTTTCACAATGGCTAATCGGACGTTTTCCGGTAGAAGCCCCCTCAATGCAACCGGAAGCAGTTGCGTCATAATCACATGGCAGTCATGAGACTTTAGGTTCTGGAACTTTTTCTCTGCCATATTTATTATTCCCTTTATATTCGACGAGAAGCCAGTCGGGACCTTCATACTGCGAAGGCATTCAAAGAAGATTTCTTTCTCTTCTTTCGTAAGAGCATAGCTGGCAGGACCTTCATACTGCTTCGGAGGGATGCCGTCTTTTTCGTGCAAACGTTGCAGGTCCTCCCGTGCCTCAGCTGTATCTTTTGTCTTTCCATACACGCCCAAGAAGCCTAGCAGGTTCACGCAAAGGTTCTTCGTCACGTGCATCACGTCGATTGAAGAGCGGACCTCTAGGTCTTTCCAGTAGGGTAGGTCCCAAAATATAGATTTCTTCTTCCACATGGGTGCGTGTCCCTCATCGTCATTCGGAACAGCTAGTGCGCCGGGGCCCTTTCCAAAGATTACATGTAAATCATTGACCATAGCAAGTACGTGATCACCGGTACGCATGGCGGGCTTCTTCCGGTGATCTGCCTCGCCTTTGAAATGCTTGCCTTTCTTTCGACATTGATGGTTGGTCGGAAGAAATCGAGGATGGCCCAGGTACACATTCTTCCTGCACTTGTCCAGGTATATACTTTCAGTGTCATCTAAACAGTGCGTGCATGCGTGGTATCCTTTGTTTGTCTGTCCTGAAAGGTTACTGAGAGCGGGCCAATCGTTGATGGTCACGAACAGCAACGCCTTTAGGTCAAATTCCTCTTGTTTGTGCTCATCCCACGCACGTACAGCGTTTCCATTCCACAGCTGTAAAAGTTCTTCAACTAATGGCCTTAGGTACACATCAATGTCGTTGCCGGGTTGCTTAGGGCCTTGGATGAGAACTGGCATCATAATGAACTTCCGCTTCATGCACATCCAAGGAGGAAGGTTATACATACATAGAGTCACGGGCCAGGTGCTGTGATTGCTGCTCTGCTCCCCGAAAGGATTAATGCCATCCGCGCTTAGAGCAAACCATACGTTCCTTGCGTCCTTTGCAAACTCCTCCCAGTACTTTCTCTCGATTTTTCTCCATTGCGACCCGTCAGCGGGTGCTCTCAACTTCCCGTCTTTCTTACGGTCCTCACTGTGCCATCGCATCAACTTGGCATGCTCTCTGTTTCTAAACAAACGTTTCAACCGTGGTATTATAGGAGCATACCACATCACCTTCGCAGGAACCCTCTTCCTGGCGGGCTCGCCATCAACATCACCGGGGTCATCTCGTCTGATCTTATACCGCAACGCACCACATACCGGGCATGCGTTCAGATCGTTGTATGCACCGCGGTAGAGGATGCAGTCATTAGGGCATGCATGTATCTTCTGCACCTCCAATCCTAGAGGGCATACGACCTTCTTTGCTGCGTATGTACTGTCGGGCAATTCGTTATCCTTCGGAAGCTTCTTCTTCAATATTTTCAGTAGCTTCTCAAATCCTTTGTCAGCCACAGCATTCTCTGCCTTCCACTGCAGCAATTCCAGTACGGTACCGAGCTTTGTGTTGCCATCTTCGCAATTGGGGTACAACCCTTTTTTGTGATCATCTAACATGCGATCGAACTTCAGCTTCTCCTTTTGACTTTCGCATTGTGTCCTTGCATCGACAATGACCCGGCGAAGATCATCATTTGGTTCCTCTTGATCTTCAGCAGCTTCACCCGTTGCAGCATCATTGGGCACATCGTCTGGTTCCTCTTGATCTTCACCAGCTCCCCCCATTGCAGCATCACCGTATTCAGGGGGCACATAGTTGTCATCGTACTCTTCTTCTTCGCCGTCTTCCATCATAACCCTTATTTCTCCATGCCTCGTCCAAACATTATAGTGTGGCATGAAACCCTTGTAAAGCAGGTGGGAGTGAAGGATTTTTCGGTTAGAGTAAGACATCGTATTCACACATTGAGTGCATGGACAACACATAAAACCATTCTGCTTGTTTGCCTCTGCCACATTTAGAAACTCACGCACGCCCTTAATGTACTCGGAGGTGTGTCTGTCACCGTACATCCATTGGCGGTTCATCTGCGTGCATTTATATATAATTAAGTGTGTCAAAAACCATTACAGAACATCATAAATAGATAATTAAGTGACCAAATGGATAAAAGTTCATCATCACATTAAAACCAAAGTACATACATATATAGTTCTCATCTAACAACATATATAGCTCTTCATACACATCGAAACTATGTAAAACATTTCAACGCGAAAACAAATGCTATCATAATCGCAACCAAGGTAACAATTGATCCAACGGCATAATGATACCAAGCCTCGGTATTAATGGCATATTTTCTAATCTTTTTAATCTTCAACCGCATTGCATCCATCTTGATCTTGTGATCATCGACGACATCCGCAACATGCAACTCCAATATCATCTTCTCGTCCACAATTTTTTTTATTTTTTCCTTCAAGAATTTGTTTTCTTCTTCAACTAAATTTAACCTCTCGACAATAGGTTCCATCTTGATCTTGTGATCATCGATAACTTCCGCAACATGCAACTCCAATTCCATCTTCTCCTCCTCCATTTTTTCCAATTTTTTCTTTAACGAAATGTTTTCCTCTTCAACTAAATTTGACCTCTCCACAAGAGGGTCGGTTGGAATTTCCGGTTCAACTACCTCCTAGACATAATAAAACATCTATGCATGTCAGGTTGGTCGGCATAACTATCATAAGCACTAAAACAAATAGTTATAAATTAAAGATAATATACCACATCCGAATCGTAGACCGGACGAGGGCCCACGTGGGCGGATATCAAAACCATCGCACTATATAATAACAAGCAATAATAAACGTAAGAAAATTAGACAAATATCTATCTAAAGCAATAATAAAAGTAAGAAAAGCATGGACATAACAAGAGGCTCACCACGGTGGTGCCGGTGACGAGATCGGCGGGGGCGATCGACGGCGGCGAAGACGGGGGCGGGACGTGACGGACCGCTAAACCTAGACAAATCTCGAAGAAAATAGAGCTTCGAGAGGAGAAAAGCTTAACTAGTGTGGCTCGGGCATTCCACCGAACATGTTGTGTGCATAGGAGGTGAGCTAGAGCACCACTAACCCCTCTCCCCCTCGGCCAGAAAAAAAACAGAGCAGTGAGCTCTGCTCTTGAGTGAGGGGGTTTATATAGGCAACTCACTGGTCCCGGTTGGTGCTACAAACCGGGGCTAAAGGGGAGCCTTTGGTCCCGGTTCATAAAACAAACCGGGACTAATAGTGGTGGGCCAGGAGCAAGAGCCATTGGTCCCGGTTTTTAGCTCCAACCGGGACCAATAGGTCCAGACGAACCGGGACCAATGGCCCACGTGGCCCGGCCGGCCCCCTGGGCTAACGAACCGGGTCCAGTACCCCCATTGGTCCCGGTTCTAGATTGAACCGGGGCTAATGGGCTGGACCAATGCCCTGTTTTCTACTAGTGTAATGATGAAGTATTGGTTTTGTTGAATCATTTGACACTAGACAAAAGGTGACATGAGGGGGACTAGGGTTGTGGATCGCCGAGAAGTCGGGGGTCGAGGGGTCGAGAGAGGTTGCTTAGCTAGTGTCAAAGTATTGAAGAATTCCATGACTTCATCATTTGCCAGAAGTAACCGGGGCATGTTGGTACGAAGTTATGCAAAGATGTTCTGGAACGGAGTTCCTGATAGGATAATCCGTCTTTTGTTACGGATTATCTTATCTGGGACTTCGTTCCAAAACAACTTTGGAGAGCTTCGTACCATCATGCTACTGTTACTTTCGCCTAATGATGAAGTATTGGTTTTGTTGAATCATTTGACACTAGCTAGACAAAATGTGACATGAGGGGGTCTAGGGTTTGTGGATCGCCGAGCAGTCGAGGGTTGAAGCTAGTTCTACGTTTCCCATTAATATATCCATCTGTCATGTTTGAATAATAATTGGCATGTTGTAAATATTTGTAGAAACAATGGACGACAACACCCGAGACCTAGCACAAGAAGCGATGTTGATGGACATAATCGCACACGGACAAAATGCCGTCTTGTCGTATCTCAACGACACCGATGAGCAGGTCGAACAAGAGCTGCAGCTGGAAGATCTAGGCTATGATATTGATGAATTCGGTGACCCAATGCACATGGAAGAAGTAGACCGTGAGGACGGCTCCGGTGACCCAATGCCGGTGCAAGAAGGAGACCGTGATGCTGGCTCCGGTGACCGAACCGAGTCCGGCCAGGAGGTATATATGTTAGTTAAGCATGTGCTGACTAGTTAATTGATTCATTCATTAACTCTCGTCTTTGTTCCTTTTCTAGCCCTCCGGATCGAGCAAATCTTCGGTAAAGAGACGAGGAGCGAAGAAAAAGTTGAGGCCGGATGAAAAGTTTGAGATCTTAGAAATCTCGCGCTCCGGCGAGCCGATTGCACCCATCCGCACAAAGAACGCATTTGTTAATCAGTGCGGGGTTCTGGTTAGGGACAAGATCCCGATCAGCATCCATCAATGGTTAAAGCCGGCTGCAAACGACGCTCAGGTGACTTATGTCACAGATATGCAGAAAGAAGATCTTTGGACTGAGCTGAAGTCAAACTTCGTCCTACCGCGAGATGTTGATCCGGCGAAGCCATGCCCAGTTAAAGAGGACTTAATCAAGTCTTATGCACTTTCGAAGATGGCAGACCAATTCAGGGCATGGAAGAAAAAACTGAATACGTTTGTCAGAGAGAAAACGACTCCAGAATTCGTGGGCATATATGAGAAGATCAAAGATGACTGGCCCGCATTTGTGGCCCATAAGAAGTCGGAAAAGAGTCAGAAGATGTCGGAGACAAACCGGATAAATGCTGCAAAGAAGATGCATCACCATCGCACGGGGTCGGGCGGCTACCTCGTAGCCCGGCCTAAGTGTGCCAGGGCTGAGAATGATCTGCTTCAGAAAGGGATCGAACCAGAGACAATGCACTGGCCAGAACGTTGCCGGACTTGGTTCTTCGGGGCTGGCGGATCCTTGGACCCTGTAACAGGGTGGTGCATTTGGACGGACAAGCAATTGGAAACACCACTCAGGAAGATGCGGCAGTATATCAAAGCAGCGCATGCAGGGACGTTCATCCCCGACAGAGAGAACGACGAGCTGACAATGGCCCTCGGGAATCCTGAGCACCCTGGACGGACACGAGGCACGCCAGGCTCCCTTCCGTGGCGTGCTGGGTTTCCGGACGCAGGAGGCTACAAATGCCACGACAGGAGGAAGAAAATGGAGATGACCGAAATCCAGGCGCTGCGGGCCAGAGTACAAGCGATAGAGGAACGGGAAGCAGATCGGGAAAGAATTGCCGAAGCTTCCCCCGAAGCTACCCCGCCATCTCAGCGGAGAAGCAGCGTGGCTTCCACCGAGCTGCTTCAGCCAGAGCTTGCCTTGATGGCTACTGCCAGGAATCCTGTGGATGCTATCACGGAGGCACAAAATTGCCACCTTATGGCACAGTGGATGAATCTGAAGGTCAAGGCGGCTGCTGGCTCTGTTTATCCTTCTGGACCAGACGACACTTTTCACTGCCGGCCGATTCCAGAAGGATATGCTAGGGTGATGGTCGACGAAATAACGGAGGGATTTGAGGAGCTCCAGCTTGACCACCCTACGGGTGAAGGGGAGACTCGGCTGGGTTCTTCACTGAAGACTCCATGCCTATGGCGGAAGGACCTAATCAACATTCTGAACTGGACGCCTCCGCCTCCTCCTCCTCCTCCGACGAGTCAGGGCACTCCGCCTCCTCCACCGCCTCCTCCTCCGGCGAGTGACCATCAGGGCACTCCGGCTCCTTCTCCGGCGAGTGACCATCAGGGCACTCCGGCTCCTTCTCCGGCGCGTGGCGGCACACCGCCTCCTTCGCCGCCGGCGCGTGGCGGCACTCCGCCTCCTTCGCCGCCGGCGCGCCCGAGCAGACAGCCAGCTCCTCCTTCGCCTAATCAGCAAGGGCGGAAGAGACCTGCCGCCGCTCCGGCTGCTCCTGCTCCGGCGCCTAAGCAAGTAAAAAAGACAGCCGCTTCGTCTGGTCCGGCGACGTCTACCAGTACAGCCAGAGGCGGGAGGCGATGCAGATTCGGTCCTTCTCTCACGCCTCTAGAGAAGTTACCGTACGAGAGGTCCGACGAGGAAAACACGAAGATCGCTGAAGGCGAAGTGAATGACTTTTTTGAAGGGTTGAAAGCACAGAGACATCCACCTCCAGAGGAGAAGATAGATGCGGTGAAAGCAAAGCGCACTCTTGCTGCCCTGAAGCAACCAGCGAAAAGTAAGCCGAAGGGCAACTATGACCGCATTATTCAAAAGACATTTCAAGATGCCAAGCGGTCCGGAAGTACAAAAAGTGATCAGAGGTTAGCAGAAGGGCGAGCTGGGAAACAAATTGCCCAGCTCGGCGAACAAGCGAACCAATCGTGCCCCCCGCTCAAGGTGTCTAGCGACATGGTCGCTAATGATCCGAGGATGGTGCCCGGTTATACCAATCTTGCAGATTACGCGTCCGACGATGTACACTATGATTTCATGGACGTGCAGATAGAAAGATACGAGTACAAAAAGCCTCTCGTAAAAAATGAAAGATCTCTATCAACAAATATGCGAAGATTGCATGATTGGTACATGAAAATCTGCAGAGAGTCTGGGGGGAGGAATAACTTGTATTTGAGAGTTAAACCTGAGCATGACCTCGTTGGAATTGACCTGTTGCCTGTTCCATTTGAGGAGTTCTATCAATTTTTCAATCAATTGGCCCTCGATAAAACAACGATCACCTGCTACTGTCTGTAAGTAGTACTACTTCTGTCATTAAGTCTCTCTATATAGCTGATCTTCATTGCATGTATTTATAATTATCCTCACTATATTATGCAGATTGAAGATCGTCGAATTGAAGAAAAGACAAGTAGGTGATATTGGGTTTATTAACACATACCTCATAGATGCAACCGAGGTTAAATTGCGTCCCGGCGATACCGAGACCAACTTGCTACGATCGTTGGTGGTAAATGAAAACAAAGATATAATACTCTTTCCTTACAACTTCAAGTGAGTGTTAATGTCTTGTGCATATTTGGTTTCCCTTATATATATCATTCAAGTTTATAGTGATGTAATGATCTCATGCATTCGTGCGCAGCTTCCACTATATTCTCTTAGAGATTAAGCTTGAGAAGGGAATAGTAACTGTCTTCGACTCTAAACGTAAAGATCCCGAGGAGTATGCGGACATGACTCAAATGCTAGCCAGGTAAGTTAAATCGATCAATATTATCCACCATGCATATATATCAGCAACTTCATTTCTGATATCAACTAATTGTTTCCTTTGTCTGGCAGGGCTTGGAAAACATTCATCAAAAAAGCTCCGGGACTGCCGAAGAAGCTACAATTTAGATACCCGAAAGTAAGTACTATATAGTATGCATGTTCCGCGCGCGCATCTCCTATATCTTGATTCAAGCGCTAGCTAGTTTCATCAATACCAATTTGGCATTCTTGCTTATCAGTTTGATTGAGCTCTATTTCTTGTAAAGTGGTTGTGGCAGGAACCCGGGAATGATTATTGTGCATACTACATTTGCGAGTCCATCCGCCACACGACCTGTGAGCGGGGCTACACTGATGAACAATTTAAAGTGCGTAAGCAATCAATAATATTCACAAATTTATAGCATCATTTCATGTATTGACCCCCTACTTCAAATTAGATGTTTCGGATGCGGGATGAACTCCTAACACCAGATCGTCTGCGAGCAATTCAAGAGGAATTGGCGGCATTCTTCCTTGAACACGTGATCGCTGAAGACGGAGAATACTATGTGGACCCTGCATCCATGTGTTAGGAGATTATTTTTGTAAGAGATAATTATTGTATATATGTGCCCGGTAGTGTCGGATAGATATACGAGAACTTGTTGTTCGACCAATCTCTCGGAGAAGGAGAGGTGGTCGATATTATTACTTCTCTCTGTATGCATATATATATATGTTGATTATATATACGAGATCTTCTGTTCCTTCGTTTGCTTAGTAGCTAGCAGCTAGTTAGCTAGCTAGCGTGACTCTAGTCCATATATATACGTATGTGTAGTATGTAGCGTCGACCAAAAGCACGGACATAAGAGAGAACACTTCTCTCTATTAATTAGCTAGCTAACACAATATATCAAACACCTAAATTAACCCCCAAAACCTAAAACCCCCCCTCCCCTTTCAAAAAAAAAAACAAAAACCACAGCTACAGAAATGCTGACACGTGGATGCCTTTTGGTCCCGGTTGGAACCACCAACCGGGACTAAAGCCCCTCCTGCCTGGACTCGGTGCACAGGCCACGTGGACACCCTTTTGCCCCGGTTCTGGATTGAACCGGGACTAAAGGGTCAGAGCATTAGTACCGACCCTGTTGCACCGGTTCCAGAACCGGGGCTAAAGGCCCAAATGAACCGGGTCTGATCCCCCTTTATCTACTAGTGCGATGACTAGCTTGAGTGACAGAAACATGAGTCTAGGGGATGTGCTGTTGCCACAAGGGGGAAAACAACGGTGCTTGTACTTGCGGGTGCAAGGATTGTTTACTTTACGCAAAGTTCTTTTAATGCAGTTGTCTGTTGCTTTGAGTTTACACTTTGGGTGGGACTCGCAACTTAATACCAGCGAGATGTTCTGGATAGATATCTCAAGGTGGATGATTAGTAGTAGATGCAGATGGATTTCGGTCTACTTGCCTTGGCGTACCGCCCATGCTTTTGAGCCTCTACCTTTCTTTACATCATAGTTAGCATTGGTTTGCGCACATAATCCTGTCAATTGCCCAGCTGTAATTTGTTTACATCGCTTAGCTGTTTTATCATCTTTTGGGAGAGAGACATCACTAGTGAACATCATGGGACTCCGGTCCATATTACCATCACTGATCACACCCGCTATTTACTTCCTGTTCTTATTTCCTAGTTGCAGTCATACCTATCACTATTATCTCTTGCGTTTGATCCTTTGTAAACAACAAGGCCGGAGGGATTGACAACCTCTCTGTACTCGTTGGGAGCAAAGTTATTTGTATTTGTGTGCAGGTCCTGTCAAGCAAAAGTTGCTGGCGCCATTGACACCTTCTTGTCGACCCTCGGAGTCTCACGGGATTCGATCCTTGGTATCTTTGCCAAGGGAAATTTGCCGCTACGCTACATCTCAAACCTTCCACTTGGGGTAACCAACGAGGGGCGAGAAGCCATTAGGAGCCTCAAACTCTTCATCAGGATAGAGCTTCTCCCAAGTCTTGGTGATCAGCAGAAACATATATGGGCCATAGATAGGCACTTTGCGGGTGAATATCGCAAAGCGGAGTTCACACCACATGACATGTGAGATATCAAGTGGTTGAGTCCGAGCAGTACGGGCCTCCTCACACATAAGCATCATGTCCACGAGGTATGAATGTACCTTGTCCTTGTCCCCAATGCGAGGAAACAGTGAGTTGCGGAAGATCCTGTGCATAATATCCAGAAAAGGGTCATCACCCAAGTCTTCTTTCCACTTGCGAGCGTCTTCTCCACATAGTAGGGCGGCAGCCGGTCCTTGTTGGCAGACTCTTGATTGGCATGAGGGTGAACTCCAACAGGAGTGTGGAGCCCCTCATCATCAACCAGAAGAAGATCCATGAAATCCTTCCAAGTAGCAGTCATCTTCTGTCCATTGGTCATCCATGTCATGTTGCGTTCCTCCTTAGGATGGAAGTGAACTGAAGCAAAGAACTGGGCCACAATCTCTGGGTCAAAGTCCATATGAAAAGACATGATATGCTCAATGCCAAACTGCTCCACAAGATCTAGAGCCTCAGCAAAATAGGCCCGGTGCTCCTCCTTCCTCATGTGATTCATGTCAATCCAGTGTGCATCCACATATAAGTTGTGTTTGCTCTTGAGCACTTCTGTGAAGATAAGATACTGCTGCTTGGTCCAGAACAAATCATCTCCATGGAACTGAGCCTGGGGATTTGCATAGGGATTGATCTTCCTCCTAGCGATCAACTCTTGTGAATGGAATCTCGTCCATGCCCATTGTTGGGTCCTTGTTCTTGGTGGCAGTGGACTTGGTTCTGCGTTGGGGGCATTGGAGCCCTCAGGAACATCATCTTGGGTGCGCAGACGCTTTGACCCTGTGTCACGACTGGGATTCGAGCGACGGACATTGGAACTGGAGCCACCAACTATGACACAAACACAAGAACACGAAAGAGAAACAGAGAGAATCAATGTAAAAGCCACAACAAAGCACAAGAAACATGAAAAAATGATAATAAGTATGGGCTATGAAGAAGGTGTAGAGGGAATGGTAGTACTGCTCGAAGATGTGGAAGTAAAATTTTAGTGCCACTCCGGAGGCAGTAGTACCGCACCAGAGTGGTACGGTAGTACCGCATCAGGAGCGATACTAAAAATTTACTTCCGCGTCTTGCGCGGTAGTACCACGTCAGGGAAGCGGTAGTACCGTGATGCGTCAGAGCGGTAGTGCCGCGGGCAACCTGCGGTAGTACCGCTCGGGGTCAGATCCGAATTCGGGTCTGATCTATGAACGCGTAAGACAAACAAGCGGTACTACGTTTGATCACAACTCCTTTGTAGCATCATACAGACTAGCATTTCTACTGCACAACTACTCTCCTACACCCTAATCTTCCATGGATAAGGTCTACAAGAACACAAGAACAACATGCATCTCCCCAAAACCCAGAGACAAAAAAGGGAAAAAGAAGAAGGTATTTTGGGGAGAAACCTTGTTCCATGGCAAGAGGGCGAGGTGGGGAATGATCCCACCGGACGGAATGCGAGGAGAGTGGCCGGAGACGGAGATCCTGCGAGGTCCTCCGGCGCCGTTCTTGAGAGAGAGAGAGAGGACGTGGGTGAAACGAGTTGAATGGGTATGAGAGATTTAGAACTCCCCCTGCCCGCTTATAACCCCCACCAATTCAAAACGACACGGTAGTACCGCGTATCATTGCGGTAGTACCGCCCAGGCGGAAGTACCGCTCGCAGGGCGGTAGTACCGCTCTCCAGCGGCAGTAAAATATTACTGCCGTGCTAGTTGTGGTAGTACCGGTAGGCTCTCTTGCTGTAGTACCGTGACTGACCATGGTAGTATCGCTCCCCCAAGAAAGTGCAAGTTTCGACCAGGAAGGCTTGAGCAAGGCAACTACAGACAAGAGCACACAGACAAGGCAACAGGAAGGAACGACAGACAGACCACTAGAACAACACAGGAGACACCCCTCTTCGAAAGAGGTCGGTGGCTGGAGCCACCTATGTTTGAGGTACTTGGTATGGCACCGCGAAGAATTATCCTTGGGCCCATGACCAACACTCGTCTTGAAGCACTTGTACCATCTAAAATGGCAAACAACAAAGACTTGCTCGGTTTATGCATAATGGGGGGAGGAAGAGTTCATTGAGAGAACAATACTCCCCCTATGTCCATGCCTACACCTAGGCAAGATATTCAAGTTGAGTGGGAGGAGTGTGTGCAAGGTTTCAATCCACATTGCTCAAATCTATGATATTTAGCTCATGCCTTAACTCGCGAAATCTCGCTTCATCCAATGGCTTCGTGAAGATGTCTGCAAGGTTGTCATGAGTGTTGACATAATGAAGCTCTATTTCTTCTCGCCGAATATGATCCCGGATGAAGTGATACCGAATCTCAATATGCTTCGTCTTGAAGTGTTGCACCGGGTTGAGAGAAATCTTGATGGCACTTTCATTGTCACACCAAAGAGGCACTTTGTCACAAGTGACACAGTAATCCTTTAAAGTTTGTCTCATCCATGGAAGTTGTGCACAACAACTGCCAGCTGCCACATACTCTGCATCGGTGGACGAGAGAGACACACAACTTTGCTTCTCGAAAGACCAACTTACCAAAGGGCAACCAAGAAATTGGCACCCTCCGGAAGTGGACTTCCTATCGAATTTGTCTCCCGCCAAATCCGAATCAGAGAAACCTACAAGTTTGAAGTTTTCTCCTCTTGGGTACCATAAGCCAAAGTTTGGGATATGAGCCAAATATCGAAAGATTCGCTTGACTGCCACAAAGTGACTTTCCTTAGGCGAGGCTTGAAACCGTGCACAGATTCCCACACTCAACATAATATCTGGTCTAGATGCACAAAGGTAAATCAAGGATCCAATCATAGAACGATATACCTTTTGATCCACCGCTTTACCATTGGGGTCAATGTTAAGTTGGCACTTGGTGGGCATTGGAGTAGTAGCCGGCTTGACATCACTTAGATTAAACCTCTTGAGCATGTCTTGAGTGTATTTGGCTTGTTTGATGAAGATTCCTTCTCTTCTTTTCTTAATCTCAAATCCAAGGAAGTACTTCAACTCTCCCATCATGGACATCTCAAAATGCGTGGTCATGAGTGTGGCAAACTCATCACTAAAAGCTTTGTTAGGTGAACCAAAGATAATATCATCAACATATAGTTGGCAGACAAACAACTCCCCTTTGACCTTCTTAGTAAAAAGAGTGGGGTCGATTTTCCCAATTTCAAACCCACGATCTTGCAACAACTCGGTAAGATGCTCATACCACGCACGTGGGGCTTGTTTAAGGCCATAGAGCGCCTTATCGAGTTGATACACGTGATTGGGGAACTTAGGATCCTCAAACCCCGGGGGTTGTTTGACATACACTAACTCATTAATAGGACCATTAAGAAACGCACTTTTCACATCCATTTGTTGCAATTTAAAGTTATGATGAGAAGCATAGGCAAGCAACAAACGGATAGATTCAAGGCGAGCAACGGGGGCAAAGGTTTCACCGTAGTCGATACCCTCGACTTGGGAGTAGCCTTGAGCCACCAAACGAGCCTTGTTGCAAATGACAATGCCGTGAGCATCTTGCTTGTTCTTAAAGATCCACTTGGTCCCAATGACATTATGGTTCTCCTTTGGCCTTGGCACCAAACGCCACACTTTGTTGCACTCGAAGTTATGGAGTTCTTCATGCATGGCATTGAGCCAATCGAGGTCTTCGAGCGCCTCATAGACCTTTTGAGGTTCAACACAAGAGACAAAAGCTTGATGAGCACAATAGTTTGGTAATTGTCTATGAGTTCTTACCCCCTTTGTGATGCTTCCAAGAATATTCTCCATGTGATGCTCTCTAGAAGCGAGCCTAGAAGCAACTTTAGCAGCACGATGCTCCAATTGCTCTTCAAGTGATAATTGAGGAGCTTTGAGTTGACCGTCTTGAGCGTCGTCAAGAGCTTGATCTTGATCTTGAGCTTCCTCTTGATGTTGATCATGCTCAGGAGAGGGAACTTGGCCTTGTGCACCATTTGGTGGATCACCACCATCTTGTGGTTGATCTTGCACTTGGCCTTGTTCGTCCTGTTGAGGGCCTTCACTTTGTTCTTCGGAAGCATGTGGGTCTTGGGTTGATGATGGTTCCACTTGAGTGGAACATTCTCCTTCTCCTTCGGCCACAAGGGGTTCCTCAATAGGTAGGATATAACCAACACCCATTCTTCTTATGGCTTGAGGAGGAATTTCATCACCTACATCACAAGTACCACTTTGCTCCACTTGGGAGCCGTTATTCTCATCAAACTCTACGTTACACGTCTCCTCAATGAGTCCATTGGACTTGTTGAGGACACGGTAAGCATGAGAGTTTGTAGTATAACCAACAAATATGCCCTCATGAGCTCTAGATTCAAATTTAGACAAACGAGCACCTTTCTTGAGGATGAAACACTTACACCCGAACACTTGGAAGTACTTGAGATTGGGCTTGTTAACGGTAAGAATCTCATACGGAGTCTTGTTCAAGCCTTTGCGGAGATAGAGCCGATTGGATGCATGACAAGCGGTGTTGATGGCTTCGGCCCAAAAGTTGTATGGAGACTTGAATTCTGCCATCATGGTCCTCGCCGAGTCCATCAATGTCCGGTTCTTTCTCTCTGCTACACCATTTGTTGAGGGGTATAAGGTGCAACATATTGATGTTTGATCCCCACATCACTAAGAAACTCATCCAAGGTGTAGTTCTTGAACTCGGTGCCGTTGTCACTTCGGATCATCAAGATCTTTGCCTCATGTTGACGTTGAGCTTTATTTGCAAAGTTGATGACGGTTTGTTGGGTCTCACTCTTCTTCTTGAAGAAATATACCCAAGTGTATCTTGAATAATCATCTACAATTACCAAGCAATACTTTCTGCCCCCAAGATGATCAAAGGATGGAGGCCCAAAGAGATCCATGTGAAGGAGCTCTAACGGTCTTTTTGAGTAGATGATAGTCATGGGAGGGTGAGCCGTCTCATGTAACTTTCCTTCAATACAAGCATTGCAAGCACGATATTTGGCAAAGCTAACATTTGTTAGTCCATGGACATGGTCCTGTTGGGGAACGTAGCAGAATTCAAAAAAATTCCTACGCTTCACCAAGATCAATCTAAGGAGTCATCTAGCATCGAGCATAATGGAGTGCATCTACATACCCTTTTGTAGATCGCGTGCGGAAGCGTTCGAAGGAACGTGGATGAAGTAGTCGTACTCTTCGTGATCCTCGTCACCGATGATCCCAGCGCCGAACGGACGGCACCTCCGCGTTCAACACACATACGGTACAGCGACGTCTCCTCCTTCTCGATCCAGCAAGGGCGGAGGAGAGGTTGTCGAAGATCCCGCAGCACGACGGCGTGGTGGTGGATGCAACAGGATATCCTGCAGGGCTTCGCCGGCGCCCTGCGTAAGGAGTAGGAAGTGTGACGGGAGGCGGGAGAGGCGCCAGAGGCTTGGGGTGCGGCTGCCCTCTCCCCCCCACTATATATAGGGGCCAGGGGGGCGCCGGCCCTAGGCAGATCAGATCTCCAAGGGGGCGGCGGCCAAGGGGTAGACTTGCCCCCCAAGGCATAGGGGGCGCCCCCTCCCCCTAGGGTTTCAACCCTAGGCGCATGGAGGGGGGCCATGTGGTGCGACAGCCCACCAGAAGCTGGCCCCTTCCCCCTTGCGGCCTAGGGGACCCACCGGGATGGGTGGCCCCACCCGATGGACCCCCCGGGACCCCTCCGGTGGTCCCGGGACACTCCCAGTGACCCCCGGAGTTCACCCGATGGCCGAAACTGGACTTCCTATATATCATTCTTTACCTCCGGACCATTACGGAACTCCTCGTGACGTCCGGGATCTCATCCGGGACTCCAAACAACATTCGGGTTTCCATGTGCATGTATCTCTACAACCCTAGCATCACCGAACCTTAAGTGTGTAGACCCTACGGGTTCGGGAGACACGCAGACATGACCGAGACGACTCTCCGGTCAATAACCAACATCGGGATCTGGATACCCATGTTGGTTCCCACGTGTTCCTCGATGATCTCATCGGATGAACCACTGTGTCAAGGATTCACTCAATCCCGTATGTTATTCCCTTTGTCTATCGGTACGGTACTTGCCCGAGATTCGATCGTCGGTATACCCGATACCTTGTTCAATCTCGTCATGGCAAGTCTCTTTACTCGTTCCATAATCCATCATCCCGTGACTAACTCCTTAGTCACCTTGAGCTCATTATGATGATGTCTTGCCGAGAGGGCCCAGAGGTACCTCTCCGTCATACAGAGTGACAATATCCCAGTCTCGGTTCGTACCAACTCAACAGACACTTTCGGAGATACCCGTTGCGTACCTTTATAGCCACCCAGTTACGTTGTGACGTTTGCCACACCCAAAGCATTCCTACGGTATCCGGGAGTTGCACAACCTCATGGTCTAAGGAATAAATACTTGACATCGGAAAAGCTTATGCATTACGAACTATACGATCTCGTGCTAGGCTCGGGATTGGGTCTTGTCCATCACATCATTCTCCTAATGATGTGATCCCGTTATCAATGACATCCAATGTCCATGGTCAGGAAACCGTGACCATCTGTTGATCAACGAGCTAGTAACTAGAGGCTTACCAGGGACACATTGTGGTCTATGTATTCACACATGTATCGATGTTTCCGTACAATACAATTCAAGCATGATTAACAGACAATTATCATGAACAAGGAAATATAATAATAATACTTTTATTATTGCCTCTAGGGCATATTTCCAACAGTCTCCCACTTGCACTAGAGTCAATAATCTAGTTACATTGTGATGAATCGAACACCCATAGAGTTCTGGTGTTGATCATGTTTTGCCCGTGGAAGAGGTTTAGTCAACGGGTCTGCGACATTCAGATCCGTATGCACTTTAAAAATATCTATGTCTCCATCTTGAACATAATTCCGGATGGAGTTGAAACGACGCTTGATGTGATTTGTCTTCTTGTGAAACCTGGGCTCCATGGTAATGGCAATAGCTCCAGTGTTGTCACAGAAGAGAGTCATCGGGCTTGACGCGCTTGGAATGACTCCTAGGTCGGTGATGAACTCCTTCATCCAGACTCCTTCCTGTGCTGCTTCGCAAGCAGCTATGTACTCCGCTTCACATGTAGAATGTGCCACGACGCTCTGCTTGCAACTGCACCAGCTGACTGCTCCACCATTCAAAATATACACGTATCTGGTCTGTGACTTAGAGTCATCCAGATCTGTGTCGAAGCTAGCATCGACGTAACCCTTTACGACGAGCTCTTCGTCACCTCCATAAACGAGAAACATATCCTTAGTCCTCTTTAGGTACTTTAGGATGTTCTTGACCGTTGTCCAGTGTTCCATACCGGGATCACTTTGGTACCTCCCTACCAAACTTATGGCAAGGTTCACATCAGGTCTGGTACACAGCATGGCATACATGATAGAACCTATGGCTGAGGCATAGGGAATGACACTCAGCTTTTCTCTATCTTCTGCCGTGGTCGGGGACTGAGCCTTGCTCAATCTCATACCTTGCAAAACAGGCAAGAACCCTTTCTTGGACTGATCCATATTGAACTTCTTCAATATCTTATCAAGGTATGTGCTTTGTGAAAGACCAATGAGGCGCCTTGATCTATCTCTATAGATTTTGATGCCTAATATGTAAGCAGCTTCTCCAAGGTCCTTCATTGAAAAACTCTTATTCAAGTAGGCATTTACACTTTCCAAGAATTCTATATCATTTCCCATCAGCAATATGTCATCCACATATAATATGAGAAATGCTACAGAGCTCCCACTCACTTTCTTGTAGATACAGGCTTCTCCCCAAGTCTGTATAAAGCCAAACGCTTTGATCACATCATTAAAGCGAATATTCCAACTCCGAGATGCTTGCACCAGACCATAGATCAAGCGCTGGAGCTTGCATACCTTGTTAGCATTTTCTGGATCGACAAAACCTTCCGGCTGCATCATATACAGCTCTTCCTTGAGGAAACCATTAAGGAATGCCGTTTTGACGTCCATTTTCCATATCTCATAATCATAGAATGCGGCAATTGCTAACATGATTCGGACTGACTTCAGCATCGCTACGGGAGAGAAAGTCTCATCGTAGTCAATCCCTTGAACTTGTCGATAACCCTTAGCGACAAGTCGAGCCTTATAGATGGTTACATTACCATCCGCGCCTGTCTTCTTCTTAAATATCCATTTATTTTCTATGGCGTGCCTATCATCAGGCAAGTCCACCAAAGTCCATACTTTGTTTTCATACATGGATTCTATCTCGGATTTCATGCTCCAAGCCATTTATTGGAATCCGGGCCCACCATCGCTTCTTCATAGTTCGAAGGTTCACCGTTGTCTAACAACATGATTCCCATGACAGGGTTGCCGTACCACTCTGGTGCGGAACGTGTCCTTGTGGACCTTCGGAGTTCGGTAGTAACTTGATCTGTATCTTCATGATCATCATGATTAACTTCCTCCCTTGTCGGTGCAGGCACCTCAGGAACAATTTCCTGCACTGCGCTACTTTCCGGTTCGGGAGGGGTGACTGTCACCTCATCAAGTTCTACTTTCCTCCCACTCACTTCTTTCGAGAGAAACTCTTTCTCCAGAAAGGATCCATTCTTGGCAACAAAGACTTTTCCTACGGATCTGTGGTAGAAGGTGTACCCAATCGTTTCCTTTGGGTATCTTATGAAGACGCATTTTTCCGATTTGGGTTCGAGCTTTTCTGGTTGAAGTTTCTTGACATAAGCATTTCAACCCCAAACTTTTAGAAACGACAGCTTCGGTTTCTTGCCAAACCAAAGTTCATACGGTGTCGTCTCAACGGAGTTCGACGGAGCCCTATTTAAAGTGAATGCAGCAGTCTCTAAAGCATAACCCCAAAAAGATAGCGGTAAATCGGTGAGAGACATCATAGATCGCACCATGTCCAACAGAGTACGATTTCGACGTTCGGACACACCGTTACGCTGAGGTGTTCCAGGCGGTGTCAATTGTGAAACAATTCCACAGTTCCTAAGGTGCGTGCCAAATTCATGACTTAAATATTCACCCCCACGATCCGATCGCAAGAACTTTATTTTTCTGTCACGTTGATTCTCAACCTCATTCTGAAATTCCTTGAACTTTTCAAAGGTCTCAGACTTGTGTTTCATCAAGTAGATATACCCATATCTACTCAAGTCATCTGTGAGGGTGAGAACATGACGATAGCCTCCGCGAGCCTCAACACTCATTAGACCGCACACATCGGTATGTATGATTTCCAATAAGTTGGTTGCTCGCTCCATTGTTCCGGAGAACGGAGTCTTGGTCATCTTGCCCAAGAGGCATGGTTCGCACGTGTCAAATGATTCATAATCAAGAGACTCCAGAAGTCCATCAGCATGAAGCTTCTTCATACGTTTGACACCAATATGACCAAGGCGGCAGTGCCACAAGTATGTGGGACTATCATTGTCAACTTTACATCTTTTGGCATTCACACTATTAATATGTGTATCATCACGATCGAGATTCATCAAAAATAAACCATTGACCAGCAGGGCATGACCATAAAACATATCTCTCAAATAAATAGAACAACCATTATTCTCAGATTTAAATGAGTAGCCATCTCGCATCAAACGAGATCCAGATACAATGTTCATGCTCAAAGCTGGTACTAAATAACAATTATTAAGGTTTAAAACTAATCCCGAGGGTAGATGTAGAGGCAGCGTGCCGACGGCGATCACATCGACCTTGGAACCATTCCCGACGCGCATCGTCACCTCGTCCTTCGCCAGTCTCCGCTTATTCCGCAACTCTTCCTTAGAGTTACAAATATGAGCAACTGCACCGGTATCAAATACCCAGGAGCTACTACGAGCGCTGGTAAGGTACACATCAATAACATGTATATCACATATACCTTTGATGTTGCCGGCCTTCTTGTCCGCTAAGTATTTGGGGCAGTTCCGCTTCCAGTGACCCGTTCCCTTACAATAAAAGCACTCAGTCACAGGCTTGGGTCCATACTTTCGCTTCTTCCCGGCAACTGGCTTACCGGGCGCGGCAACTCCCTTGCCGTCCTTCTTGAAGTTCTTCTTACCCTTGCCCTTCTTGAACTTAGTGGTTTTATTGACCATCAACACTTGATGCTCTTTCTTGATCTCCACCTCCGCTGATTTCAGCATTGAATACACCTCGGGAATGGACTTCTCCATCCCCTGCATATTGAAGTTCAACACGAAGCTCTTGTAGCAAGGTGGAAGCGACTGGAGGATTCTGTCAACGACCGCTTCGTCCGGGAGATTCATTCCCAACTGAGACAAGCGGTTGTGCAACCCAGAAATCTTGAGGATGTGCTCACTGATAGAATTGTTTTCCTCCATCTTACAGCTGTAGAATGCGTTGGAGACATCATATCTCTCAACTCGGGCATGAGCCTGGAAAACCATTTTCATCTCTTGGAACATCTCATATGCCCCGTGGTGCTCAAAACGCTTTTGGAGCCCCGATTCTAAGCTGTAGAGCATGCCGCACTGAACCAGGGAGTAATCATCACAACGCGACTGCCAAGCGTTCATAACATCTTGGTTTGCCGGGGCGGGAGCATCATCTAGCGGTGCTTCTAGGACATAAGTTTTCTTGGCTGCTATGAGGATGATCCTCAGGTTACGGACCCAGTCCGTATAGTTGCTACCATCGTCTTTCAGCTTGGATTTCTCTTGGAACGCGTTGAAGTTGAGGGTGACATGAGCGTGGGCCATTTGATCTACAAGACATATTGTAAAGAATTTAGACTAAGTTCATGATCATTAAGTTCATCTTAATCAAATTTTTATGAACTCCCACTCAGATTGACATCTCTCTAGTGTTCTAAGTGATACATGATCCGAATCGACTAGCCCGTGTCCGATCATCACGTGAGACGGACTAGTCATCAACGGTGAACATATTCATGTTGATCGTATCTTCTATACGACTCATGTTCGACCTTTCGGTCTTCCATGTTCCGAGGCCATGTCTATACATGCTAGGCTCGTCAAGTGAACCCTAAGTGTATTGCATGTGTAAATCTGGCTTACACCCGTTGTATGCGAACGTTAGAGCCTATCACACCCGATCATCACGTGGTGCTTCGGAACAACGATCCTTAGCAACGGTGCACAGTTAGGGGGAACACAATTCTTGAAATTTTAGTGAGAGATCATCTTATTTACTACCGTCGTTCTAAGTAAACAGGATGCATAAACATGATAAACATCACATGCAATCAAATAAAGTGACATGATATGGCCAATATCATCTTGCTCCTTCGGTCTCCATCTTCGGCGCACCATGATCATCTTTGTCACCGGCTCGACACCATGGTCTCCATCATCATGATCTCCATCATCGTGTCTTCATGAAGTCGTCACGCCAACTATTACTTCTACTACTATGGCTAACGTTTAGCAATAAAGTAAAGTAATTACATGGCGTTATTCAGTGACACGCAGGTCATACAATAATTAAGACAACTCCTATGGCTCCTGCCGGTTGTCAATTTCATCGACATGCAAGTCATGATTCCCTATTACAAGAACATGATCAATCTCATACATCACATATATCATTCATCACATCTTCTTGGCCATACCACATCACTAGCACATGCTGCAAGAACAAGTTAGACGACCTCTAATTGTTGTTGCAAGTTTTTACGTGGCTTCTATAGGTTTTCTTGCAAGAACGTTTCTTACCTACGCCAAAACCACAACGTGATTTGTCAATTTCTATTTACCCTTCATAAGGACCCTGTTCATAGAATCCGATCCGACTAAAGTGGGAGAGACAGACACCCGCCAGCCACCTTATGCATCTAGTGCATGTCTGTCGGTGGAACCAGTCTCACGTAAGCGTACGTGTAAGGTCGGTCCGGGCCGCTTCATCCCACGATGCCGCCGAATCAAGATTGGACTAGTAACGGCAAGAAAATTGAGCAAAACTCAACGCCCACAACTTGTTTGTGTTCTACTCGTGCAAGATGCTACGCAAAGACCTAGCTCAGATGCCACTGTTGGGGAACGTAGCAGAATTCAAAAAATTTCCTACGCTTCACCAAGATCAATCTAAGGAGTCATCTAGCAACGAGCATAATGGAGTGCATCTACATACCCTTTTGTAGATCGCGTGCGAAAGCGTTCGAAGGAATGTGGATGGAGTAGTCGTACTCTTCGTGATCCTCGTCACCGATGATCCCAGCGCCGAATGGACGGCACCTCCGCGTTCAACACACGTACGGTACAGCGACGTATCCTCCTACTCGATCCAGCAAGGGCAGAGGAGAGGTTGTCGGAGATCCAGCAGCACGACGGCGTGGTGGTGGATGCAACAGGAAATCCTGCAGGGCTTCGCCGGCACCCTGCGTAAGGAGTAGGAAGTGTGACGGGAGGCGGAGAGGCGCCAGAGGCTTGGGGTGCGGCTGCCCTCTCTCTCCCCCCCCCCCACTATATATAGGGGCCAGGGGGGCAGCCCTAGGGAGATCAGATCTCCAAGGGGGCGGCGGCCAGGGGGTTGACTTGCCCCCCAAGGCATAGGGGGCGCCCCCTCCCCCTAGGGTTTCAACCCTAGGAGCATGGAGGGGGGGCCCATGTGGTGCGCCAGCCCACCAGGGGCTGGCCCCTTCCCCCTTGCGGCCTAGGGGACCCACCGGGATGGGTGGCCCCACCCGGCGGACCCCCGGGGACCCCTCCGGTGGTCCCAGGACACTCCCGGTGACCCCCGAAGTTCACCCGATGGCCGAAACTGGACTTCCTATATATCATTCTTTACCTCCGGACCATTCTGGAACTCCCCGTGACGTCTGAGATCTCATCCGGGACTCCGAACAACATTCGGGTTTCCATGTGCATGTATCTCTACAACCCTAGCGTCACCGAACCTTAAGTGTGTAGACCCTACGGGTTCGGGAGACACGCAGACATGATCGAGACGACTCTCCGGTCAATAACCTACAGCGGGATCTGGATACCCATGTTGGTTCCCACGTGTTCCTCGATGATCTCATCGGATGAACCACTGTGTCAAGGATTCACTCAATCCCGTATGTTATTCCCTTTGTCTATCGGTACGGTACTTGCCCGAGATTCGATCATCGGTATACCCGATACCTTGTTCAATCTTGTCATGGCAAGTCTCTTTACTCGTTCCGTAATCCATCATCCCATGACTAACTCCTTAGTCACCTTGAGCTCATTATGATGATGTCTTACCGAGAGGGCCCAGAGGTACCTCTCCGTCATACGGAGTGACAATATCCCAGTCTCGGTTCGTACCAACTCAACAGACACTTTCGGAGATACCCGTTGCGTATCTTTATAGCCACCCAGTTACGTTGTGATGTTTGGCACACCCAAAGCATTCCTACGGTATCCGGGAGTTGCACAACCTCATGGTCTAAGGAATAAATACTTGACACCGGAAAAGCTTATGCATTACGAACTATACGATCTCTTGCTAGGCTCAGGATTGGGTCTTGTCCATCACATCATTCTCCTAATGATGTGATCCCGTTATCAATGACATCCAATGTCCATGGTCAGGAAACCGTGACCATCTATTGATCAACGAGCTAGTAACTAGAGGCTTACCAGGGACACGTTGTGGTCTATGTATTTACACATGTATCGTTGTTTCCGTACAATACAATTCAAGCATGAATAACAGACAATTATCATGAACAAGGAAATAATAATAATACTTTTATTATTGCCTCTAGGGCATATTTCCAACAGGTCCCCCTTGAGAAGACTTTGCAAAGATCTCATATTGACATGGGCTAACCGGCGATGCCAAAGCCATCCACATCAACTTTAGCCATTAGGCAAGTCGCCGTCTTAGTGGGTTGCTCCGAGAAGTTACCACATAGAGACCATTCTCGACATGCCCAACATAGGCTACTTTAAGAGTCTAGCTCGACAAGAGGGCCACGGTATCAATATCAAAGAATGTGGCAAAGCCCATGAGTGCAAGTTGACGAGTAGAAAGTAAGTTGTATGCAAGGGACTCAACAAGCATGACTTTCTCGATTGTGAGATCATGAGAAACAACAACCTTGCCAAGCCCCAATACCTTAGAAGATGAAGCATCACACCATTTGACATTGGTGGCCATAGATGAACCTTGATGCACGTCCACCACCAAGTCTTTGCTTCCGGTCATATGATTTGTGGCTCCACTATCGAGCAACCATGATCCCCCACCGGAAGCAAACTCCTACAAGAGATAAATGCTTGGATTTAGGTACCCATTTGGTAATGGATCCTTTGAGGTTAGTAACAAGGGTCTTAGGAACCCAAATAGACCATTCAATGTACTCATAAGAAGAACCAACAAATTTAGCAAAAATATGTCCATCACTAGCACGGCATAGAACATATGAAGGATTAAAGTCGCCGGCTATGTTTGATGGCATGGTGGGGTTTTTCTTGACTCCACCACTCTTCACATTGGTCTTCTTCTTAGGAGCACCCTCTCCCTCTTTCACAAAGATTTGCTTGAGAGGAGGAGGTTGCTTGGTCTTGTCATTCTTCTTTTTCTTGGGCTTGGGAGCAAACCCAATTCCTTCCTTTGCCACAACTTCCTTTTGATTGCTCAAAAGATCGTTGAGGTTCTTCTCACCTTGTATACATGACACAGGGCCTTTCTCAAGTTGCTTCTTCAACTTAGCATTCTCTTCAACAAGATGCACATGCTCGCAACATGGGTTAGTAAGATTTGCATTATCAATTAAAACCATGCGAGGAAAGATAGCTTTCTCCTTGGTTAGCGAAACTTGAAGTTGATCATTAGACTCATTGAGGCTAGTATGTATACCTTTCAAGACCTTGTGAGCCTTGTCAAGCGTAACAAACTCCTCCTTGAGTCTAGCATGGTCAACCACAAGCTTTGCCTTCTTGGAATTGAGCACACGAGAGACAACTAAAGCATGATCAAGATCTTTCCTTAATTTATCATGATCATCGTTGTGTGACTCCTCAAGAGCCAAACGAAGACCACGCTATTCCTCAAGAACATTAGAGAGATCTGATATCTCATCGGCATAGTCTCGACTATGACCCTCCATTTTAGAAATGGTCTCCTCCTGAGCCTCGATCATGTCATTGGCCTCACCGAGTTGTTCCAAGAGAGCCACGAAGTGCTTCTTGGGTTTGCCCTTGAGTTTACTCATAAACAACTCAAATTCATTTTCTTCCTCCTCTGCCCCCTCACTCTCATCAATACAATCCGTCAATGAAGGACTAGAGGTGATGGTAGAGTTGATGTTGGGAGTTACCTTGTTGGTGGCCTTAGCCATGATGCACTTGGCGGTGATGTTCTCATTTGGTGAGTCAAAGAGAGATGATCGTGGAGTAGTTGCAATAGCAATGGTGGCCATAGTGACCATCTCATCATCTTCATCATCATCATCATCCTTAACATATTCTTCTTGGGCCACCAACCCTTTGGGAGGGGTCTTCTTGTTGAGGTTGTTCTTGTTGGGATAAGACTTGGCCTTGTCCTTTCGGATAAGCTTGCCTCCATTGTCTTCTCTTTTCTCATATGGGAAATCTACAACAAAGTGGCTCACATTCCCACAGTTGTAGCACGTCCTCACTCGTTGCTTGCCCTTGTTGCCACTTGAATTGTTCTTGTTGAAGTTGGGCCTTGAGTTCTTCTTGTTGCCCCAAAATTGCCGTGATGCAAGAGCCATGTGCTCATGACGGGCATATTTGGTGTCTTCGGGGCAACTATCATCTTCATCCTCTTCATCCTCTTCTTCCACACAAGCCTTGGCCTTCAAGGCAAGGTTAGGCTTCTTTGATCGTTGAGCTCGTAATACCGCATTGTCGGCGGTCTTGTCCAAGATCCTCATGGCAACGAACTCATCCAACACTTCACTTGATGACAAAGTGTGGAAGTCCGGTCTTTGGCGAATGACGGATGACATGGCCTTGTGATAAGGCATCATGGCCTTGAGAAACTTGCGCTTGATCCAATTGTCATCCGTGTCCTTGCTCCCATGATCTCGAAGTGAAACCACAAGAGTGGTTAATCTCGGATAAAGTTCACGGGGATCTTCATCTTCGATCATGGCAAAGTCATCGGCTTCATCTTGCATAACTTCATAGTTTGAGCGTTGAATGCTTGCGCTTCCCTTGTACATGGAACCAACATGATCCCATGCTTCCTTGGCCACGGTGAAGGGTCGAAGATATGCAATGTCTTCGGGAGGGATAGCATCTTGAAGTATGCAAAGAACGAACTCGTTCAATTGATGATCCGCAGCTTCTCTCGGAGTTAAGTTGTAGGGATCATGCGGGTAGAAACCTTGCTCAATGATTCTCCAAAGATTAGTAGAACAATGATTTAAATGACGTCTAAAGTGAAACATCCAAGTAGCAAAATCAGAATTTTTCACAAACTTAGGAGGAGGACCAACGGAATTTAAATGCGGAGTAGGAACGGGTCCTCCATAATGGGTAGGAGGAGCTGAGTGGGCAAAAATCCCACTCCCTTTCTTAGTAACCGAGACTTGCTCACTACTAGCTTCTCCCTTGTCGGGAATAGCATTCGACACATTGGTAGTGGGACGAGCCACTTCCAACGGTGCGGTGGATAATTTGAGTCCCTCAAGTAATTCCTTGAACATGCCTTTGAACTCGGTCGCTAGTGAGTCTTTCAATGTGTCCATAGCCACGTTGAACTCCTCACGAGAGACCGCGGTTCCCCCATCGGACGTAGGCAAGGGCGGAGTTCCACTTGAGTGTCCCTCCATCTCGGCTACGTTGTCACCCATACTCTTTGGACGGTAAAGTCCTTAAAAAGAGATGAGGCTCAGATACCAATTAAAAGGATCGATATGGTTGACTAGAGGGGGCGGTGAATAGGCAACTAACTATTTTTAGCTTTTCTTAACCAAATTAAAACTTAGCAACAAAGTAAGTTGTCTAGATATGCAACTAGATAGACAACCTATATGATGCAACAATAACAACCACACAAGCAAGCAAGCTAAGGTATACAAGGATAGCTTGCACAAGTAAAGGTAAGAAATAACCACAAGTGGAGCCGGTGAAGACGAGGATGTGTTACCGAAGTTCCTTCCCTTTGAGAGGAAGTACGTCTCCGTTGGAGCGGTGTGGAGGCACAATGCTCCCCAAGAAGCCACTAGGGCCACCGTATTCTCCTCACGCCCTCACACAATGCAAGGTGCCGTGATTCCACTAGTGGTGCCCTTGAAGGCGGCGACCGAACCTCTATAAACAAGGTTGGGGCAATCTCCACAACCGAATTGGAGGCTCCCAACGACAGCACGAAGCTTCACCACAATGGAATATGGCTCCGAGGTGACCTCAACCGTCTAAGGTGCTCAGACACCCGATAGTAACAAGATCCGCAAGGGATTAGTGGGGGGAATCAAATTTCTCTTGGTGGAAGTGTAGATCGATGCCTTCTCAAGCAATCCCTAGGAAATCAACAAGTTTGATTGGCTAGAGAGAGAGAGATCGGGCGGAAATAGAGCTTTGAGCAACAATGGAGCTTGGGGAAGAAGAGGTGAGTCTTCTTGAGGAAGAAGACTCCCTTTATATAGTGGAAGGACAAATCCAACCATTATCCACCAACTCTTCCCGCAACACGCGGTACTACCGCACTTAACGTGCGGTACTACCGCACGGCCCTGCGGTACTAGCGCACCGGGTGCGGTACTACCGCTGGCGAGGCATGAGCCAGATCTAGCCCCTGTTGCGTTAAAACAACGGGTGGTAGTACTGCCGGAGCGGTAATACCGCACGTTCTTACGGTAGGATCAGATTGGTCGGGGAAGAGTGCGGACTAAATAAATTACGTCTGCGGCTTCTTCCACAGAGTTACGGTCAATGCAAAAACCTGACACGGTACTACCGCTTGCACGAAGCGGTACTACCGCGTAGGACGCGAAGTAAAAAATTACTTCCGCTCCTACTACCGTACTAGTTACGACGCTGGGGCCGGTCACACGGTACTACCATGTCCTTGGCACGGTACTACCGCATCGTGCGGTACTACTGTTATCTTGGAGCGGTACAACCGTGGGGCCGTGCGGTACTACCGCTTTCTCTGAGCGGTACGACTGCATGCCTCAGAGTGGTAGTAGTAGAATGTCACTGTTTTTGCAAAGACAAGGAAAACAGTCGGAGCTCCAGTGAAGCGAAAGAAAGGTGGTGCGAATGAATAGATGTGTACGTGTTGATTCCACCCAAACCTTTCCGAAGCGGACCCCCTCTTAATTGTACGGCTTTCCTATGACTCAATTCCACTGAAAAGAAGCAAAAGGAAACACCGTCTTCAAAAGGTTCCGAGGGGCACTCAATCGTCTTGTGCCTAGGTGTGAGATATCTGAATAGCTCAGTGCACACGATTAGTCCGCAAAAGCATTGTCATCAATCACTAAAATTACTTAGGGAGAAATAGGCCCTTACAACTTGGCCCTTGGGGGCTAATGGACGCGGAAGTGTTTTCTAAGTGACGGTTCATATCAATAAAAGTCCCAAGCACTTTGCAAGCAAGAGTACTTGGCACTTGGGGGCTAATGCATATTGCTTCTTTCTTATCATTCGTCTACATTAACCCGATGACATTCTAATCATTGACCGCTGGCTTATGAGGGGTAAACAGGCAAGTTCTATACAATGAAGAATATGACCGACTCATTCATGCTGATTAAGCCGGCCCTTGGGGGCTACACATGCAATGTTCATCAAAGTCAGATTTCCTATTAATGATTCAATTCTTAGACATGATATTCTAAGCCTACAGCATATTCAATTCTATCATATCCAATAGACTTGGGGGTTGGAAGGATGTATATAATTTGGTTAAGGTTCATACCTCAAACTTCTTATGCATTTCCTTCACCATGTCAATTTCAAGGTCACGGCTTCTGTGGACTTGACTGGGATATCCAGAAAGCACTTCACTGCTGCTCAGCTGTGCATATTGAGCCATATCGAACCTTACTCTCCGTTTCTCAACAAGTTCTTGTTTGGCAGTGTGTTTGGCCAGAACAGTTGGATTGCCCGGCTCTCTAAAGATGGTGCCAGTGATTGTGACATCTTTAGTTTGTTTCTCTGCCGGTTTAGATGGGGCCGGCGGTTCAACAGTTGCAGAGATGACGTTGGCAGGATCAAGAGAAGCGTCAGGAATTTAAGGAGGAGCATAATGAGTAGATTCCTCCGTTGGCATCTGAACATCCGTCGCCAAGATTGGTTGTGCCTGTTCAATGGTTTTTGGATCAGACGCCGGCTTAGTTGTTTTTGCCCTCTTACTGGTTTTGGCTTGGCCACTACACAAGATAAGGAAAGTCAGTACGAATTTATAAAAAGACAAGGAAGAGCAGAGCAACGAACATTCATTACCCAGGGGCAGTCTTGAAAGCCGACAACTGAGTTTGAGAGGACTCGCCAGACGAAGAGCGAGATGCCTCCAAATAGTTTGAATCAGAAGAGTTCAGTGGTTGACAAATAAGACCCGCCAGTGGGTAAAGAAAGTTTGAGTACGGAAAGACCTCATTTCGACGTTTTCGACGAACCGGAGTGTTCAGTAAGCCGGAGGATAGTTCATCGTCTCCCGTGTTCCGAGTCTGATGTTGTCTCTCATGTTGCTGTTGCTTCAAAAGAAAGTGAGGATCCAAATAAGCTAAAGGGTGTGAAAATCTTACTTTCTGGGTTACTCGTCGAATTTTCTGTCTCGACAAAGATTCTGAGCCGGAGGAAATAGTAATTACCTCTTCATTAACAGCCTGACTGGCCTACGTGTCATCCCGGCAATAATCAGTGTCAATAAGATAATTGAAATAGGAGCCAAGAGAGTCAAGAGCTACCTCCGACTCAGAGATGTAGTTCATTTCCAACTATTCAGAAGTGCTAGTTTTCTTCTTTGTCTTCTTCACGGCCTTCTTGGCGGCTTTCTTGACAATTATGGCCTTTTTAGCATCTTTGTGGTCGTAGATTTTCCTCCAAAAATCCGACTTAGCCTATGAGGGGCAGCAAGTTTGAGTTGAAAGGAGAATCAGAATGATAAAGAAAGGACAGTTAAAGTTAAGACTCACCTCTGGTGCCGGGTTAATTTGCAGAAAGGGCTCAGACCCACTTTGCTGCAGTCTCCCAGGCTTTCATTTAAGAGGGTCTTGGTCATGTCTGTGACTACATCCTCAGTCAAGTCCTCAGGGCAGTGACGTAATGGATTGTGGTCTCACCTATATAGTTGCACATTAAGCCGGTCCTACGGCTCAAGGGAATGATTCGCCAGGCGACCCGGCACCGGACCAAATCAATTCCGGTTAGCCCATTTCCCAATAGGGCTTTGATCTTTGCAAGAGTGGGAGCAATTTTCTTGCGTTTTGCGGCAGTAAGTTTCTCAGCAAGAGGATGCTTGGTGTTTAAACGCTGGACACGATAACCCGGCAATGGATTCTCATCAGCCGGGGAGGTGTCTTTGCAGTAAAACCAGGTTTGATTCTAGTCTTTGGGGTGACTCGGCATACATGCATAAGGGAAAATAGAATCTCTTCTTCTTTGAATTAAGACGGCTCCAAGTTCCAAGCTGGGTCCGTTGGTGAACTCATTCTGGCGGTTTAAATAAAAAAACTCTCTGAAGAGCTCGAGGCTGGGTTCCTCTTGAAGATACACTTCACAGAAGACCTGGGAGTTGCAGATATCTGACACGGAATTGGGTCTGATGTCTTGTGGATGGAGCTGGAAAAAGTGCATAACATCCCGGAAGAACTTAGAGCCGGGTGGTGAAAAACCCCGGTTCATGTGATTAGAAAAAACAATAACTTCATCGTCCTTTGGATGAGGTTTCTCTTCACCCGGCTTAGGAGCGCGGTAATGCATAACTGATTTTTTCGACAGGTACCCAACTTTGACAAAGTCAGCAAGTGTAGCCTCAGTGACAACAGAAGGGACCCAGTTGCACGTGGTGACTGTCTTCGGCAGCATTGTGAACAAAGAAGCCTAAAGAAAGAAAAATTATTGCCAGTTCAAAATTGATTCATTAAACCGAAAGTCAGGTTACAGTATAAGTTCAGCATGGCGGCTTAAATGGGGCCTAATGACATAAGAGTGGTTGTAAACCGGAGAGTTAAGCCGCCATGACAAGTGCGGATACTTAGGAAAGCAGATTTTACTAAGTGTGGAGACAAACCGTTTTCACAGATTGAAGCTGCAACTTTGGATCTACAGCAGTTCAGAAAATAAAGCTAAAATGACGAACAGATAGACCTAAGATCAGTATGACACAGCTCATGGAGATGAATCGATTTTTTTCTCATAGATGAGACATTATAATATTTGCAAAGTGATACTATGAACAACATCGCGCGGAGGAATATCAAGTTCAAGAGAAAAACCATAGTTGCGGAAGAAGAAGGAGACGAACTCCGGCGAATTTTGTGGGAACCCTAATGGATCTAAGGGGGGGGAGAAAGAGAAGAACGCACCTGGGTGAGTGAACGGCGGCGGCGCACGGAAGAGATCTGGTCGCGTCAGGTTGATGCTGCGGCCGCTGTTGAGGACGAGGCAGAGGACGTCGGCGCTGGTGGATCTCGTGTGCGGGAGCGCCACGAGGAAGGAGATGAAGATGAAGAGGCAAAGGAAGAGAATAGAAAGGAACTCCTGGCCCTATTTATAAGCTGAATGGATAAAGGTCACGCGCGAGAATCGAGGAGATGGAAAAATAGATAAGTAACAGTGCAGGCGCCTCGATTATTGGAATCCCAATAAATGCAGAGATTTGTTAAGATCTGGGCAGTTAAAAAATAAGTAGAAAGTGGCGTCATGGCGGGTTACCACAATTTCAAGGGCTGACGTCATGGCGGGTTATGATTTCTCGTGAGAAGATGAAGAAAGATTGACATGAACAAGTTCAAATCAACCTGGGGCCTAATGTTGGGGATATAACTATTTGATATGACCCGCCCAGGAGGGGCCGGGTTACCCAATGACGGTTCATCGGCCAAGCCCAAAAGCATGTTGAAGATGGCGGTTTAATGAGAGTAATTCATAAAGGGCCCAAAGTCCAGAGCGGCTTAAGGCCTGTAAGTGTAAACCGCCATGTATGTTAACTTGTATTATAAGGCATGTAACAATGAGTTACCGAGCCGGACACGATTGTATGAGCCGGTTGGGACTCTGTAAGCCGCAGGGCGTCAACCCGCATATATAAGGGGACAACCCGGCAGCGGCTTAGGGCAGAAACAACAGATCGAGAGCTAGGCAAGCGTATTCGCTCCCTAGCAATCGACACCCCATCAATTCCACCTCAAACTGGATTAGGTTTTATCCTCACCGCAAGGGGCCGAACCAGTATAACCTTCCCGTGTCTCTTGTCCCGTTTTAACCCCTTTAAGCTAACCACATCGCTATGGCTCCACAATTAAGTCCTTTCCTTAGGACATCTGCCGTGACAACTCGACGATAGAGGCTGAGCCACCACAACCCATCATTTCAAGGGAGCTTAGTAACTTAGTATAGATATAGATTGATTCTGCTTGATATACATACCTGAGTGTACGAAAACCAAACCAATCAGTTTATTCATTGTGTAACTGCATATATAATGACTAAGAAGCACATTTCCAAAGACTGTTCTAAAGTGGCATATGCATTGCGATGTGCTTGCACGTGCATATATGTGTCGCATTTCAGGCCTGTTATACGGATTTGTTGTTATGAGAATGTAAGGGTCTTGTAAAATGGTTGTATTAGCATTATTTTTACCTTTTCAGTAAGACATTTTTTTAATTCGTATATGTTGGTTGTGTGCATGTTGTTATGCGTAGATCAGGCATTCGCTCACTAGCGTTCCTTACTATTTCGTATTGTGTAAAATACCATGTGCTGAAGATATGATGCATTTCAGCATATTCTATATCTAGATAGCTAGTCTCCACTACTAAATTTTACACGTGTGCTTTCACATCATCTCAATTAGTGATAGTCAGCCGGTTGAAATTGTGTGCAATCAAAAGTCATGCACATACTCACAAGCAAACCATACCACCTTGAGAAGCCATGTATGTGTTTTTTTGTTGGGTAAGGAATAATAGATGTGTTGAATCCTTGGAGCAAAAATGTATAGTTCAAGTTTCAATGTTTCTCAAAAGTGGACCTCGCGTTAAATTCAGTTCAATGGTTTCTATTTTACACACCATTACATACTTCATAATTTTTTTATTTTCTTTTTTCTTTTTTATTAGAAAATGAGGATAACCCCCGGCCTCTGCATCTAAGAGATGCATGCGGCCGTTTTATTGATTATTCTCGAGAACCTTACAAAATAGAACAACAATATGCTTGAGTCCACCATCTTAGCAATATCTACCGCTATTCCTATCCATAAGATGAAGGGGTGCAAGTTAGGCCACATACCCATACCTCTCACCTAAACCTAACATCTAAAGCCGGAGGCCCCGAGCGAGCCACCTACCGGGTCCGGGGCACAAAACGGTCTGACGCACTCACATGTGTCTCCGCCGCCATCTTCCACTGGTCCATCTTCAGAGCAGATTGAGGTGTCAACCTTGGCAGGTCCTCTGCCATCAACGCCAGCACGACGTCAAAGGACGACCTCCACCTACGCGTGTCCATCTCCAAGCAACGAACGTAGATCCATGCTAGGTAGGCCCGTACCACCGCCGTCGCCCACCACCCACAAGCGCCACCCAACTCCAAGGTTTCCAAAGCTGCGCCTTCAAGAAGGGAATAACGCCGTGAGCACCGCCGCCGCCCAACAAAGTTAGGTCTTTCGTCCGGGAGGCCTAGGGGAAGGGGAAGTGAGGAGATCAATCCATGCCGACACCTCCAAGGAGGGGAACGGCGCTCTCAGGCGTCGGCGGTGGCGAGGCCGGCCATGGCCGGCCAGAGATTTCGCCCGAACTAGATCTTCGCCACCAGCAGCGCCTCCTGTGCAGAACCGGCGACCAAAGGAAGCGCGGCCCGACCAGGCTGGCCCACACGCCGAACATGGGAGAAGGGGAGGCGCCAGATCGCGCGCACCGGCCCCCGCTAAAGCCGCCGCCAGCCGCTAACGACCGCCGAAATCCGATTGCCCGCACGGACAGAACGCCAGATCCACCGCCTGCATGGCTGCTTGCCGAAGCCTGTCGTGCCTCGTCAGAGGAGCCGCCTCTCCAGATCCGGGACTCCCGACGCAGAGGCAGGGCAGCCCAGGCCCCGCCGTCACCATCCTTGGCTCCCCGGGCTTGCCCGGCGGCTGCCACAGACGGCGGTGAGGAAGGGAGGGGGGGGGGGTGAGCCCGGCGGCGCGGCTAGGGTTGGCCCCCCTTGTCGCCTGAGCGGGCGGCGCGGGTTAAAGCAAGAACACTTTGCAAACCAAACGAGGTGTCTGAGTCGTGTACTCGTGGTGTGCGTGGTGGGGTTCCGGTGATGCGTAGAACTAGATCCCTCTTTTTCCCTCCATGTGTGCTGTTCTTTTGAACTGATCCAGATATGTTTTCAGACAATGTCATGGATCCTAGTGACTGGAGAACGAAACTTTAACCCGGCCCCTACCATGATGAGACAGGAGAAAGGAGAGAGGTTCTAGTGACGGTTGGAGACGCTGATCATAGTAGAGATGAGGCCAGGGACGACGAAGAGACTAGCTCGAGCTATCCATCCATCTGGGACATGGCCGGGGTCTGGTTATCCAGCTGCCAAGCACCATGCATGCAGCTGATGCGTACAGGAGTAGTGCTCCCATTCCCGCTTTAAGTCGACCGGCACACACGAGTCTGGACAAGGAGTCATCTACATGCTATTTAGCTACTTCTGCTGGCTGTTGCTGAGTAGGACAGCGGCCAAAATCACTAGCTCTAGCAGTGATCCCTGGATAGATCACGTTACGTGTCATGTTTCATGTGCATGCACACAGTCGACCGGTGTCCCCGGACAGCAGTCATTCAGTCAAGTGCTCGATGTTGGAGTACTGCAAATATATTTGTTGACCGCAAAACTCCACTATATGTGGCCTGGGTCAGGTTACTACGCCTAATATTGTCATTATCAACCTGCAAAGTAAGAGGCAACTCCATCCGTACGCCGTAGAGTTCATCAACACTACTTAGGTTAGGTACATAAAATAGTGGCTAGAGTACTAGACTATCAGCCTATCAGTTAGTAGTAGTCCTTATCATATTGCTGCGTCTCCATCAGGGCATATTGATTAACAAGAGGCGATATTCTTGGAGACAACTTATTAGTTAGAGTATGTGCGTCGATCAGGTAACTAACTGGGGCATATCTCGGTTGCTTTCGTCCCTGTTGTTTTGTACGTCCAGACAGCTTTGTTCCCCATTCCATTTTGATTGACCAAAGTAATCAACTAATTAAGCTGTGTCGTAATCTCCTACGTCCCGGCCCTCTCTTGCGCGCCTATAAATTGGCACTCGAGACGGGCCTCAGAGCGCACACACACACACTCTGCTTCAGCTAACCAGCACAAACACACACATACAGATAGCGAGAGTGAGAGCGTCATCACAGAGCGATGGCACTTCCTGCTAATGCCGCTGCCTCGTTGAGCTTCCCGGTGATCAACATGGAGAAGCTTGAGACCGGGGAAAGGGGCGCGGCCATGGAGGTCATCCGCGATGCCTGCGAGAACTGGGGATTCTTCGAGGTGCCACTGCCACTCACATACCATACAATTCGTTTAGCCGAACTATAGTTGATTGATTTTGTAGAAAGCAGGCATATGTAGTAGTACGATTCTTGACATGATTAACTGACCGTGAGCACAGCTGCTGAACCATGGCATCTCGGCCGAGCTGATGGAGGAGGTGGAGCGGGTGAGCAAGGCGCACTACGCGGCATGCCGGGAGGAAAAGTTCAAGGAGTTCGCGGCACGGACGCTGGAGGCCGGCGAGCAGGGCGCCGACGTGCAGGACGTGGACTGGGAGAGCACCTTCTTCGTCCGCCACCTCCCCGCATCCAACCTCGCCGACCTGCCAGACCTCGACCACCACTACAGGTATACGCACGTACGCCTGATTACTTAATTAACCCGAATATCCAATTCTGAGTCCGGACTCATTTGCACCCGGTCAAGAAATAATTTATAAAAAATTCAAAAAATTAACCCTGCTACTTGTTCACTACGTAATAGAATAAGAGGCCAACGCATAGCACCAGATTCGACAGATTGATTCAACTCTAATTTGAAGCTTTTGGGCTTGCTCGCTTGCCTTTTGCTGACGAGGCAGCCTATTGTTAGGTCAAACATTTTGTACTCTCACAAAGTCATTCCTCACACGTACAGCACCTCAAAAGACAACATGCAGCAGTTATAGTACTGCCACTAGGATATCAACAGGAGATAAGATTGCTTGCGCAAATCAGAATCCTACTAATTTAGCAGCAGTAACCAACACGATTGGAATGGAATCATCTTTTTAGCAAGTGACACTTGTTTGCCTTTTTCGTGAGGTCGTTGCAGGCAAGTGATGAAGGAATTCGCGTCGGAGATCGAGAAGCTGGCGGAGAAGGTGCTGGACCTGCTGTGCGAGAACCTGGGCCTGGAGCCGGGCTACCTGAAGCGAGCCTTCGCCGGCTCCAGGGGCCCGACGTTCGGCACCAAGGTCAGCAGCTACCCGCCGTGCCCGCGGCCGGACATGGTGGACGGCCTCCGCGCGCACACCGACGCCGGCGGCGTGATCCTGCTGTTCCAGGACGACCAGGTGAGCGGGCTCGAGCTCCTGAAGGACGGGGCATGGGTGGACGTGCCGCCCATGCGCCACGCCATCGTCGTCAACATCGGCGACCAGCTGGAGGTGATCACCAACGGGCGGTACAAGAGCGTGATGCACCGCGTGCTCACCCGCCCCGACGGCAACCGCATGTCCCTCGCCTCCTTCTACAACCCCGGCGCCGACGCCGTCATCTTCCCGGCCCCGGCGCTCGTCGAGGAGCCATCGGCGGAAGAGGCGGAGCGTGCCGGGAGCGCCGTGTACCCGAGGTTTGTCTTCGAAGACTACATGAACCTGTACATGCGCCACAAGTTCGAGGCCAAGGAGCCGCGCTTCCAGGCCATGAAGGCGGACGCCGCGCCCATCGCCACCGCGTGATTAGGGACGTGCTCCTACGTGCCAGGTCCCGGACAAGAGTATTTTGGCACGTGTTGATGTGGTGTACCGTACATAATTTGCGTTTGTTTGTGTGTGTATTGTTGTCGCTGGTGGAGTCGCCGTGCATGCCGTGATGCTTGTGTGTGTTACTGTACGTGTGAGTGAAGTTTCTTTTTTTTTAGTATACGTGTACACGTGTGACGTGTGAGGTTAAGTGATGTATGTAGTACGTAGTACTTGTGTACTACGGTATCAATGGCTTAGCTCCCTTATTAAATGATGTTTTGGAAGCTGAAATTCTTGCAAACATTGATTTGGCTCGTTAGGCTTATTTTTGTATTGTGACCCCTAGAAATATTAGGGTCATCGAATCAATCATGTCTGTTCCAAGAAAGCTAGGTTCGTGAACATTGGAGATGCCTTGTTATCAAATGATGAATTAGAATGCGTTAGAGCATCCACAACCGGACTAGGCAAATCAGGGTCTCCTATACGTCCCCAGGCGCGTTTGGTTCGTCCGCCGACAGCGCCCGTGGCCCCTCATATATTGTGCCGCACATCCTCAAATCCATGTAATCCATACACGTCAATCATACGACACAAGTTGTCCGAATTCAACAGTTCAAAACAAAACAAAGCAAATCATAGTTCAACAAACCGGACATGCCAAAATAAAATCAGTGTCCGAGCGTGACGGGTGACGCGCTTGTCGGATCACTGGTTGGGTGCCATCCATGGCGCCTGCTCCGAGCACAGGTGGACTGCGTCCTTGCTCCGCCTGCATCCGGGTTGCGTCCTCCGCTTGCATCCTGGCTGCATGATCCGATGCCGCTCTCGTCGCCTCGTACTCCCTACGGTCGTTGATCTCCTTCTTCTTGTCCGCAAGCCACTTCTTTGCATGCTCATCCGAGAGGGTTTCGCCTGCCAACATGATATTCGAATCCTTCGCATCCCGTGCGAGTTGTAACCTCTCCATCGCAAGCTCAGTCTATGAAAATGTCTTGGTCTTCTAGAGTTCCCATTTCATCGCCACCTCTTGCTTCTCCCTTTCCAGCTTCTTCTAAGCCCTCTTCCGATCCCACTCCATCCTCTACTTTTGTGCATCCAACATGAGCTTGTACCTATCCTCTTTCTTGTTCTCTCTTACCAAAAAATGCCCATCCATGTGGACAACATTTTTGTAGCCGCGGCGTCACGGGAGGCTCGTGCCTTCTCCCACTTGTTTCCATGACTTGTCGGTTATCGTTTGGCACGGTGGCTCTTCCATTCGTGACAACAACATCGTCCTCTTCATCGTCTAACCCAATTTATTGGTGGGAGCAACCGTTCCTAAGTAGCCGAAACACCTTAGGAAATGGGAACCTTAACTCAAAATCTCAAACACAAGTGGTGTAGTGAAAACGAATGTGTGGGCGAAGTGGTATATGTGGAAGACAAATGTGGGTGCAAAAGAAACAAAAACGGGGCGATGGTGGAGTTCTCTGATGAGCCCGTGTGCCCTGGGCTAGTGGTGCCCCCGTACATGGGGTCCCGATGCCCATGTGCACGGGGTCGGTGACTGGCAGATGAACACGCTCGGACCCATGGAAAATTTGCCAAATCAAAGAAATTCGAGGGTGTGATGGGTGGGAATGATGGTGGAGGTGTAGATCCAACTTCCAAACACAAATTTTGTGGATCAAAACAACAAAATCTCACAAGATTTAACAAATTGCAAGAAAAAAATTTAGCTATTTTTGTGGGAATTTTCGAATTAGGACGAAAAAACAACAAAATCAAGCTAGAATATGGGGGTAGGGACTCCAAGATGTGAATCAACATGGCTCATGATACCAAGATGATGTAGGATGGGACCTTAGAGGAGGATGTTTTCACACTTGGAGGGGGATAAGAGGATGAGCTCACAAGGACACAAAGGGGAAATCACTCAAACAAACCCAAATCACACATCCACTAGGATAGCATACATGAGATCCACGTAAATAATCACAAAGGTAAGGTTCTTCCCCAATCCACAATGGAGATGAGGTCATGATGATCCTATGATGGGGATCCTTCCCTAGAAGGGGTCTTGAATCCACTAGGGGATCTTCTCCTAGGAGGTCTTGATCTCCTAGAGGAGCGGATACAAGGAGCAAACCTCTCAAATGTCTCTCAATACTTTGCTAACCCTAACAAATGGTCTAGGTAGGGAATATATAGCTAGCAGGAGGTAAGGAACGAAGTGGAGGGCGAAAAGGGTAAAACACGACTAGCTCCCTGGAGAGTCTGTGCGCACGAGGTAAGTGAGGCCCGTGCGCACGGGAGGTCCGTGGGCACGGTACACGCCCGTGCGCACGGGCTCAACAATCTCTACACCGAGGGGCCCCATGCGCACGAGGGCCGAGGAGCCCGTGGGCACGGGGTCGCCTCGGCAGAACTTCTTCTTCCAGCTGTTGGCCTCCGTCTTTGTTGTGACTTTCGTGTTCTTCTTCTTGGACTTGGTGGACCTTCTTAGCTTCCTCGTAGGTGTCCTCCTCATACCTAATGATGCACAACATTTCATGGTGAGGTAGTAAACAAGTTCTGGACGAATCCAAGTTTAGCTCATTGAGGAAGGAGTTCACCTTGGTATCAACTGCCCTTGGGAGAGCTCTTGTCATAGATCCACGTGGTGCATTCATGAGTCGATGTAGATTCCATGGGGATGAACGAAGGATGTTCCGCATCAGATTGGTAGAGATGAAGAAAGAAGAAAGAAGAAAGAAAGATAAAATATTGTCCAGGGTGGACCACATCCTACGTGAAGGGCTGCCGGGACATCCCCATAACCTCCATGTATATGCCTTGAATATGCAGTCCGGTCGTATGAGGACAAAGTGATGTATCCGGTTGGATGGCTCTTTTCCTTCTCTCCGAGCAGTTGGCCCATCTCGCCCCTTTTTCTGTTCCTTTTTAAAAATGAGCGCCTGCAGAGAATCGAACAAGCGACCTCAAGCATCGAGCTATGTGGCAGTAACCAGCATGCCACCATGCCCAATCTAATAAAATAACATCTTCTTCCGTCTTTTCTTCTTTCTTCTTTGCTTTTTACTTTTTTTTATCTTCTTCGTGGTTTGATGATTTTTTTTTTTCAAATTCGCGGACTTTTCTTAAAATTGAAGAACTGCTTTTCTCAAAGTTGATGATTTTTTATTCAATTCGATGAACATTTTTGCAAATTCAATGAACTTTTCAAATTTTGTGTTTTAAAAAAATCCATGTTTTTTTAAAAAATTCGATGAACCTTTTCAATCTGATGTCCTTTTTAAGATTGATGGACTTTTGTTTCTAATCGGTGTTTTTCCCCATTCTATGATTTTTTTTTTTAAATTCAATGTATTTAATAAAAATCGATGAATTGTTTTTCACAGTCGTAGAAATTTGATGAACTCTTTTCCGTAACAAAAATCAACTTTCCCGGATTGTTTACAAATAATTCAAAAATATGATAAATAGCGCAAATACAACCTAAAACATAGAAAGTGCAGTTGTGCTTGTTTGTCTTACCGAGCACACACACGTCGCGCCGTCCGATCCTTATCGCGCGGACCGCGCGCTACCCAGGCGAACCGCTGTTCGTTATCGAGGGGCGTGCCAGGTGTCCCCTGGTCGTGGCGTCGAGGGCGAGGCCCATTGGGCGATTAGTCGGTCGTGGGCCCCTTGTAATGCCCCGGATGTAATACTTTCCCTTTTGGGCTTATAATAAATCTCCGGCTTCATCTATTTCCATTTCGGGTTCTTTGTCTTTCGGGCTTTCGTCGTTTTGTTGTGTGTGTGTGTGGCATTCATTCATATCATGTAGACATGTGCATTGCATTTTGTTTGTGTTGTGGGTTGCATCCGGTTCGTGGCGTTTCTTCCCGTTGTCCGTTTCGTGTTCCGGAGCTCCCTCACGTGTCCGTGACGTCCCGTAGGCCTTCTTTGTTGTTCGGGCGTTTTTCGTTACCGGTGTGCCGCGAGGTTGTGTTGTGTGTTGTTGTTTTGTTGTGTGCAACCCGCCTCTCAAATCTCGTCTCGTTTGGACTCCGTTGACTTTTCCCTCCGTTGTCCGTGTGGGTCCGAAGTGCCCTTACTTCGTGTCCCGAAAATACCCCTGTGGTTTTCTTTTAACTCCGTCTGGTCCTTTTAAAATCATCCCGCGATCGGATCCGTTGGATCCAGATCGGAGGGCTCCGGGCGCCCTAAAACTCCTCCTAACCCTAATTTTTCTGCTACATATAGGCCCCCTAGTCTATTTGGAGCAACCCCTCCTTCTTCCTCCTCTCTCCCCTTCTTTTTTTTTTCTTTTCTACCTCAGATCCGAAATTTTCGGCCGGATCCCGAGAAGATCCATCGGATCCTTCGCTCCACCAGCCGTCCTGTCGACGAAACCGCCGCCGCAGCTCTCCCTCGCGCGGGTCAACGCGGTCGCGCCGCTGCGCCGGTCGTTCGACCGACCAGGCCGTCCACTTGGCCGCGAGGTGGACCGCGCCTGCGTCGATCCGTCGCTGGGCGACCGCATCGCAGGCACTGGACCACTTGGCTGCGGGCCGTACGCCGCGCCTGGCCCGTCTCGCCACCGCCCCGACTCCGCTCCCGTGGGCCGCCACCGGCTGCGCCTCCGCGCCAGCTCGCTCGCCGCGTGGGCCGGCCTCGTCCTTCGCCCGCACCTGGGCCGGCCTCTCCTCCGGGCCGCCGGCCGCTCGCGCCGCGCGCTCGGGCCGCGCCACCGCCGGGCCCCTTCCGCGGATCTCCACCGGGCCGCCACCTCCCTCAGGCCTGGGCCTCCTCTTCCCCACGGGCCAGATCCACCGTGGCACTGTTCATCCGGGCCGCATCGACACTGTTCATCCCAGATCCTTAAGGTTGTTTTTTTTTCTAAATCCCCAGATCTGTCAATCTGTGATGCAATCTTTGCACTGCTGTAACTTTTCACCTGTTGCTCCGTTTTGAGCGTGTGATATGTCCAGATGTTCGTGGAGATGCCCTCTACGTTTTACCTGTTGTTGTCATGCATGTTAGAGATCATCTAGGGCCTTGTTTTGCTGTTGCAAGAGTGTATGATGATATAAACTGCTGTTATGTGATATTTTTGTGCCACCTTTGACATGTGATATCTTTTAGCTCGTTTGTCCAAACGATGCAAATGACATGTCCACGTGTTCGTCTCGTCACGAACTACGTGTTGAGTGTGATAGGTTGCATGGTAGATTTATCTTTTCCTTGTTATCATCCTTGCAAGATGCCATGTTCAAATGTTGTGTTTTTACTTGTTATGAAATGCCATGTTGTTGAGCTCGTTGTAATCGGTGTGTTCACCACATTGATGCATGCTTGTGTGTTTCGGGATCACCTTCATATGTTTTTTGATGAGGTGCTTACCCTTTGCCATGTTTAGTTTCGAGGTGTCTTAAACATGCTCTTTTTGATGCTATGATGATGTTGCTGTTTTAGGACTTAGTGAAATTTCACTAAGTCTGAAATCTGTAACGTTCCGATGCCATGTTCGTGTGATGTTGTAGGACAAAGCATGATAGTTTTGGGGTGGATTTTGATTGTTCCATGAAGTATATATTGTTGTCTTTCAATCCATGTCCTCACATGTCCATTTGAGTGGCTGTAGCATGTTTATCTCTTGCTCCAAACTTTCAATAAAATTCTGCTGCCAGAATTTTATTTCAAAGTTCAATATGTCCAAGATCATTGCTATTGATCCGTGACTCCGTTTGGGGTGCACTTTGGACCTAGTTGCTGTACATTATATCTAGTTTATGTTCAAGTCCTTTGCCATGCTTTTTGGGTGCTGTAGATTAATTATTTTGTGCTCCCAAGATGCTATGTTGCTGTAATTTGCAGTTTTCGCTCAAATCTTGTTTCGGGCATAACTTTTAGCCCGTAACTCCGATTTCAGCGATCTTTATATCAAACTTGGGTGATTTTCTGTGTAGATTAATAATATCAGGTTGTTACCTTGTTTTGAGGTGTTTTGCTTGAGTGATGTTTTTCCGTGCTCCATGTGCATCTCTAGTGCATCCATCATGCATACATGTTTTTCGAGTGCGCATTGCATTGTGTTGATTTGGTGCTGGTGTGTTTGTCTTGTTTAGACCCGGAAGTTGAGCACGAGTTTTCCAACGAGGTTGATCACGAGGTTTCCAACGAGTTTGAGCAAGAGGACCCTTCTTTCGATCCGAACTTCTTCTCTTCAGGCAAGATGACCGAACCCCGATAACATTACTATCTTTGTCTATTGCTAGTAGTCTCGATCTATAGTTTTGCCTCGATGCCCATGTTCTTCTTGTCAGCCTCCTACTTGTATCCAATTGCCATGTTTAACCACCCTACCTATGCAAACCGTTGCTTGGCTAAGTACGCTTCGCTCAGCCCTTCTTATAGCGTTGCTAGTTGCAGGTGAAGTGAAGATGCTTGCTCCATGTTGAAGTTTGGTTGGGTTTTATCACACTATATAAATGCTTTAATTGAAATCACATATATATTGGCAAGGGTGGAAGGCTAAGCCTTTTGCTTGGTGTTTTGTTCCACTCATGCCGTTAGGATCTGTATAAGCCGGTTTTATGTTCCTTGATTATGCGTTCCTAACACGGTTGGGGTGTATGGGACCCCCTCGATAAACCGCTATGTGCTAAGTCTTTTCCAGCAAATCCCAACATTGGTACTATTTGCCTAATAACAAACTAAACATGCATAAGGGAGTAATTAACCCTCTTTCTTAATCAACAACCCCGGGCCAGTGCTCCACATGAGTGTTGGTCCGAAACGGGGAGTCTGCGGGGCCGCCTTGAGGCAACTCGAGGTATTTGGTATCCACCCGTAGAATCGCCCATCCGGACGTGTCCTGAGACCTAGATACGCGCGGCTACTATCAGGGTGACGACACGCCGGGAGGATTTGCTGGATTAGCCTTACCTTAGTTCGGTTTAACGTGAGCACGGGATTCCGAGGATACTCGGGTCTTCCCACTTTGGAGTTGCGACTCCGCGGATCGTGGGCTTGTAATGGGTCAAGTTGGAACACCCCTGCAGGGTTTGAACTTTCGAAAGCCGTGCCCGCGGTTATGTGGCAGATGGGAGCTTGTTAATTCCGGTTGTAGAAGACTTGACACAAATGATGCTAATACACTACCAGCGTGAGTTCCGTGACTGTCAATTTCCGAATAGGGATTCGGGAGTTGAACACGGAGGGGTTATGCTTGTGACCTTGTAGCTAGGATCACTTAGTGATCACTTCTCGCGTTGCCTTCTCTTCTCGCTCTCACTTGCGTAAGTTAGATGCTAGTTGCTGCTGCAGACTCTTTGTTGCTCCTTCACCTCCTTTCTTTCTTCAGCCTTTCCCTCACCTAAAGGCTTTGATAGTTCTGTTACCCGGGAACGGGATTGCTGAGTCCTCTGTGGCTCACAGTTACTTCACACACCAGATGCAGGTCCAGCCGTGAGCTATCCAGGTGATGGCACCGAGCTGGATTGGGAGTACGACGAGGAGCGTAGTCGTTACTACGTGCGCTACCCGGACGATCAGTAGTGGAGACTCTTACTAGGATTCGATCCGCCTGTGGTTGTTTTATTTATCTGAGTTTGGTACTTTGACTTTTGGATTTTTTGCCCTTAGAGGGTTGTAGTGATCTTATTGTATGATGTTTGAGACTTGTACTGTTATTCTGTGACGTGGCGATTGTAAGCCAACTATTTTAAGTTTACCATCCCTCTTTTACATGAGATGGGCAAGATTACCAAACTTGAGATCATTCTAGGATGGACTTATGCCTTTAAGTCGTGCCTCGACACGTAGGAGGTATAATTCCATCCTGGGCATTACACCCCTCCACTTCTTCTCCCCTCCTCATTTCTCTCTCGGCGAGTTCGAAACCATCGACATCTCGTCCCATCTCCTCGTCCCAAATTCGCCAAATCCTGAGCAACCGGCGTCGTGGCGGCGATTCGGCGGCCGTCTTTTGCCGGAGTAGCAAGGGGTAGCCTGTGCTCTGTGAAGGGAAGGGGCCAGGGGCCAGGGGCGCGTCGGTGCAGTGACCGGAGCCATACAATTAAACCCGCAACTCACCAGCGGCCTCTGTGGTAGCAGTAGTCGGGGGCGGAAGGCGCTACAGTACCGGAGACGCGGCCGAGGAGGAAGGACACGCGCGCGGTCGCCGTGTTGTTGTCACGGAGGGACACAATCTTTGTGGTAGGTAGCAGCAGTCGGGGTGGAAGGCGCTGCAGCACCGGATACGCGCCCGAGGAGGAACGATGCGTGTGCTGTCGCCGTGCTGTTGGCGCGGAGGGCGGAATCACCGCGAGCAAACCTCCTAGGTGAGTTTATTGATCCCATTCCTTGTAGGTTTCGCAGATCCACCGAGTTTTGAGTGAAAATCGATGCCCAAACCGATGAGTATTGTTGTCCTTTGTAGTACTGTTGTCCTTGTGGAGATTAAGCACTTGTGAGGGTTTTGGTTTTGAGTACTAGTGAGATACGATTCAAAGGTGGTGTCGTGGTCTGTGGAGGGAGATGGAGGGAGATTTTATCGTGCATTGGTTGTATATCTACTGAATCTACTATAGTTTGTGATTTGACTTGCCCAATAACTGCTCATGTGTTGCCTAGTTCCTTTTTCATACATTGCAGGGAATGTATTTTTGTGTTTGAACATGGCAATGTGTGATGTTGTAGGCACCTTTTTTTAAAGTGTGTGTATGAGGTTTGGTGTTGGGGTTACGATGCTCACAGGTGCTGGGGTTACGATGCTCACGATTGTGTCGGATTTGTCTTTTGCCTAACTTTTGTGATTCGGTTGTCACGCTTGCTCAAGTTTTATGAGTCAGTTGCCTGACATGCCCTCATGTGTTGCCTAGTGTTTTTTTAACAATGCAAAATGTATATTTTTGTTGAACAAGGCAATGTTTGATCCTGTAGGTTTTTTCGAGGTCTGTATATGGGAAGGAGGGGCGGTTGGATTATAATGCTCATTATGGCTGTAGATCAGGCGTTGATTTTTGGTACTGTAGTTTTTGAGGTTGCTTCAGTTTTGTGTTCCACTTGCTTGCTTATGTCCTCATGTGTTTCCTAGTCCATTTTGTAATGTCACGATACGTTCTTTTAGGTGCGTTGTGTGTTTTCATATTTTTTTCGCTCCTCGTAGTTGCCCTTTTTGTGTGTACACTGATCTGCTACTTAAGTCGTGTCTAATGGTGTATCAGAGTGAAATTCAGATGGCTAGCAGTAGCAAAAAGGCAAATCAGGATGAACCTCATGTATCAAGTCATGATGTCCATGCATCTCATGGCAATAAATATCATCAAACACAGGTGTCAAAATTTCTAAAAGTAGTATGTTCTTGTTGTACAACATTTTTTTTATTTTCTGACATATGTGTTTTTCCTCTTCAACCACCGAGTAGTGCACCAATAATTGGGTACAAGCGTCAGAGGACTAAGGCACTAATTTTTCGAGGGAAGCCTTCCGGTGACATTATTAGTAATGAGAGCCTTGCTGGAGATGGTGAAAATGCAAATGAGCACGGTGCAGGTGTCGACCAACCTCCAAATCCAAAACGACAAAAGACTGGAGGAACTGAGGTATTTGCATAGTTGCCTCATTTTTTCAAAATAGTTGCCCAACAATGTTGTCTAAGTTGCCTAACCAGTAATGAACATTATTATTAATTTATTTATTTTTCAATTTGGACTTGCAATAGGGTCGCAGGAACAGGGCATCCTCCGCAAGGCTCTTCAATATAAACAAGGACTTGGTGCACCTGCAAAAAGGTGTCATAATTGGAAAAGAATTTGGTGGCCTTCTAGACCTTGCAGCGAACAGCATGCCTGAAGATCTTAGCCAATGGATAATGAAGCATTATGATCCTGAGATGTCACATATTGTCATTCCAGAAAGGGGAGAGATTCCTGCAGATGCTGCAAGTGTCCGTAGGATATGGGGTTTGCCAAATAAGGGGAGGAAGGTGTGCTTTGAGTACCGGCCTGAAATCACAAAGGCAATGTACAACATTTACAATATCACCTCCAAGAATTCACCACCTCTCACATCATGGTGCAAGATGATTAAGGATATGAATGAAGCTCACGATGATGACTTCCTCCGCGCATGCCTAGCTCTTGTTTTTTCTTGCTTCCTTTCGCCCTTAACTAGTTTAACTATTTCACCAAAAAGCTTCCCGGAGGTGATGGATGTCAATGGAATAATGGAAACCAATATATGGCAGTTTGTTGTTGATCAATTAAAGCTAGCATTCACATCGCATCGTCGCAACTAGAAGGTTGTTTGTTGTTGTGTTTTCCACCTCGTTGTAAGTGCTCAAAGTTGTTTGTTTGCTAGCATCCACTCTTCTTTTTTTCCTTTTTGCAATCATCAGGTATCTTATAATTGTGTTCTTTTTTTCCTCATGCAGTTATTGTATCTAGACTCTTTGGATGTTGATGAGCCCATCCCCAACTTGATACCAAGGGTTTCAGTTTGGAATTCAGATTTAATTCCTAAAGTTATCAAGAAGGACAGGAAGGGCCCGGGAGAATATGGCATTTTGTGGGTAACCTCACTTCTTTTCCGCATACTGACTCTTAACTCTAAAAATAATGAATGGTATTGTTGATGCAGGCAAACATGACCTTTTAGTTTGTAGATATATATGTTTTTCTAGGCAAATCTACTGTTCTAGAAGAGGCAATTCAATTTGAAAGATCAAGCAAGTTGATATAATTTTTTGGGCAATTTCCCCACCCATATGTTTTAAGTACTTTGCAGTCTTTTGGGAGCATGTTTTATGTGGGCCAAAAGGTTCATGCACAAAGGACTTGGGTGCAGAAATGTAGTTGTTGTAGTATATCTGAAAACTATGCAAGTCATGCATTTTTTAACTCTTTTAGCAATTTATATATTAATCAGTACCAAGTTTCTGTTTCAACAGAAGCAATTTATGTACTGAAAACAAGCAACTTTCATACATCCTCTACAACTGTGCTACATACTGAATATTAACTCTTTATTTTAGTAATACTAGTCAACAAAAAAGCGGATAGTGGATGCAAGCAGATTCAGACAATTAGCAGTGCTTTTTTCCCTGTTGTTAACCAAGTGCAAGAATTGTTATCACTCATCTTTTGTCTTCTTTGTCAACGTACTTTCAGCTTAAGAATGAGTTTTCCTGTTGTGCGGACGATAGCTTGTTTGGCAGTATTGACCACATCACCAAATTCGTTGCCACCAGATTGCCCGAGTCATATGACAAAACAGTAAGTCATCCATCAGCTTTTTTTCTAGTGTTTTCCTTTTATTCCCATTTATACATGTTCCATTTTGGATACTTATCATGCTTTCTACGATCAACTTTTATGTTTGCAGAGACAAAAGAAGCTCACAGGTATGGTGCACGAAATGTGTTCGGTAATTTCACATGCAGTTGGAAAGCTCGTGACTGGGATTGGGATGACTGATGATGATGAATGGGTGGCAAGGGGAATAGATCCTTCTAAGACGGAAACAAGCAGGCAACATACCAAGAGAAGGCGTGAACAAGTACCAGTCGAACATGACAGCTTACCAAGTGATGAAGAGTCTTTTAATTCTGATAGCGATGGTACCGAGGAAGATGATAGTGAAAGTGAGGGAGTTGACAAGGGCCAAGGGAATGACGATAGTGATAGTGATGGCAATTCGGACGATGATGGCGGTGATGATTTTGTACTGGAAGAGACTCGACACAATGTTAACGAGGAGGAAAGAATAGTGGATGAGAGGAAAGCAAGTACTCAGGAAACAGAACATGTGGTCCATCATGACGAGGATGCAAGTGTTGATATGGGGAGGGAAGTTATAAATGATGGGAATAAGGACAATGAAGACGATGAAGAGGAAGAGGATGACAAGAATGGAGAGGATGAAGGAGAGGAAGATGAAGACAATGAAGAAGGCGATGGCAACGATAAAGATAAGGAAGATGATGGGCAGGGGGGTGGGATAATGATGGTGATGACAACGGAAGCGGCAATGGTGGCTCTGGTGGGAATGATGATACCGCAACTGAAAAACCAGACAGCGATGATGATGAAGATTGCACACTGCAATATCTAATTCAAAAGAATAAAGATAAGAAGCCAAAAGGACTGGATGAGGCAGGTAGCATCTCTCTCATAGATCTTGTGATGACAAAGTCTAAAACTGCTACTTCCCCAAAGCCATGATTCCTATTGTTTGAAGAGAAAGAAATGATGGATCTTGAATACACATCCCTTGCAAAGGAAGCTCAGAGGATGTTCCAAGAGTTGATGTTGGCAGAAGACTTGGATCTGGGTTGCACATTCAACCCTGAGGAAATTTTCCCAAAGTGGATTCGCGAGAAAATAATGAGAGAAATTGGTTCTCTACATGAAGTTGGAGAATCAAAGAAAGTTGGTCATAAGCAACTACCACCATGGCCGCCACCAAAGAAGAAGAATAAAAATGTCAGCTTCATATTAGAGCCATCTGTGATGAATGAAACAGCAAGGGATCTGCATGCATATCGTCCCGAAAATACCGAGTATGACCAAGGAGGAAAGGAAAGGCAGTCAGCCATGAAAAATATGGGCCTTCTCAGCAGCAACACCAGGCAGCACCCCCACGTAGCAAACATGGAGATGATGTAGTATCTCGAGGGACAGCTTCGAAGCAGAATGTTAAAGTGTATTCCAAAAGTCCGGCAAGTGGATCACATATTCTAGCAACTCAGTCCAAGCAGGAAGCAAGCTCACCTACTTTTCAGGCAAGTCTTTCAGAGGCAACACTTCAACCCACAAAAGAAGGACCAGTTCAAATTAAGAAGGGACCTACACTAGAAGTAAGCACAGCAACCCCTGGTGGAACACAACCACTAGGTGACTTAAATGTCCAAGTGCCCTTTTCATCTCGAGGAAATGCCATGCAGTCAGGCAATATCATCCAGAGGAGCAAGGTGCAAGATTTCAAGGCATAACCACAAGCTGTAGCGTTAGATGATGCAAGACATGGAAAGGGGAAAGAAAACACCCCACCGGTGGCATGTATGAAGATCAAAAGGGCGCAAGACGACATCGCCGAAACCATGGGAAAAAGTTCGGATCGACAGTTGCCAACATCCCTATGCAAATTTCCTGATTGTTCAACTACAATTGCCCAACCTGTGGCCAAAAGCGTTTCAGACGTAATACAAGCAAGTAGGCAGGGGAACCTCTCCATTTATCTGATGTGGGGGAGCGGTACCAACACTTCATGCACATTGGTTTGAAGACAACCAATGCACTAGAAGTCAATGTTCTAGATGTCAATGAGCTCTTAGCAAGGTGTGTTGATCCAAACAGCAAGAATTCTCAAATCAACTCCAGAAATCATACTTCAGCAAAGACAGATCAACAACATTTTTAGGAAAGCAACACTAAAAGATCGGGTGATGTTTATAGTGAGTATTGGCCAGCACCAAGTTTCGATCTAGGCATAGATGAGGTGCCTACAAAATCTGTAGGCGATGGAGCACATCGACATGAAGGGCCAAGTGGATTTGCTGAGCTCGAGTTCAAGGAATTTTTAGTACCCACCAACCCAATCATTGAAATAATCGATGACGATTATGTTGTTGACCTTAAAGCAGAAGCACAAGGAAAGGCTAATAAGTTTGATGCAGGTAGTTCAGTTAGGATGTCCTCGCCAAACATGTATGAAACACCTGAAAAAATTGCCAACCAAGGAGAAGTGGGATCATGCAGCAAGCTTTATAGCAGTAGTAGCTTAGGAGAGATCCCCCCACATCAATTTGAGAGAAGGATTATCAAGCCACCTCCTTGCAAGAGGTCCCCATTCATTGACGGTAATGAAAGAAAAGTCTATATGTCCAAACCTTAAGCAAATAGAATGTATGCATCGGTTATCTTGCATGGGAGACTTAATGAAGATGCATCACCAGATATGTATGATAATATATCATTGCAATTTTTTGCAGAAAGCACTTTTGCTAGGCAAGGTCCATTCTGTTATCAAGGCAATTCAAATTGTTTTTACAGGCAATCCAAATCATAGAACCAGGCAATTTGTCGTAGTGTAACAATAATTCAGTAAAATGATTTCTGAAGAATTGTTTTCTGAAAAAATGACCATGTCCCCATTCTTTTTCTGCGATACAGAGCATAGGAAAATCAGGAAAGGTTTTATGAGCTAAAATGTTATTATTTTCCTTGCTGCAGCCCAAGTGTAACTGAATACGGCGGATACTATGTCACTGTAAAGGAGCTTGCAAACTCAATGAAGAAGGAAGGTTTTGTATTGACTCATGTAATGGAAGTCGGCCTACAATCTATAATGATGAACTTTCTACCAGACTCAAAGAAGATCGTTATGCCACTTAGATTCTCGGTAAGAGAAGTAGAAGCATTAATATCGCCATTCTTTCTCTTCTTTCTTTTTTCATTACTGTTAATGGTCATTTCCATTTTTTTCACTAGACATGGCTGCAAAATATGGATCTGAACGGCAAGGAGCTTGTTTCTCGGTTCAACAAATCGAATCGCTTGGACTGTAAAGATATGGTAAGTTATGTTGGGGAACGTAGTATTTCAAAATTTTCCTACGATCACGCAAGATCTATCTACCAGATGCATAGCAACGAGGGAGAGAGTGTGTCTACGTACCCTTGTAGACCGAAAGCGGAAGCGTAAAGTGACGCGGTTGATGTAGTCGAACTTCTTCGTGATTCAACCGATCAAGCACCGAACGTACGGCACCTCCGCGTTCAGCACACGTTCAGCTTGATGACGTCCCATGAGCTCTTGATCCAGTTGAGCTTCACGGGAGAGTTTCGTCAGCACGACGGTGTGGTGATGGAGATGATGAAGTTACCGTCGTAGGGCTTCGCCTAAGTGCTGCAACGATATGACTGAGGTGTGTTTCTGTGGAGGGGGGCACCGCACACGGTTGGGAGATATCAACAGATCAACTTGTGTGTTCTAGGGTGCCCCCCTGCTCCCGTATATAAAGGAGCAAGGGGGGAGACCGGCCGGCCCTCCTATGGCGCGCCTAGAGGAGCAATCCTACTAGGGATAGGATTGCAATCCTATTCCTAGTAGGAATCACCAAGAGGGAGAGAGGGCGGAGGAAGGAGAGGGGGAGGGAGAAGGAAAGGGGCACCGCCCCCTCTCCTTTCCTTGTCCAATTCGGACCAAGGGGGCGGGGCGCGCGGCCCAGTCCTGGCGGCCCTCTCTCTTTCCACTAAAGCCCAATAGGGCCCATAACTTCCCCGGGGGGTTCCAGTAACCCTCCCGGCACTCCGGTTAATTCCGAAACTTTCCGAAACATTTCCGGTGTCCGAATATAGTCGTCCAATATATCAATCTTTATGTCTCGGACATTCCGAGACTCCTCGTCATGTCCGTGATCTTATCCGGAACTCCGAACTACCTTCGGTACATCAAAACTCATAAACTCATAGTACCGATCGTCATCAAACGTTAAGCGTGCAGACCCTACGGGTTCGAGAACTATGTAGACATGACCGAGACTCATCTCCGGTCAATAACCAATAGCTGAACCTGGATGCTCATATTGGCTCCTACATATTCTACGAAGATCTTTATCGGTCAAACCGCATAACAACATACTTTGTTCCCTTTGTCATCGGTATGTTACTTGCCCGAGATTCGATCGTCGGTGTCGCGATACCTAGTTCAATCTCGTTACCGGCAAGTCTCTTTACTCGTTCCGTAATACATCATCTCGTGACTAACTCATTAGTCATTTGCTTGCAAGACTTAATATGATGTGCATTACCGAGAGGGCCCACAGATACCTCTCCGATACTCGGAGTGACAAATCCTATTCTTGAACTATGCCAACACCACGAACACCTTCGAAGACACCTGTAGAGCATCTTTATAATCACCCAGTTACGTTGTGACATTTGATAGCACAAAAGGTGTTCCTCCGGTATATGGGAGTTGCATAATCTCATAGTCATAGGAACATGTATAAGTCATGAAGAAAGCAATAGCAGTAAAACTAAACGATCATAGTGCTAAGCTAACGGATGGGTCTTGTCCATCACATCATTCTCCTAATGATGTGATCCCGTTGATCAAATGACGACTCATGTCTATGGCTAGGAAATATAACCATCTTTGATCAATGAGCTAGTCTAGTAGAGGCATACTAGGGACACTCTGTTTTGTCTATGTATTCACACATGTACTAAATTTTCAGTTAATACAATTCTAGCATGAATAATAAACATTTATCATGATATATGGATGTTCGACGATTTTTTGTCATTTATTTTTCTTTTTAGTGTTCTTATGAATTTCACATAATCTATTTTGAATATCTGATGATTTGTTCTTTTAAGAGCAGGAAATATGAGGAAGCATATGTGTATATTTTCACATAGACTAGTGCATGCACGTACTAACTCATCTTTGGCTTGTCGTTTGTGCATGGAAAATGGGCTACCTGCTGATGCATGCATGCACGTATGTTTGTCGATGACATGCATACATGCATGGTACGTACTCCCTCCGTTTCTAAATATTTGTCTTTCTAGGGATTTCAACAAGTGACTACATACATAGCAAAATGAGTGAATCTATATTCAAAAATATGTCTACATACATCCGTATATTGTCACCATTTGAAATGTCTAGAAAGACAAATATTTGGGAACGGAGGGAGTATGAGCTACTCCACTCTCGTATTTGATCGCGGAACTAGCTAACTTTGGAGAGCTAAAGGCCCAGTCCAGTTCCCGTCGACCTCTCGCTGAATCGTATATACGCCCGAACGCCCCCCTGTCAGTTCCAAATACTCGTATACTGGCACCCTGACCGACGTATTTATACATCTCCGAATACCCGCATATATACGCAGCCAAAAAAGGAAAAGGGTAAGCAATACACGGGAGAAGATATTTGGTATGTACGTGGGGTTTTGTTTTTGCAGAAGTATGCGCCAAGAAAAATAATGAAGGGATAAGCAGCGAAGGTAGACGGATTAGTTGCAGTCCATATCCCGTCCAAGAAAATCGGCAACGGCCGAACGGCCGTAGCCTTGCTGGCTTGCTGCGCGTCGCCATCTTCTCTGCCTATAAATACACAAACCCATCGACGGCCAGAGGAAGGAATCCACGCACGGCCAGAGGGACGAACCATACGCCGTTCACAACATCCATCCATTCACCCATCCATCACAGGGAGAGACGCAGCAACCAGAGTGCCGAAGGCTACCTGGAGATTGCATTTCGCGGAGGCGTTCGGTGGTGTCGGACTCCTCGGAGCACAGTACATCCACACCAGCATTCGCTCAACACCAACACCAACGGCCGTCTCATACGAGCGCCAGGAGGAACTAGCCCGCCGCGACATGGAGATGGGGCTCACGTTCCCGGATGGTGACGAGATCTTCTGATTTCTTTTTTCTCCTCTCTCACCTTGGCATCAGCATGCATCGAGCACAAAGTCATGGTAGCATGTTCTTCGCCGGAGATGACTCCGGAGCGGCCGGAGCTCTCCCACGGCGCACCCCAACCGCTAGCCCCGGCGCTCTACCATGGCGGCCTTCATGATGCTCGGCGAATAGCTCATGGTGTACAGGTCGTGACGCACATATGGCGACCAACAGGCCAATGGTGAACCCGGGTTCATGCCAAAGGGTACACCGGTGTACAGGTTTTGCATTACGCTCTTGGAGGTGACGACGTGGCAGAACCGGAGCTCGCTGACAGCGCAGCCCGAGGCTCGCCTTTCCCTTCACGGCGTACAGGTCCTTGGAGGAACCAATGTCCGTAACGACGGGTCTAAGACCAGTTCTTCCTTCATGAGACATGTGTCCCCGACGAACAGGTCAATGGCGTATAGATCCTTCGCCGAGCCGGAATTTGCAATGGCGTTGTCCAAGACCGGTCACTCCTACGAGAGGTGCACCTACTGTGGCGGACAGGGCCCGACATACAGGTTCACGGCATCGTCGGCGTACAGGTCACCCTTTGGCGTAGCACCAGCCCAACGCGACGCGGCCTCTACAAGGTTACCTTTCCACGGCCTCGTGAGGCGGCCCCCTTTGTCTTGACGGACCGCCAAATACTTGGTGTCTAGCCAAGACGTGGTGCCAACCACCTCGACCATGCCCATGTGAGCACGCGTTGGTTTTTACACTGACGCCGGTCTCCCCAAACCATTACTCCCGCAAGGTGTAGCCCCTCGCACACCCTGATGAAGTAACCGGTCGTCGAGAAGTCTAAGCCAAGAGCGACCTATGCTACCCCAACAGCAACTACTCCAACGCCGCAAAGACCGACGAGGCACGACGGCGAGGGCGGGTGTGGCCACCGTAAAGGCCACGCTACTTGCGGCGCGTGTACCGACGAGGACACGGGCTCTGCCGCCGCCCATACACACATCACCATCATCATGCATGGAGAATGCGAAGCGAAGACGACGAAGACGACCACACAGCTCAATCGGAGGTATCTCGCGGAGCAACTCGCGGGAGTAATTAACCGGGAGCCTTTCGAGGCCCCGGGAACTAGGAGATCGCAATCGCCATAGTCAGGCTGGCCGTGCTAGTAGGCCATGGAGAGCACTTTTTGTTTACAGGGTCTTGTAATTTTGTTTCTCCAATGAGATTAATGAAATACTCGTTTCCCGTATCTTTTTATTTGTGTACTATGGTACACTGGCAAGCCCGCATTTTTACTTTTCCCTTTCCCGGCGTACGAGAGAAACACACCCTTCTTCCCTTCACCTCGGAGTCCTATATGTTTTTCTCGTGTCAAACAAATTGACACGCCCGGTGGGACCTAGTTCTCCTCCCATCTCTGCTTCGCTGTGGTCGTCTGAGTCGTCTTCGCCCGTCTCCCAATCCACACAGCATGCTGCATGACAAGGCATCGGCGAGGATTTCTGTTGATCGAGATCCCTTTTTCTGCAGGTGGACTCTCACACGGAAGCAACTCGGAGCCATCGGTGCTTCAGTTTGGATCGATGCCAGCAATGATCGTCATCGAGCTCGGTGACAAGGCCTACGTGCACGAAGCTCAAGATCCTGCGCAGTTCCAAACTGTGCAGTCGAAGAAGGCGCAAAGGCGGGAGGACGCCAAGGCGAAGAAGGAGCGTCGCGAGCTAATGCTCGAGGCACGTGCCCTATTGAAGGAGTCAACAAGGACGGATATGAAGGGAGACGTGGAGGCGGCTCAACGCCTTCGCGCCAAGGCCGCCAACAGGCGGGCAAAAGCGGCGTCCCATCACGCCCCTACCCCCATTTCCACACTTGAAGCCTTCACGACCAGCACCCCGACGCACCGAGGTTGAGCTGCTCGAAGGTTTGGAGGCCATCGCCCAGAACTTGCGGAAACTTGTGGCGAACGCACGTTTATCGGAAAGCCCGCACCCCCTTCGGAACTATAGGAGGAAGTATCGCAAGGTACAACGACTCCACCAGCAGGTTACCTCACGCCTCGCTCAGAGTACAGTCCCGGAGGAGGATTCGTCCCTCGGAGCAAGGGACTTGGCGGAGAAGGTGTTCACTTACCAGAGCACACAGGCCCCTCCGTACGACTTGTTTCCTGACGACTGGGCGTACGAGCCAACCAAGATCAAACAGCTCGTGAGGCGGGCCATTATGAAGGAGTTTTGGAAGCGGCGTTCACGCAAGGTGCCTGTTCTACCGGACCCTACAGTCTCCATCAACCTTGAAGATACTCAACGGGGGGCATGGGCGCCATGCCTCCACACTTCAACGGTCGACGGACGGTCTCTCACCAACGACAACAGGTTTTCTGTCCTTCGCCATGAAGCACCAGCGCCACGTGACGAAGACCTGCGGCGAGAATTTTGCCAACTCCAAGAGCAGATGAACAACATTCAGAGGCGGCTACTTGATCCAGCGGCACCAGGTACATCATTAACACAAGGTGCAGGTGGGACCAGGCGTCAAACCTCGAGTCATCACCCTCAACATGAGCGACACACGTTGGCACCTCGACGACCATCGTCACCAACCCGACACTTTCAACAATGGAGGCATCCCAACATGCCCCCACATTGGAACCAATGGTCAAGACGCCAGGAGGAAGAAAGGAGCACACGACCAACTCAGCAATGGCGACTACGGGACCCTCCGCGACCAACGCTTCCACCACGGCCATCTTCTCCTCCCAGGCGGGGAGATCGTCCACAACTACATGCAATGATGGACAGGACTTCCTCATCTGCAGGACGACCTGCACCACCACTTCTTCCCACGCCACCAGTGCCACTAAGGACTGGCGGCGTTCCGACGGATAACCAACGCAAGCGCGAGAGGTGTCGGAGAAACCGCCAAGTTCTATATAAAGAACTCGAGGACTTAGTCCTTCGACACACCCAGGTACGTCTACGACCCGATGGCGCGGTCGTTCAAGAAAATGATAGGATCAGGTTCCGCATCTCCCCTGACTTAGAGCGGCACGAGCGGTATAACTACCTGCTCAGTCGTTTGGCGCCGAAACCGCGCAAGTCCTCCACAAACAGCGTAGAGCAAAGGAGCAAGGAGATGCCTTCTTCATCCCTTCCCCCAAAAGATGGTGAACAGGTGAAGGCGGCCATGACACCACCCCCATTGGAGGATCCAAAGACACCAGCAATGAAGCAACTCCTGAGACTACATCCAAGGCCGCTCTCCAACCAGACGCAACACTTTCCATGAATCCTCCACTTGTTCCCTTTGACAGGTTGGACCAAGATGGGGAGTCTAATAAGCTTCAGCACGAGGCAGACAAAGCAAAAGAACCAGTTGAGAAGAACCTTGCTTTATGTGGCACCCTAGGAGTGCAACCCAGTCAAGAGTCAAGTAACGGATGGCGACCTCCTCGCATCACCCAGGAGTTTGCATATCCTTCAGGTGAAGAGATCGTGCCAAACCCTAAGGCAGACTTCCGGAAGACTTTCTTACCCCGCCTTGGCCATGTGTGTGCATGGTTCAAGGGAGCAGAGGGGGGACCCAAGACAAGCTCCTCATCATCACAAGAAGGTACAATATCCAAGTCCCCATGTCTTCCTGTAACTGCAGGCAAAGGATCGCTAGCGGATGGAAGTACTTCGCGACATTGAGACATATCGCCACGCCGCTACATCGACATCGAGGCTCGTCTTCCTGATGACCCTAACGAGCTTCACCAGGTTGCAAGTCGGCCTGGAGCTAACACGCGACTGAGGTCCATCGCACGTCAGAGCGTAACAGATAGGCATGTGGGAGATGGGGAGCAACAGGACGACCTCGACGACGAAGAAAGCTCCTCCAACTCATCTTCTTCGCCTTCATTGGAGATGCACCCGAACTCCCCTCCTTACCAAGACCTTTTTCCGTCTGACTTATCAGATTCTGAAGATGGTATTGGAGATCTCCACACTGCGCCAGTCCGCATGGTGAATAGTGGCGAAGCCCCTGAAGATCCCGGTGCCGTCGCCCCGGAGCCAGGTGCCGCAAATGTGGCAGCGGCGCGTCAAGCTTCCTTAGAAGAACAGGTCAGGGACCAGCGTCAGACAATCAACCAGTTGTCGTCAAAGCTCGACCAGTTCATCAAGCTCATGATGAACAACCAGGGCGCTCCATCACGAGGCGCGCCGCATCGGGTGGTGGATCCACAAGAAGAAGAGCTACTTGGTGACACTCATGTAGTGCCGCTAATTAATGATGTGCGTCAATGCCAAGACCCTAGCACGCACGCTCGACCATTGGTTAGCCCCCTTGTTGCTGCCAACGTGGCGCCAAATGCGAGCATGTTGAAGGACTGCCACGACATCGTTGAAGATATGGTGGCCAAAAAGTTCAAGCAAATGACGATAGATCAAGCCCCTCGCACCTCAGAGAGTGAGCTGGAGAAGCCTTATGAGGCTTGGCACGACATGGTCGCATACCCCTCAGGGTGGCACCCACCGAAGTTCCGCCAATTCGATGGAACCGGTGATGCAAGGGAGCACTTGGCGTACTTCGAGGCGGCATGCGGCGACACGGCAAACAGCTCATCACTCCTCTTGCGTCAATTTTCAGGGTCGTTAACAGGACCTACATTCCATTGGTACAGTCGTTTACCGGTTGGATCCATTGGAAGTTGGGCGGGCATGAAGGAAGTATTCAAGAAGCACTTCGTCGCCATGAAGAAGAACTTCTCCATCGTCGAGCTGGCGCAAGTCCAACAACGACGAGACGAGTCCATCGACAACTACATCATCAGATTCCGCAAAAGCTATGTGCGCCTCGCTAGAGAGATGCACCTTGAGGACGCCATTGAGATGTGCGTCCATGGGATGCAACAACATTGGTCACTTGAGGTCTCTCGGCGCGAGCCTAGAACCTTTAGTGCCCTAAGCAGGGCGGTAGTAGCCACGAAGCTTGAGGTCGAGAAATCACCGCAGATAATGGAGCTCTACAAGAATGCCAGCGCATTCGACCCTGCCAAGCGCTTCGCCGCGACGTCCAAGCAAGCTAACAATGGGGGCAAGCTGAAGGCGCCGGCAGAAGCGAACACCACCAATATCTTCTCGTCTGCACCGCAAGGCCAGGTGCCTGTCTTGGGCGCAAGAGGCGAACAGGCAGCAGGAAGACAACGCCCGTCGATCCAATAGCTCCTCAAGAAGCAGTACATCTTTCGTCGTGAACTTGTCAAGGACATGTTCAGTCAGCTAATGGAGCATCGAGCATTGAACCTTCCAGAACCTCGGAGGCCCGATCAGGTAAGGATGACTGATAATCCATTGTTTTGCCCATACCACAGGTATGTGGGTCACGTCATCGAGGATTGTGTCGCCTTCAAGGAATGGCTCCAAAGAGCTGTTAATGAGAAGAGGATCAACTTGGACCCAGAAGCCATCAACCCGGACTACCGCGTGGTGAACATGGTGAGCGTGGCCTCATCCCCCTCACCGGGTCAAGAGAAGGAGCACGAAGAAAAGTGGTGCCACTCGCACAGGTTGAAGACCAGCTATCCAGCCTGGTTCTCGCCATGACGCAAGCACTTTCACTCCATCAGGAGGCAACCCCGGCCATCCACAAGGAGGAGCCTTGGAGAATGGTTTGTCGAAGGCCGTACTCGAGGAACCTTCCACCTCGGCCTCCTTGCCCAGCTCCCCTGGTGCAAGCTGCCCCGAGGATCCTAAGACGAGTCGATCCGAGTCAACGCCGCCCTCCACCAAGATTAGTCCCTATGTCTGAGGGAAACGAGTCATTCCCACGGCTAGGGCGCGTGTTACCCACCTTGGAGCAGTTCATGCCACGCGCTCAAGTGCAGGTACCGGCAAAGGGGGGGGAAGAAGACCAAGAAGGAGCTAGATCATCCCAATCATCAAACAGCGAAAGCTGCAACGTCATCCTCAGCTATAGCGACATGCCAAGCTCTGATTCGGAAGATGTGTTCACACCCGAAGAGCAAGAGGTGTTCCACGCTGAAGACACGAAGAAGGACGTGCAAGCAGAAGAGGTGAACATGAACTTGCGTGGAGGCAAGGTTCTGCCTGAGCCACTGAAGATCAAGCCAACAAGGGTGCCCAACCCGGCCGCCTCAAAAAAGGCGCCCTTACAGGAGGAAGTGTGTGAAGAACAAGGCTAAGGGAAGACGAAGCAGCATGACGTCGACTACAACATCATTGCCCACCTCAAACGAATCCCCGCACTTTTGAGTGTGCATGACGCCCTCATGATGGTGCCCGACCTTCGTGAAGCCCTTATCAAGGCGCTTGAAGCTCCGGAGCTCTATGAGGTGTCCATGGCAAAGCATCGCCTCTTCTCCAACCCCCTTTTCCTGAACGAAATAACATTTGACGAGGAAGACAAGCTCATAGATGATAGTGATCACAACCGACCGCTCTACGTGGAAGGTAACATTGGCACAGTACACCTTCGCAGGATCCTCATCGACCCAGGGTCCACCGTGAGTATCCTGCCCCTTCGGAGCTTGACGCGGGCTGGTTTCACAGTGGACGACTTGGAGTCCACGGATGTAATGATTTGCGGCTTCGACAACCAAGGAAAGCCAACGCTCGGCACCATCACGGTGAAGATCCAGATGTCTACATTCAGCTTCAAGGTGCGGTTCTTCGTCATTGAAGCCAAACACCTCCTACTCGGCCCTTCTGGGGAGGCCGTGTATTCACAAGTACCGGGTGGTGCCATCCACTCTTCACCAGTGCCTAAAGTTCCTCGACACCCAAGGCACACAGCAGCGCATCATCGGTAACATCTCTCCTTACACTGTGTAGGAATCTCACCATGCAGACACAAAGTATTACTTCCCTGTAGAAAGCAGCGATCAGCAGTTAGGGCGGACAACACCTTCGGCTGATGTCCTGATCAAGCCAGGTGTGGCACCGGCGGCCAAGATAAAGCGCCTCCTCAGGCCGTGCTCACCTTCCGGGGCAAAGGACTCCTCCCCGCGAAGCCGTAGGAGCCAAGGACGTAGGCGATCATCCTCAACAGGGCGCCACGACTCTAATCGCTTTTCCCCTGTAGAGATCGGGAGCTCTACTTCGACCTCGCGTGGGACAGGATCTTTTGAGCCTGTTCCAACAGCCCCGTTACTATTGAAGGCAAGATTTCCGACATCAACGTCAGCCACCCTGAGGTTGGCTACGACGCCTCATCGGGAGGCTACCCCTTCTTCATCGACCTTGGCGCACCAAGATCCTAGTTGTTTAACACTTGGAAGCTCTGTAGGTGCCTTGGAAGGTCGAAAGGTGCTGATGGGCAGCAATGATGCGCCACCAACCATCACGTTGCGGGCACGCAGGGCTCTGAAGGAGGAACCCGCGCCCGCACAAGGAGTGGTTAGAACAAGAATAAAAGAGATGGAGGAGGTCGCAAGGGGAGCTCAAGGCATGCAGCCCCCATCACTCTACATCTCAGTGGCTTCTCCGTTGGAGGTTTGGGCGATTCCCAACTTATCTGGATGTGGAGTCCATACCATTTTCTACAAGGTTCCCCGGGTAAAATCATGTGATTCTATATGTGAGTTTCCCAAACCTTGCAATGACCCAGAAGAGGTTCTACACACGATGAAGGCTGTGCCCAAGATGGTTCGCTTGCTGGAGTATGCCGGGATCACTCTTCGTCGAAACAACAGGATGCATCCACCGCCGGCTATATGTGAGGAATGGTGGGGACAAGCGGAGGCCCTCGTCAAGCAAAAAGGCAAGGCCAAACCAAAGTTTGGGCTCGGCTACATCGATCTCAACGCCCCTAGCAATAAAGGGAAGCTTGGCCCCACGCCAACACCATGAGAACCAGAAGACGAAGGGCAACACCAGCATGCCTTTCGGGTTGAAGAATGCTGGTGTGACATACCAGCATGCCATGACATGTGTCCTTGGCGATCTGACCCGCCTTACACCTACGATGTCTCTGCAGATGAAGGGGAGGAGCTCGTCGGTTGAGCAAGAGTCAACTGCCATGCCACGTCGGTGTCATCGAGCGACGACTCCGACACTTTGCTCATCATTCCTCATCAACAACACCCCGTCAACGGTGAGCCTAGTGATGATGAGGAGTTCATCTCCACACCAGCACCCCAAGAACTCGAAGAAGGAGGGTAGCCGACCATCGATGAGCTTGTCTAGATCAACCTCGAGACTGAAGACGATCCACGCCCCACTTTTGTTAGCGCCACGCTGACGGAAGAGGAGCGAGAAGAGTACCAAAGCTTCTTGATGGAGTACCGAGATTGCTTCGCCTGGAACTACAAGGAGATGCCGAGGTTGGACCCTCGTGTCGCCACCCACAAGCTGGCGATTGACCCACAATTCTGTCCGGTCAAGCAGCAACCGCGGCGCTTGCGCCCGGAACTCGAAGGTGATGTCATCGTAGAGGTAGATAAACTAATCGCTGCATGTTTCATCAAAGAGGTCAAGTATTCACGGTGGCTCGCCAACATCCTCCCGGTGGAGAAGAAGAATGGGCAGATACGAATCTGCCAGGACTTCCGCGACTTGAATCGAGCCTGCGCCAAAGATGACTTTCCCTTGCCGATCCCGGAGATAGTCGTCGACTCCACCACGGGACACGGAGCACTATCCTTCATGGACGGTTCATCAGGCTACAACCAGATCAAGATGGATCCGAATGACGCCATCGACACCACTTTCAGGACCCCAAAGGGCAACTTCTACTACATCGTCATGCCGTTCGGATTGAAGAACGCCGGCGCAACATACCAGCGTGCCATGACATACATTCTTGGTGATTTGATCCACCATTCAGTGGAGTGCTGCGTCGACGACGTGGTGGTCAAGACCAAAGAACGCGAGCATCATCTCGATGATCTTCGAGTGGTCTTTGAGCGGCTACGACAACATCAACTCAAGATGAACCCGTTGAAGTGTGCCTTCGGCGTTCAGTCGGGCCTCTTCCTCGGCTTTGTCGTTCGTCATCGAGGCATAGAGATCGAGCCTAAGAAGATCAAGGCCATCATCGACATGCCACCACCCCAAGATCTCAAGGAGTTGAGGTCATTGCAGGGGAAGCTAGCGTATATCCGTCGCTTCATCTCCAACCTCTCCGGACGCATCCAACCCTTCTCGAGCCTCATGAAGAAAGGAGATTTGCTCGTGTGGGATGAGGGATGCCAACGCGGCTTTGATGATATCAAAAGGTACCTCCTTAATCCACCCGTCTTGGAAGCTCCTGTCAAGGGGCGCCCACTCATTCTATACATTGTAGCGCAACCTACTTCGGTGGGTGCTTTGTTCGCCCAAAACAATGAGGAAGGGAAGGAAGTGGCCTGCTACTACTTGAGCCGCACCATGGTGGGAGCCGAGTGAAATTACTCTGCAATAGAGAAATTATGCCTGGCCCTAATCTTTGCGTTAAAGAAGTTGAGGCACTACACGCTGAAGCACCAAATCCAGCTCGTCGCAAGAGCGGACCCCTTAAGGTACGTGCTAAGTCAGCCCATGCTCATGGGGCGACTGGGAAAATGGGCGCTTCTCATGATGGAGTTCGATATCACTTTTGTCCCTCAGAAGGCGATCAAAGGTCAAGCCTTGGCGGAGTTCCTCGCGGCGCACCCGGTGCTAGATGATTCCCCTCTCATCACCGATCTTCCTAATGAGGAGGTCTTCACCATCGACCTCGACGCACCGTGGGAGCTCTACTTCGACGGCGCCTCTCACATGGAGGCCGATGCTGATGGAGCCCCAAGACAAAGGGCAGGCGCAAGTTTGGTGTTCAAGACGACGCAAGGAGGGGTGATGTATCACTCATTTTCCCTCGACAAAGAAGAATGCTCAAATAATGAGGCAGAGTATGAGGCGCTCATCTTCGGCCTTCTCCTGGCGCTATCCATGGATGTCTGCTCTTTACGAACCTTTGGTGACTCCCAGCTCATTGTTCGTCAAGTCAATGACATCTACGAAGTTTGCAAGTCTGAACTGGTGCCGTACTACACTGCGGCCCGGAACCTCATGGAAAAATTTTAACATGTTGAAGTGCTCCATGTCCCACGAAGCAGAAATGCGCCTGCTGATGCCTTGGCAAAACTAGCGGCAGCATTGGTGTTCCCAGATAATAAAACCATGCAGGTAAATGTTGAAGAAAGGTGGCTCCTCCCAGCTGTTCTGGAGCTCATCCCGGCGGAGTACAAAGTCAACTCCATCGTGACGAACACCGTGGAGGAAGACGAGTGGCTGCAACCCTTCCTCGACTACTTCAAGCATGGCAGTCTCCCCGATGACCCCATCGCGAGACGCCAACTACAACGACGTCTCCCCTTTTACCTTTATGAAGCAGGTGTCCTATACAGGCGGTCAGGAGGTGAAGCCGAGAAGATCCTCAAGGAGATGCACCATGGAGTCTGCGGCGGGCACCAAGGAGGAGCTAAGATGTATCATAGCATACGTCTTGCAGGATACTACTGGCCTGGCATCATGGCGGATTGCCTTCGGGTGGCCAGGTCATGCCACAACTGTCAAGTACATGGCGACTTCAAGCACCAGCCGTCGGTCCCGCTTCACCCTACAGTCCCCTCTTGGCAATTTGATGCCTGGGGAATCGACGTCATCGGACTCATTCACCCTCCGTCATCCGAGGGGGGCATCGTTTCATCCTCGCCACGACGGACTACTTCTCCAAATGGGTGGAAGCCGTTCCACTACGGGAGGTGAAGAGCGACAACGTCATCAAGTTCCTAGAGCGAAATATCATATATCGCTTTGGGATTCCACACCTCATCACCTCCGACAATGCCAAGGCATTCAAGTCCAACAAGATGTACAGGTTCATGGAGAAGTACAAGATCAAGTGGAACTACTCCACCGGCTACTACCCTCAAGCCAATGGGGCGATCGAAGCCTTCAACAAGACGCTAGGCAAGATACTCAAGAAGACGGTGACAAGACACAAGAGAGACTAGCATGAACGTCTCTTCGAGTCCTTATGGGCGTACCGCGTTACAGTCCGTACCCCGACATAGGCCACTCCATTCTCTCTCGTTTATGGGAGTGAAGCCGTACTGCCATTGGAAGTCCAGCTACCCTCTTTACGGGTGGCTCTCCAGGAAGGACTCACCCAAGATGAACAGGTACAACTTCGTTTCCAGGAGCTTGACGCCCTTGAAGAGGACCGACTTCATACCCTGCAAAACCTAGAACTCTACCGCCAGAACATGGTGAGAGCCCACGACAAGCTCGTCAAGCAACGCATATTCCAGAAGTGCGAGTTGGTCCTCGTGCTCCGTCGACCCATCGTCATCATGCATAACACGAAGGGGAAGTTCGAGCCAAAGTGGGAAGGACCATACGTCGTCGAGCAAGTCTACGACGGGGGTGCATACCAACTGGTTGATTCCCAGGGAGCCCGGCCTATGCCCCCAATCAACGGAAGGTTCCTACAAAAATATTTTTCTTAAAATTTTGCCCCTTTCGTTGCCTTTTTTTCTTTTCTTTCTTGCCTTGGGGAGACCCTTTTTCAGTGGGCTATCGGATCCATGATGCACTCTTCGTTGCATGTTGTGGATATTTTCTTGGCCTCCCCAATTCTTAACGGACTCAGTCCAACAACAACAAAAATGACTTTCCCCTACCACACCACGCTGTTGATTGAAGTTTCGGCTCCCCTAGGACTTGTCAGAGGGTGGCACAATGTGTCAAGTTGCAGGAAGAGCGGCTCCTACACCCACAATGCACGACACGTATTAGGTGTATGCTTTCGGGGGCAGCGGAGACGATTATCTGGGCACTTCTGAGCACCGAGACCCCGCGCCCTTCATGTTTCCCGTCATGCTTCATGTTCGCAGAGACTCGCATCCCAGGGGAGACTATAGGAAAAGATTCATGGTGGCTACCTGGCCCAATGCAAGTTGGTTCGGTACGTAGCCACATGACAACCCTGGGGTACGCCACCAAAAGCTCCTGATAAAATGCCAGAGGGTTTTCTTAGTCCACAGAGGTGAACAGATGCCTTCCAAGTTCTCAAGGTGGGTCTCCGAGAAGCCATGGAAGAAGAATCCCCAAGAAGTGCAAGCAGAATCCACAAATGTTCAAGCAAGGTCATGAAGTCCGTGGCCAATCAATCAATCCGCAAAAAAAAACAATCCTAAATCTCCAAGAAGCAATAAAAAAATCACAAGAGTCCAAGAAGCAGTCAAGTTGTCTCAAGCAGTACGAGACTCACTGGAAAGAAGGCGGAAGGTAGATGTTCACCACCCCTCAATAAGGCATGAAGAAAAATCGCCAAGCTGTTCTCCCAAAACCATCCACCCTGAACCTACCATACCCAAGTCTCCGGGTTCATGAGGCATGCGCAGGGGGCATGGCGGGCTGTGGGGCCCCTCCGCACGATGATGGGCTAGAATATGAATTTCTGTTGCCTCTCGGAAGCATCCCGAAACACGGCGTCTTCATACACGTACACTGAGGCTTATGCAGTTGTTGAGTTGTAATCGTCATGGTATTTTGACGATTCCCGGTGACAAGCCCTTTGGTAGCCTTCTCAGATGTCACACCTATAACTGGTGTATAACGAAAAGCCAATATTTTAAAGACCAACCAAACCTTTTTTTTTCTTTCTTCCCCTTGGTTCGGTTTGTTTCGTTGGGTGTTTCTAGTTGTCGCGCTTCCCCAACATCTTTTGCAGCCAATAAAGAGGTACTTCTCGGCGTTGCTGACGGCAATCCGACGTCGAATCTCTACACCAACCTACAACACAGGCATCGGGGGCAACCCCATACGCGTGTGGACGTCGATGATATCCCGACATCAACCTGCTATGCCGATGGCTTCCCGGCAACCAATCATCTGCACCAACATGAAAAATGGGCGTAGGAAGGAAGCGCCTAAGTTCATAAGGGTGGTACCGATGTCACTCCGGTACCCCCTCTCCAACAACAATGAAGCCTGGGGGCAATATCCTCCCCTCGATCTTCCGCAAGGCCGATGGCGTCCCGGCATACCACCTGGTGATACTGAAGGAAATATACCCTAGAGGCAATAATAAAGATGTTATTTGTATTTCTTTATATCATGATAAATGTCTTTTATTCATGCTAGAATTGTATTAACCGGAAACTTAGTACATGTGTGAATACATAAGACAAAACAGTATGTCCCTAGTATGCCTCTACTAGACTAGCTCATTGATCAAAGATGGCTATGTTTCCTAGACATAGACATGAGTTGTCATTTGATCAACGGGATCACATCATTAGGAGAATGATGTGATGGACTAGACCCATCCGTTAGCTTAGCCCTATGATCGTTTAGTTTTACTGCTATTGCTTTCTTCATGACTTATACATGTTCCTATGACTATGAGATTATGCAACTCCCGAATACCGTAGGAACACCTTGCGTGCTATCAAACGTCACAATGTAATTGGGTGATCATAAATATGCTCTACAGGTGTCTCTGAAAGTATTCGTGGTGTTGGCATAGATCAAGAATAGGATTTGTCACTCCGAGTGTCGGAGAGGTATCTCTGGGCCCTCTCGGTAATGCACATCATAGTAAGCCTTGCAAGCAAATGACTAATGAGTTAGTCACGAGATGATGTATTACGGAACAAGTAAAGAGACCTGCCGGTAACGAGATTGAACTAGGTATAGAGATACCGAGGATAGAATCTCGGGCAAGTAACATACCGATGACAAAAGGAACAACATATGTTGTTATGCGGTTTGACCGATAAGGATCTTCGTAGAATATGTAGGAACCAATATGAGCATCCAGGTTCCGCTATTGGTTATTGACCGGAGATGAGTCTCGGTCATGTCTACATAGTTCTCGAACCCGTAGGGTCCGCACGCTTAACGTTTGATGACGATCAGTATTATGAGTTTATGAGTTTTGATATACCGAAGGTAGTTCGGAGTCCCGGATGAGAACACGAACATGACGAGGAGTCTCGAAATGTCTGAGACATAAAGATTGATATATTGGACGACTATATTCGGACACCGGAAGTGTTCCGGAAAAGTTTCGGATTTAACCGGATTGCCGGAGGGGGTTACCGGAACCCCCCACGAGGGGGTATGGTCCATGCTAGGTGGCTTCTCACCCCTCGTTGGTTACCCCAAGTGGAAGGTTTGAGATGTAGTGTAGCAGAAGTTTTCCCTTGGCAATACCAAGGATCGTTTTCCCTCAGACTCCCAGTTTCAACAAGAAGGTGTCAACTGCTAACGGCGCCAGATATTAGCAATCAACGTGGACCTGCACACAGATACAAATAACTTTGCTCCCAACGAGTACAGAGAGGTTGTCAATCCCTCCGGCCTTGTAGTTTACAAAGGATCAAACGCAAGTGATAGTAGTGGTAGATATAATTGCAATAGTAAGTAAAAGCGGAAAGTAAATAGCGGATGTGATCAATGATGGTAATACGGACCGGAGTCTCATGATGTTCACTAGTGATGTCTCTCTTCCAAAAGACGATAAAACAGCTATGTGAGGTAAACGAATTACAGCTCGGCAATTGACAGGACCATGTGCGCAAACCAATGTTGACTACATTGCAAGAAAGGTTGAGGTTCAAAGCATGGGCGGTACGCCGAGGTAAGTAGACCGAAATCCATCTGCATCTACTACTAATCATCCACCTTGAGATATCTATCCAGAACATCTCGCTGGTATTAAGTTGCGAGTCCCAACCATAGTGTAAACTCAAAGCAACAGACAACTGCATTAAAAGAACTTTGCGTAAAGTAAACAGTCCTTGCACCCGCGGGCACAAGCACCGTTGTTTTCCCCCTTGTGGCAACAGCACATCCCCTAGACTCATGTTTCTGTCACTCAAACTAGTCATCGAGGGGCATGAACCCACAATCGAGCATAACGTTCCCTCTTGGAGTCACTACCTATTACTTGGCCAAAGCAATAAATAACAACGGAGAACATGCAAGAATTACTAACGAACATAAATATAAAAGAGGTAGATCAAATATATTACTCAAGAACAATCTGAACATAATCTCATAATCCATCGGATCCCAGCAAACTCATCATAGCAACAGCATAAGGATTACATATGTGCCTCGATCATGTAGGGCAGCTCACGAGGACTAATTAGTGAAGCACAAGAACGGGAGGAGAACATCACATAGCTACTGGTCATGGACCCATGGTCCAAGGGAGACTACTCACAACTCATCCGGGAGGCGTCCATGGTGGTGGAGAAGCTCCCGGTGGTGATCCTCCCCTCCGGTAGGGTGCCGGGAAGAGTTCTCCTGGTGCTCCCGATCTTGGAAGCGGCGGCGGCGGCGGAACAGAGATGAGATCACGAAAAAGAGTTCCCATCTCGAGGGTTTCGGGAGACGCTTTAAATATATGCCAAAGGAGGGCATCAGCGGAGCCTCGGGGGGCCCAGGCGCCCCCCCGGCGCGGCCCAGGGGGGGCGCGCCGCCAGGGCGCCTGGATCCCTGGTGCCCCCCCCCCCTCCGGCTGTACTTCGGGCGCACGGTAGTTTCTGGAACGCTGATTTTTTATATAATTTTTCTGGAATTTTCCTGGCAGTTCTCGTAACGTGAAAACCTGAAATACAAAAACAGCCGAAAACAGAAACTGGCACTAGGGTGCACTGAGTTAATAGGTTAGTCCAAATATGATCAAAAGTGTATGGAAGTGTATAAATAACATAGCAATATCACCCAAAAGAGGCATGGAGCAAGCAGAAATTATAGATACGTTTTGGACGTATCAACATCCCCAAGCTTAATTCCTGCTCGTCCTCGAGTAGGTAAATGATAACAAGAATAATTTCCGTGGTGACATGCTATTAACCATATAGGACTTATTCATAGTCATATGACAAAAGCTTACTGAGACAATGAAGTTGTAGTAATTAAGTTGCCTCATGAGAAAATCACAAAGAACTGAAAGTTTTACAATATGATATTGAAACATCAAATAGATTTGTAATGAACATGGTGTGCAAATATGATAAAGTGATATCTCACTTGCCCCCTTTAGTGAAGCAAAACATAAATGCAGGGGCACCTTCAAGGTTTAAGTGATGACTAGATACAATGATTTCAAAATAAACGATATCACAATCATGCAAAAGACAATGCTACTTTGAGACAATGCACATTACACTCAGAATGACAATCATGCTCTCAGTAGTTGGTGCTTTTAAAAGAAGGTGGAGACTCTCGAACCGTGGCTTTTGTTGGCAAGGTTGAAAACCCGTAGTCGGAAACAAAGACAAAACATGTACCAGAGCTCTTGGCTTTAAAAACAGAGGTAATAATTATTTTTTTGATTATGCATGTTTCGTCAACGAATGCTAGCAGACAACTCAATCACTTTTTGAGATGGACAAGTTTCGAGGAACGGCTCCCGAATGAGGACGATCACATCCTCTTAATCTCCTGTGTTTATCACTGCCAAAGTTTTCTGATTTCTCATGAACAAAGCGTGAAGGAGGGTTTGTTTGTTATATTAATTTTGAGCCGGGCGCACTCAATGCCAGTTCCTTCTCGTATTATGGGTCTGCACATTATACATGCAATCCCGGGGTGAAGCTTGTCCAACTTAAAAAGATCATGAATTAACTACTACTTCCTCATGGACTTACAACAGAGGCACAAAATAAGAATGCTAATTTTTTCTTGGAATAATTTCGAGATGGCACATGCAAGTCTCCGTTAGGAATGGCAGGTAAATATCATGTAGGAAGATATGGTGGACTCATATGGCATAACTGGATTAAAAGGATGTGGATGCACAAGCAGTCAGTCCGCTTAGTACAGGCGAAGGTTAGCAAAAGACTGGGAGCGACCAACTAAGAGAGCAATGACGGTCATAATCATGCAGAGCGACAAAGCAACATTGAATCAGGCATGGAAGTTATATCGCTACTCAGAAACAAAAGATCATCAAGGCTTGACAGACTTTCTTCACAGTCTTAAATATGCGTGAGCATACGCCAAGTCAATCAAAATAAATTCTCGAAGGAAGATATTACTAAACCATACCACATCATAGGCAAACAAATCATGTTGGTACTCCAATAACACATTGGAAACCCCCCAGCTATTTGAGACTAACCATAAGAAAACATGAACTACTAAGCGTCATTATGCACGTAGCATCTTTATCATAGACATATCAACCAATGCAATGGAAGCAAACTCTCTTTTAATAAGATAAGCATGATAACTAAAGAGAGTTCAAGCAACCAACTAAACAAATGCTCTTTAAAAAGATAAGCATGAATACTAAGAGCAGAACATGATAGTAGCTATTGAAAGACAAAGAACACACACAGCGAAGATAGGCATGAAAATTCTATGTTATGTTCTAGGTAGAAGTGGAGCGTGTTTCTCTCCCACATAAAGAAAGCTGAGTTCCGACTCGTTATGAAAAGCTAAAGAAAACTAAAAAGCAAGACGCTCCAAGCATAGCACATAACACATGAAGTGATAAAAATATAGTGGAACGAAAGACGAACTGATAATGTCGATGGAGAAGGGGATGCACGGGGGCATCCCCAAGCTTAGACGCTTAAGTCTCCTTGAATATTTCTTGGGGGTGCATGGGGGCATCCCCAAGCTTGAGCGCTTGACACTCCTGAATCTTTTTATCATCTTCCCTCGCACACTTGAAAACTCCCTTCATACATAACTCATCATAATCTGATTAGCGAGGTTAGTACCCATAATAAAATAATTGTACCTTGCTGGAAATAAGGATATTCTTGAAGGTATACTGTTTGTCAAGAATGCCAAAAAGTTTTTGCAAAGAAAAAGCAAGCTCTAGGTTCGCAAAATGAAGGAAAGGCAAAACAGGACAGAATCTGTGAAAAACAGAACAACAGGTAGTAAATGATTTGTTCGGGGCACTTCTGCAACTCTAATCAAAAAACTCAAAACAGAAGCACGAAAGACAATTATATATAGCACGCTGTCGAAAAAATTCAGACCAAAAAGATGATCTGGTGATTTTATACGAATTTTTCTATCCAAGGACAGAATCTGTTTCCTGGACAGCACGTCACAACTTTTGAACTTTCTAGCAATCAGAGGCTATACTTGGCACAAAATTGAAAAGCAAAGATACAATGATGATGCTACTGTAGTAAACAACATCAAGACACAACAAAAGCAAAATAAATTTTATTCATGGGCTGCCTCCCAAAAGCGCTTTCTTTTATGCCTTTAAGCTAGGCATAATGCATATAGATCAAGTTTTATCAAGAGTAAAAGAATAGCTAGCCCGTATAACGGACTCAAAAGGTAACTTAATCTTCTTTAGAGGGAAGTGTTCCATCCCTTTCTTGAGAGGAAACTGAAATTTTATATTCCCCTCTTTCATGTCAATGATAGCACCAACGGTGCGCAAAAAGGGACGTCCCAAAATAATTGGACAAGAAGGATCACATTCAATATCCATAATAGTGAAACAACGGGAACATAATTATCATTGACAACGATAAGAACATCGTTGATCCTCCCCAAATGTTTCTTTATGGAAGAATCAACGAGACGAACACCAAAAGAACAAGAATCAAAAGGTTTCAATTTAAGCATATCATATATCCTTTTGGGCATAACAGAGGTACTAGCTCCAACATCACATAATGCATAACAAGAGAAGTCATTCAACTTAATTTTTATCATAGGATCCCAACCATCTTCTAGCTTTCTAGGTATGGAGGCTTCTACTCTAAGTTTCTCCTCCCTAGCTTGGATGGGAGCATTAGTGATATGCTCTGTGAAGGCAAGGTTAAGTGTGCTAGTGCAGGGGTCTCTAGACATCTTGTGAAGGAAATCAATAACTTCGGTAAGAGTGCAATTATCAAAATCAAGGTCATTAGCATCAAGTAAAGTGGCAGTGGTGTCCTTTAGGTTCACTTGTTTGGTAGTTTCTATACTCATAGCATCACCATTAATAGGTCCATCGGGACCAGGAGTGCATTGGGTGCTAAGAGTTTGGATATCCTCAACAACTTGGATAGTAGCAACAGTGTGGTGGGTAGGAAGGCTCTTAATTCTATCCTCTTCCTCCCTTTCTCTAGCCCATCTCTCTTTAAGTTTATCCATCATCCTAATATTTTCATTAATTTGCACTTGAATAGCATTCATAGGAGTGACCTTCCTCTCCTCAAGAGGAGAAGTTTTAATTTTAAGCAATTCCACCTCATTGGCTAAATTGTCTACCTTCAAAGAGAGATCACCTAGTTTGTTTAGTTTTTCTTCTACACTATTATTAAAAGCTTTTTGGGTAGTGATGAAATCTTTAAGCATAATCTCTAGTTCAGTAGTGGAGTTCTTGGTGCTAGGATAAGCATTGTTGTTCCCATAAGAATTAGAGGGGAACGGTCTAGGATTGTTACCAAAGTTACTCCTATAAGCATTGTTATTAAAATTGTTTCTAGAGATAAAGTTCACATCTACTTGTTCTTGAGCAATCAAAGAATTTAAAGGAACATCACGAGGATCAACAGAGGATTGCTTTGAAAGTAGAGACATGATCAAGTCAACTTTTTCATTAAGGGAGGAAATCTCCTCGACAGAGTTTACCTTCCTACCTGTTGGAGCGCGTTCGGTGTGCCATTGGGAATAATTGGTCATCATCTCATCGAGAAGCTTCGTGGCAGCACCAAGTGTAGTTGACATAAAGGTTCCTCCCGCGGCCGAATCTAACAAGTTCCGCGAGGTAAAATTCAAGCTTGCATAAAAAGTTTGGATAACCATCCAAGTAGTCAAACCATGAGTAGGGCAGTTCTTGATAAGAGATTTCATATGTTCCCAAGCTTGGGCAACGTGTTCATTATCCAATTGTTTAAAATTCATTATGTTACTTCTTAGTTGGATAATTTTAGCAGGTGGATAGTATTTTCCAATAAAAGCATCTTTGCACTTGTCCCATGAATCTATGTTATTTCTAGGCAAAGACTGAAACCAAATTTCAGCTCCTCCTCTCAAGGAGAAAGGAAAAAGCTTAAGCTTAACAATATTACCATATATTTCTTGGTACTTTTGCATATCACAAAGTTCAACAAAGTTGTTCAAGTGTAAAGCAGCATCATCTCCAGCACCGGAGAATTGATCTTTTATAACTAGGTTCAGTAAAGCAGGTTTAATTTCATATGAAGGTGCTGAAGTGGCAGGTGTAGTGATAGGTGTGCTGATAAAGTCATCGTTGTTGTGACTAGTGAAGTCACACAACCTGGTGTTCTCGGTGGAACCCATAGTAGCAAGCAAGCAAGGTAACTATTTTTGTGATTTCCGATAAAAGATACTAAAGCAAAAACTGAAAGGTAAACTAACAAGACTAAAAACAAAGGTAAAAGATAGCGTGCAACTCCCCTATCCTGAAGAGTGGATTCCCCGGCAACGGCGCCAGAAATTGCTTTGCTAGGTGGCTTCTCACCCCTCGTTGGTTACCCCAAGTGGAAGGTTTGAGATGCAGTGTAGCAGAAGTTTTCCCTTGGCAATACCAAGGATCGTTTTCCCTGAGACTCCCAGTTTCAACAAGAAGGTGTCAACTGCTAACGGCGCCAGATATTAGCAATCAACGTGGACCTGCACACAGATACAAATAACTTTGCTCCCAACGAGTACAGAGAGGTTGTCAATCCCTCCGGCCTTGTAGTTTACAAAGGATCAAACGCAAGTGATAGTAGTGATATATATAATTGCAATAGTAAGTAAAAGCGGAAAGTAAATATCGGATGTGATCAATGATGGTAATATGGACCGGAGTCTCATGATGTTCACTAGTGATGTCTCTCTCCCAAAAGACAATAAAACAGCTACGTGAGGTAAACGAATTACAGCTGGGCAATTGACAGGACCATGTGCGCAAACCAATGTTGACTATATTGCAAGCAAGGTTGAGGTTCAAAGCATGGGCGGTACGCCGAGGTAAGTAGACCGAAATCCATCTGCATCTACTACTAATCATCCACCTTGAGATATCTATCCAGAACATCTCGCTGGTATTAAGTTGCGAGTCCCACCCATAGTGTAAACTCAAAGCAACAGACAACTGCATTAAAAGAACTTTGCGTAAAGTAAACAGTCCTTGCACCCGCGGGCACAAGCACCGTTGTTTTCCCCCTTGTGGCAACAGCACATCCCCTAGACTCATGTTTCTGTCACTCAAACTAGTCATCGAGGGGCATGAACCCACAATCGAGCATAACGTTCCCTCTTGGAGTCACTACCTATTACTTGGCCAAAGCAATAAATAACAACGGAGAACATGCAAGAATTACTTACGAACATAAATATAAAAGAGGTAGATCAAATATATTACTCAAGCACAATCTGAACATAATCTCATAATCCATCGGATCCCAGCAAACTCATCATAGCAACAGCATAAGAATTACATATGTGCCTCGATCATGTAAGGCAGCTCACGAGGACTAATTAGTGAAGCACAAGAACGGGAGGAGAACATCACATAGCTACTGGTCATGGACCCATGGTCCAAGGGAGACTACTCACAACTCATCCGGGAGGCGTCCATGGTGGTGGAGAAGCTCCCGGTGGTGATCCTCCCCTCCGGCAGGGTGCCGGGAAGAGTTCTCCTGGTGCTCCCGGTCTTGGAAGCGGCGGCGGCGGCGGAACAGAGATGAGATCGTGAAAAAGAGTTCCCGTCTCGAGGGTTTCGGGAGACGCTTTAAATATATGCCAAAGGGGGGCATCAGCGGAGCCTCGGGGGGCCCAGGCGCCCCCCCGGCGCGGCCCAGGGTGGGGCGCGGCGCCAGGGCGCCTGGAGCCCTGGTGCCCCCCCCCCCCGGCTGTACTTCGGGCGCACGGTAGTTTCTGGAACGCTGATTTTTTATATAATTTTTCTGGATTTTTCCTGGCAGTTCTCGTAACGTGAAAACCTGAAATACAAAAACAGCCGAAAATAGAAACTGGCACTGGGGTGCACTGAGTTAATAGGTTAGTCCAAATATGATCAAAAGTGTATGGAAGTGTATAAATAACATAGCAATATCACCCAAAAGAGGCATGGAGCAAGCAGAAATTATAGATACGTTTTGGACGTATCAGTCCATAGTGGGCTTTGAGGAAAGAAGAGAGACAACCCATAGAGGCTGGCCGGTGCCCCACCAGGGAATCCTAGTTGGACTAGGATTGGGGGGCGCCACCTCTCCCTCTCCTTCCTTCCCCCCTTCTCCTTCTTGGTGGACTCCTACTAGGAATAGGATTGCAATCCTATTCCTAGTAGGATTGCCTCCCTGGCGCGCCATAGAAGGGCTGGCCGGCCCCTCCCCTTGCTCCTTTATATACAGGGGTAGGGGGGCACCCTAGGACACACAAGTTGATCAGTTGATCTCTTCCAACCATGTGCGGTGCCCCCCTCCACGGAAACACACCTCGGTTATACCATTGCAGTGCTTAGGCGAAGCCCTGCGCCGGTAACTTCATCATATCCGTCACCACGCTGTCGTGCTGCCGAAACTCTCCCGTGAAGCTCAACTGGATCAAGAGCTCGTGGGACGTCATCAAGCAGAACGTGTGCTGAACGCGGAGGTGCCGTACGTTCGGTGCTTGATCGGTTGGATCGCGAAGAAGTTCGACTACATCAACCGCGTCACTTGACGCTTCCGCTTCCAGTCTACGAGGGTACGTAGACACACTCTCCCCCTCGTTGTTATGCATCTAGTAGATAGATCTTGCGTGATCGTATAATTTTTTTGAAAATACTACGTTCCCCAATAGTGGTATCAGAGCCAGGTCTATGCGTAGATGATATGCACGAGTAGAACACAATGTGTTGTGTGCGATACAAGTCATACTGCTTACCAGCATGTCATACTTTGCTTCGGCGGTATTGTGAGATGAAGCGGCCAGGACCGACATTACGCGTACGCTTACGCGAGACTGGTTTCACCGTTATGAGCACTCGTTGCTTAAAGGTGACTGGCGGGTGTCTGTCTCTCTCACTTTAGCTGAATCGAGTGTGGCTACGCCCGGTCCTTGTGAAGGTTAAAACAGCACATACTTGACGAAACATCGTTGTGGTTTTTGTATGCGTAGGTAAGAACGGTTCTTGCTAAGCCCGTAGCAGCCACATAAAAACTTGCAACAACAAAGTAGAGGACGTCTAACTTGTTTTTGCAGGGCATGTTGTGATGTGATATGGTCAAGACATGATGAGTTATACGGTTTTGTATGAGATGATCATGTTTTGTAATGTTATCGGCAACTGGCAGGAGCCATATGGTTGTCGCTTTATTGTATGAAATGCAATCGCCATGTAATTGCTTTACTTTATCACTAAGCGGTAGCAATAGTCGTAGAAGCAATGGTTGGCGAGACGACAACGATGCTACGATGGAGATCAAGGTGTCGCGCAGGTGACGAAGGTGATCATGACGGTGCTTTGGAGATGGAGATCAAAAGCACAAGATGATGATGGCCATATCATGTCACATATTTTGATTGCATGTGATGTTTATCTTATTATACTTCTTATTTTGCTTAGTACGACGGTAGCATTATAAGATGATCCCTTACAAAATTTCAAGGTATAAGTGTTCTCCCTAAGTATGCACCGTTGCGAAAGTTCGCCGTGCCGAGACACCACGTGATGATCGGGTGTGATAAGCTCTACGTTCAAATACAACGGGTGTAAGCCAGTTTTGCACACGCAGAATACTCAGGTTAAAATTGACGAGCCTAGCATATGCAGATATGGCCTCGGAACACTGGAGACCGAAAGGTCGAGCGTGAATCATATAGTAGATATGATCAACATAAGATGTTCACCATTGAAACTACTCCATCTCACGTGATGATCGGACATGGTTTAGTTGATTTGGATCACGTGATCATTTAGATGACCAGAGGTATGTCTATCTAAGTGGGAGTTCTTTAAGTAATATGATTAATTGAACTTTAATTTATCATGAACTTAGTCCTGATAGTTTTTGCATATCTATGTTGTTGTAGATCAATGGCCCGTGCTACCGTTTCTTTGAATTTTAATGCATTCCTAGAGAAAGCTAAGTTGAAAGATGATGGTAGCAATTACACGGACTGGGTCCGTAACTTGAGGATTATCCTCATTGATGCACAGAGGAATTATGTCCTTGAAGCACTGCTAGGTGACAAGCCCCCTCCCGCTAATGTAGACGCTTTGAACGTCTGGCAAACGCGGTCTGATGACTTCACAATAGTTCAGTGTGCCATGCTTTATGGCTTAGAACCGGGACTTCAACGATGTTTCGAACGTCATGGACCATATGAGATGTTCCAGGAGTTGAAGTTAATATTTAGAGCAAATGCCCGGATTGAGAAATATGAGATTTCCAATAAGTTCTACAGCTGCAAGATGGAGGAGAATAGTCCTATCAGTGAACACTTGCTCAGAATGTCTGGGTACTACAATCATATGACTCAACTTGGTTGCAAAGTTGACGAAGATAGTGTTATTGATAGAGTTCTTCAATCACTGCCACCAAGCTATAAAGGCTTCGTGATGAACTATAATATGCAAGGGATGCAGAAGACAATTCCCGAGCTCTTCGCTATGCTCAAAGCTGCGGAGGTAGAAATCATAAAGGAGCATCAAGTGTTGATGGTTGACAAGACTACTAGTTTCAAGAAAAAGGGCAAGGGAAAGAAGGGGAACTTCAAGAAGAATAGCAAGACAGTTGCTACTCCCACGAAGAAACCCAAGTCTGGAGCCAAGCCTGAAACTGAGTGCTTCTACTGCAAAGGGACTGGACACTGGAAGCGGAACTGCCCCAAGTATTTGGCGGATAAGAAGGATGGCAAGGTGAACAAAGGTATATGTGATATACATATTATTGATGTGTACCTTACTAATGCTCATAGTAGTACCTGGGTATTTGATACCGGTTCGGTTGCTAATATTTGTAACTCGAAACAGGGACTACGGATTAAACGAAGATTGGCTAAGGACGAGGTGACGATGCGCGTGGGAAATGGTTCCAAAGTCGATGTGATCGCCGTCGGCACGCTACCTCTACATATACCTTCGGGATTAGTTTTAGACCTAAATAATTGTTATTTGGTGCCAACGTTGAGCATGAACATTATATCTAGATCTTGTTTGTTGCGAGACGGTTATTCATTTAAATCAGAGAACAATGGTTGTTCTATTTTTATGAATAATATCTTTTATGGTCATGCACCCTTGAAGAGTGGTCTATTCTTATTGGATCTCGATTGTAGTGATACACATATTCATAATATTGAAGCCAAAAGTTGCAAGGTTAATAATGATAGTGCAACTTATTTGTGGCACTGCCGTTTAGGTCATATTGGTGTAAAACGCATGAAGAAACTCCATACTGATGGACTTTTGGAATCACTTGATTATGAATCACTTGGTGCTGGCGAACCATGCCTCATGGGGAAGATGACTAAAACTCCGTTCTCCGGAACTGTGGAGCGAGCAACAGATTTGTTGGAAATCATACATACTGATGTATGTGGGCCAATGAGTGTTGAAGCTCGCGGCGGGTATCGTTACTTTCTGACCTTCACTGATGATTTGAGCAGATATGGGTATATCTACTTAATGAAGCACAAGTCTGAAACATTTGAAAAGTTCAAAGAATTTCAGAGTGAAGTAGAGAATCATCGTAACAAGAAAATAAAGTTTCTACGATCTGATCGTGGAGGTGAATATTTGAGTTACGAGTTTGGTTTTCATTTGAAACAATGTGGAATAGTTTCACAACTCATGCCGCCCGGAACACCACAGCGTAATGGTGTGTCCGAACGTCGTAACCGTACTTTATTGGATATGGTGCGATCTATGATATCTCTTACTGATTTACCACTATCATTTTGGGGTTATGATTTAGAGGCAGCTGCATTCACGTTAAATAGGGCACCATCTAAATCCGTTGAGACGACACCTTATGAACTATGGTTTGGCAAGAAACCAAAGTTGTCGTTTCTTAAAGTTTGGGGTTGCGATGCTTATGTGAAAAAGCTTCAACCTAATAAGCTCGAACCCAAGTCGGAGAAATGTGTCTTCATAGGATACCCAAAAGAGACTGTTGGGTACACCTTCTATCACAGATCCGAAGGCAAGATATTCGTTGCTAAGAATGGATCCTTTCTAGAGAAGGAGTTTCTCTCGAAAGAAGTGAGTGGGAGGAAACTAGAACTTGATGAGGTGATTGTACCTACTCCTGAATTGGAAAGTAGTACATCACAGAAAATTGTTCCAGTGATTCCTACACCAATTAGTGAGGAAGCTAATGATGATGATCATGAAACTTCAGATCAAGTTTCTGCTGAACGTCGTAGATCAACCAGAGTACGTTCCGCACCAGAGTGGTACGGCAACCCAGTTCTGGAAGTCATGTTACTAGACCATGATGAACCTACAAACTATGAGGAAGCGATGATGAGCCCAGATTCCGCAAAATGGCTTGAGGCCATGACATCTGAGATGGGATCCATGTATGAGAACAAAGTGTGGACTTTGGTTGACTTGCCCGATGATCGGCAAGCCATCGAAAATAAATGGATCTTCAAGAGGAAGACCGACGCAGACGGTAATGTTACTATTTACAAAGCTCGACTTGTTGCGAAAGGGTTTCGACAAGTTCAAGGAGTTGACTACGATGAAACTTTCTCACCTGTAGTGATGCTTAAGTCTGTCCAAATCATGTTAGCAATTGCCGCATTTTATGATTATGAAATATGGCAAATGGATGTCAAAACTGCATTCCTGAATGGATATCTCAAAGAAGAGTTGTATATGATGCAACCAGAAGATTTTGTCGATCCAAAAGGTGCTAACAAAGTATGCAAGCTCCAGTGATCCATCTATGGACTGGTGCAAGCATCTCAGAGTTGGAATATACGCTTTGATGAGGTGATCAAAGCATATGGTTTTATACAGACTTTTGGAGAAGCCTGTATTTACAAGAAAGTTAGTGGGAGCTCTGTAGCATTTATGATATTATATGTCGATGACATATTGTTAATTGGAAATGATATAGAATTTCTGGATAGCATAAAAGGATACTTGAATAAGAGTTTTTCAATGAAAGACCTCGGTGAAGCTGCTTATATATTAGGCATCAAGATCTATAGAGATAGATCAAGACGCTTAATTGGACTTTCACAAAGCACATACCTTGATAAAGTTTTGAAGAAGTTCAAAATGGATCAGTCAAAGAAAGGGTTCTTGCCTGTGTTACAAGGTGTGAAGTTGAGTAAGACTCAATGCCCGACCACTGCAGAAGATAGAGAAAAAATGAAAGTCATTCCCTATGCCTCAGCCATAGGATCTATCATGTATGCAATGCTGTGTACCAGACCTGATGTGTGCCTTGCTATAAGTCTAGCAGGGAGGTACCAAAGTAATCCAGGAGTGGATCACTGGACAGCGGTCAAGAACATCCTGAAATACCTGAGAAGGACAAAGGATATGTTTCTCGTGTATGGAGGTGACAAAGAGCTCGTCGTAAACGGTTACATCGATTCCAGCTTTGACACTGATCCGGATGACTCTAAGTCACAACTGGATATGTATTTTTATTAAACGGTGGAGCTGTCAGTTGGTGCAGTTCCAAGCGGAGCGTCGTGGCAGGATCTACGTGTGAAGCGGAATACATAGCTGCTTCGGAAGCAGCAAATGAAGGAGTCTGGATGAAGGAGTTCATATCCAATCTAGGTGTAATACCTAGTGCATCGGGTCCAATGAAAATCTTTTGTGACAACACTGGAGCAATAGCCTTGGCGAAGGAATCTAGGTTTCACAAGAGAACAAAGCACATCAAAAGACGCTTCAATTCCATCCGCGATCTAATCAAGGAGGGAGACATAGAGATTTGCAAGATACATACGGATCTGAATGTTGCAGACCCGTTGACTAAACCTCTTCCGCAGGCAAAACATGATCAGCACCAGGTCTCCATGGGTGTTAGGATCATTACTTTGTAATCTAGATTATTGACTCTAGTTCAAATGGGAGACTGAAGGAAATATGCCCTAGAGGCAATAATAAAGATGTTATTTGTATTTCCTTATATTATGATAAATGTCTTTTATTCATTCTAGAATTGTATTATCCGGAAACTTAGTACATGTGTGAATACATAAGACAAAACAGTATGTCCCTAGTATGCCTCTACTAGACTAGCTCATTGATCAAAGATGGCTATGTTTCCTAGCCATAGACATGAGTTGTCATTTGATCAACGGGATCACATCATTAGGAGAATGATGTGATGGACTAGACCCATCCGTTAGCTTAGCACTATGATCGTTTAGTTTTACTGCTATTGCTTTCTTCATGAGTTATACATGTTCCTACGACTATGAGATTATGCAACTCCCGAATACCGTAGGAACACCTTGTGTGCTATCAAATGTCACAACGTAACTGGGTGATCATAAAGATGCTCTACAGGTGTCTCTGAAAGTATTCGTGGTGTTGGCATAGATCAAGAATAGGATTTGTCACTCCGAGTGTCGGAGAGGTATCTCTGAGCCCTCTCGATAATGCACATCATAATAAGCCTTGCAAGCAAATGACTAATGAGTTAGTCACGAGATGATGTATTACGGAACAAGTAAAGAGACCTGCCGGTAACGAGATTGAACTAGGTATAGAGATACCGACGATCGAATCTCGGGCAAGTAACATACCGATGACAAAAGGAACAACGTATGTTGTTATGCGGTTTGACCGATAAAGATCTTCGTAGAATATGTAGGAACCAATATGAGCATCCAGGTTCCGCTATTGGTTATTGACCGGAGATGAGTCTCGGTCATGTCTACATAGTTCTCGAACCCGTAGGGTCCGCACGCTTAACGTTTGATGACGACCGGTATTATGAGTTTATGAGTTTTGATATACCGAAGGTAGTTCGGAGTCCCGGATGAGATCACGGACATGACGATGAGTCTCGAAATGTCCGAGACATAAAGATTGATGTATTGGACGACTATATTCGGACACCGGAAGTGTTCCGGAAAAGTCTCGGATTTAATCGGATTACCGGAGGGGGTTACCGGAACCCCCCACGAGGGGGTATGGTCCATAGTGGGCTTTGAGGAAAGAAGAGAGACAGCCCATAGAGGCTGACCGGCACCCCACCAGGGAATCCTAGTTGGACTAGGATTGGGGGGGGGGCGCCACCTCTCCCTCTCCTTCCTTCCCCCCTTCTCCTTCTTGGTGGACTCCCTCGCGCGCCATAGAAGGGCTGGCCGGCCCCTCCCCTTGCTCCTTTATATACGGGGGCAGGGGGCACCCTAGGACACACAAGTTGATCAGTTGATCTCTCCCAACCGTGTGCGGTGCCCTCCTCCACAGATACACACCTCGGTTGTACCGTTGCAGTGCTTAGGCGAAGCCCTGCGTCGGTAAATTCATCATATCCGTCACCACGCCGTCGTGCTGCCGAAACTCTCCCGTGAAGCTCAACTGGATCAAGAGCTCGTGGGACGTCATCAAGTTGAATTGGATCAAGAGCTCGTGGGACGTCATCAAGCTGAACGTGTGCTGAACGCGGAGGTGCCGTACGTTCGGTGCTTGATCGGTTGGATCGCGGAGAAATTCGACTACATCAACCGCGTCACTTGACGCTTCCGCTTCCGGTCTACGAGGGTACGTAGACACACTCTCCCCCTCGTTGCTATGCATCTAGTAGATAGATCTTGCGTGTCGTAGGAAAATTTTGAAAATACTACGTTCCCCAACAGATACACCACTCATGGTGAAACAGAGTTGTCGATGGTCTATCGACACCTTACCTACATCATCACGTGAAGATAATGGGAGCAGTGCAATGCGCCAGTGCGGCCAGCATGAACCTGTGAAACCCTCCGATCTAGTCGTCTGACATCGCAACAGTTAGGCGGTCATGACTAGTTCGGTAAAATCCATTTTGTTTTCAGGACAAGGCATGATGTTTCGCCATGAAATGAAGACGGAGTAGGGCTGTCTCGTTGACTGGCATCGACCGTTGGGCAGTCGCAACGAGCTCCCTAAAGAATGCGCGTGCAGAAGAACATACCTGCAACTGTGTGGCTACATGGAGATTAAACCATCGTTGCTGAAGATGGTGTACACGGCATCCACAAGCTGTTCACAAACGAGAAGTCTCCTACCTCGACGGCGATGGTGTGCTGTGGTGGCGCCGAGCATTACGATGACCAATGAAGACCAGGAGTTTACCACCATCATCACGGTGCAAGATCACAACGACCCGGCCATTTGTGAAAATATTTGAGGTGGTTACAAGAATACCAGGCGGCACGCGTGTGATGCGCCAAAAGAAAAAAAAAGAAAAAAAAACTTTCACCAAATTAAGTCCGATTCGCCGTGCGCTCGAACTTACTTTGGTGAGGGGGTATTTGTTCGACGATTTTTTGTCATTTATTTTTCTTTTCAGTGTTCTTATGAATTTCACATAATCTATTTTGAATATCTGATGATTTGTTCTTTTAAGAGCAGGAAATATGAGGAAGCATATGTGTATATTTTCACATAGACTAGTACATGCACGTACTAACTCATCTTTGGCTTGTCGTTTGTGCATGGAAAATGGGCTACCTACTGATGCATGCATGTACGTATGTTTGTCGATGACATGCATGGTACGTATGAGCTACTGCACTCTCGTATTTGATCGCGGAACTAGCTAACTTTGGAGAGCTAAAGGCCCAGTCCAGTTCCCGTCGACGTCTCGCTGAATCGTATATACACCCGAACGCCCGCCTGTCAGTTCCAAATACTCGTATACTGGCACCCTGACCGACGTATTTATACATCTCCGAATACCCGCATATATACGCAGCCAAAAAAGGAAAAGGGTAAGCAATACACGGGAGAAGATATTTGGTATGTACGTGGGGTTTTGTTTTTGCAGAAGTATGCGCCAAGAAAAATAATGAAGGGATAAGCAGCGAAGGTAGATGGATTAGTTGCAGTCCATATCCCGTCCAAGAAAATCGGCAACGGCCGAGCGGCCGTAGCCTTGCTGCGCGTCGCCATCTCCTCTGCCTATAAATACACAAATCCATCGACGGCCAGAGGGAGGAATCCACGCACGGCCAGAGAGACGAACCATACGCCGTTCACAACATCCATCCATTCACCCATCCATCACAGGGAGAGACGCAGCAACCAGACAGGGCCGGTCCTGAGATTTTGGGGGCCCGGGGCGAGACTAAAACCGGGGGCCCTTAATGTAGACATCATAATAATAAAAGTCAAAGTCAATATACATATATATGAAAATTTACCAATAACACTTAAATGCATCCAAAATCAATACATGTATCAAATAATTTACTCATATTACCTAAAAATGTCCTAATCCATCATGTGCTAAGAAACTCTGATTCCTGCTAATGCTAGACTTGAATATCTAACAGCAGAAGCAAAAAACTTTGTCTACATCTTTTGAACAAGCTGTTGCTAATGCTAGACTTGAAGATCTTACAGCAGAAGCAAAAACATTTGTCGATACCTTTTCAATAAACTAGCCACTTTCAATCATGTTCCTTCCCATTGCTTAATTTCCTATGATATTGAGTATATGAAAAATGTCGCCCTGCGCCATCTAGATGGTATGCCATTTTTATGTCCTCTCGCATAGGCCCTTTCTCAACCAAGATGTCTCTTGCTTTAATATCAAGATTATCCTAATTTCTTTCATAAATATCAGCAGTATAAACTGGTTGTCCATCAACACTAGGCGGACTGTGCATGTGCATCTGAAGAAATTACCTACATGCTCAGAGGCACTTACATTTTTGTCGTTGATGTTGGTGTCGACATTTTCTTCTTGCTGATCAAATTATGAACTCCCATTAGTTGGTTGCCCTTCCTCAACCATCGCCAACTCTCCTTAAAAAAATATGAATATTTCCATGTTGTGATTGTACATAGTCACAATGCTGAAAATAAATAATTTATCGCTACCATATGAATACTTTTTTTCAGACGACAGAATAACACACAATGATGATGAAAATAAATATATTTGTTGCATCAATAGAAATTGGTTGAGCAGTGCCGATGTGCGGCTATTCATCTACGAGACTAGCTAGGAACATCAATATGAATAGAAGATATACCTTGCAAGGTCGAATCGTTCATGGACATAGAGCAAAGCAGGGTTGCGACGGCTCCCGGGGAATTGAAATTGGCGGACGATCTGAATCAGGGAGGAAATTCGGATTTAGAAGAAAAGGGAAAAGGAGCGGCGGCGCAGTCGCGAAGAGATGAAGCATCTGCGGCCGCTAGTAAATTGGGAATCGCTGCGTATAATGCGTGTGTGATGGAATAGGAAGGGATCAATCAGTTTCCTTTTTTGCAGCGCGCATGAACTAACTAAACGAATCAGAAGGGATCAATCGGTTCCCTTTTTCTCTGCGTGCACGTACTAATTAGGAAAGGAATCAGGAACAAATCAATCGCTGGCTGCCTTCCTCGCTAGTATACGTGCGTACACTGAAAATATTTCGGCCATAGCCTACCTGTACTGCTGTACACACACTGGGAAGGGGCCCCCAATTTGGGGGGCCCGGGGCGGGCGCCCCCCCTGCCCCCTCAGGGCCGGCCCTGCAACCAGAGTGCCGAAGGCTACCTGGAGATTGCATTTCGCGGAGGCGTTCGGTGGTGTCGGACTCCTCGGAGCACAGTACATCCACACCAGCATTCGCTCAACACCAACACCAACGGCCGTCTCATACGAGCGCCAGGAGGAACTAGCCCGCCGCGACATGGAGACGGGGCTCACGTTCCCGGATGGTGACGAGATCTTCTGATTTCTTTTTTCTCCTCTCTCACCTTTGCATCAGCATGCATCGAGCACAAAGTCATGGTAGCATGTTCTTCGCCCGAGATGATTCGGGAGCGGTCGGAGCTCTCCCACGACGCACCCCAACCGCTAGCCCCGGCGCTCTACCATGGCGGCCTTCATGATGCTCGGCGAATAGCTCATGGTGTACAGGTCGTGACGCACATATGGCGACCAACAGGCCAATGGTGAACCCGGGTTCATGCCAAAGGGTACACCGGTGTACAGGTTTTGCATTACGCTCTTGGAGGTGACGAAGTGGCAGAACTGAAGCTCGCTGACGGCGCAGCCCGAGGCTCGCCTTTCCCTTCACGGCGTACAGGTCCTTGGAGGAACCAATGTCCGTAACGACGGGTCTAAGACCAGTTCTTCCTTCATGAGACATGTGTCCCCGACGAACAGGTCAATGGCGTATAGATCCTTCGCCGAGCCGGAATTTGCAATGGCGTTGTCCAAGACCGGTCACTCCTACGAGAGGTGCACCTATTGTGGCGGACAGGGCCGCGACGTACAGGTTCACGGCATCGTCGGCGTACAGGTCACCCTTTGGCGTAGCACCAGCCCAACGCGACGCGGCCTCTACAAGGTTACCTTTCCACGGCCTCGTGAGGCGGCCCCCTTTGTCATGACGGACCGCCAAATACTTGGCGTCTAGCCAAGACGTGGTGCCAACCACCTCGGCCACGCCCATGTGAGCACGCGTTGGTTTTTACACTGACGCCGGTCTCCCCAAACCATTACTCCCGCAAGGTGTAGCCCCTCGCACACCCTGATGAATTAACCGGTCGTCGAGAAGTCTAAGCCAAGAGCGACCTATGCTACCCCAACACCAACTAATCCAACGCCGCAAAGACCGACGAGGCACGACGGCGAGGGCGGGTGTGGCCACCGTAAAGGCCACGCTACTTGCGGCGCGTGTACCGACGAGGACACGGGCTCTGCCGCCGCCCATACACACATCACCATCATCATGCATGGAGAATGCGAAGCGAAGACGACGAAGACGACCACACAGCTCAATCGGAGGTATCTCGCGGAGCAACCCGCGGGAGTAATTAACCGGGAGCCTTCCGAGGCCCCGGGAACTAGGAGATCGCAATCGCCACAGTCAGGCTGGCCGTGCTAGTAGGCCATGGAGAGCACTCTTTGTTTACAGGGTCTTGTAATTTTGTTTCTTCAATGAGATTAATGAAATACTCGTTTCCCGTATCTTTTTATTTGTGTACTATGGTACACTGGCACGCCCGCATTTTTACTTTTCCCTTTCCCGGCGTACGAGAGAAACACACCCTTCTTCCCTTCACCTCGGAGTCCTATATGTTTTTCTCGTGTCAAACAAATTGGCACGCCCGGTGGGACCTAGTTCTCCTCGCATATCTGCTTCGCTGTGGTCGTCTGAGTCGTCTTCGCCCGTCTCCCAATCCACACAGCATGCTGCATGACAAGGCATCGGCGAGGATTTCTGTTGATCGAGATCCCTTTTTCTGCAGGTGGACTCTCACACGGAAGCAACTCGGAGCCATCGGTGCATCAGTTTGGATCGATGCCAGCAATGATCGTCATCGAGCTTGGTACGTGCACGAAGCTCAAGATCCTGCGCAGTTCCAAACTGTGCAGTCGAAGAAGGCGCAAAGGCGGGAGGACGCCAAGGCGAAGAAGGAGTGTCGCGAGCTAATGCTCGAGGCACGTGCCCTATTGAAGGAGTCAACAAGGGCGGATATGAAGGGAGACGTGGAGGCGGCTCAACGCCTTCGCGCCAAGGCCGCCAACAGGCGGGCAAAAGCGGCGTCCCATCACGCCCCTACCCCATTTCCACACTCGAAGCCTTCACGACCAGCACCCCGACGCACCGAGGTTGAGCTGCTCGAAGGTTTGGAGGCCATCGCCCAGAACTTGCGGAAACTTATGGCGAACGCACATTTATCGGAAAGCCCGCACCCCCTTCGGAACTATAGGAGGAAGTATCACAAGTTACAACGACTCCACCAGCAGGTTACCTCACGCCTTGCTCAGACTACAGTCCCGGAGGAGGATTCGTCCCTCGGAGCAAGGGACTTGGCGGAGAAGGTGTTCACTTACCAGAGCACACAGGCCCCTCCGTACGACTTGTTTCCTGACGACTGGGCGTATGAGCCAACCAAGATCAAACAACTGGTGAGGCGGGCCATTATGAAGGAGTTCTGGAAGCGGCGTTCACGCAAGGAGCCTGTTCTACCGGGCCCTACAGTCTCCATCAACCTTAAAGATACTCAACGGGGGGCATGGGCGCCATGCCTCCACACTTCAACGGTCGACGGACGATCTCTCACCAACGACAACAGGTTTTCTGTCCTTCGCCATGAAGCACCAGCGCCACGTGACGAAGACCTGCGGCGATAATTTCGCCAACTCCAAGAGCAGATGAACAACATTCAGAGGCGGCTACTTGATCCAGCGGCACCAGGTACATCATTAACACAAGGTGCAGGTGGGACCAGGCGTCAAACCTCGAGTCATCACCCTCAACATGAGTGACACACGTTGGCACCTCGATGACCATCGTCACCAACCCGACACTTTCAACAATGGAGGCATCCCAACATGCCCCCACATTGGAACCGATGATCAAGACGCCAGGAGGAAGAAAGGAGCACACGACCCACTCAGCAATGGCGACTACGGGACCCTCCGCGACCAACGCTTCCACCACGGCCATCTTCTCCTCCCAGGCGGGGAGATCGTCCACAACTACATGCAATGATGGACAAGACTTCCTCATCTGCAGGACGACCTGCACCACCACTTCTCCCCATGCCACCAGTGCCACTAAGGACTGGCGGCATTCCGACGGATAACCAACGCAAGCGCGAGAGGCGTCGGAGAAACCGCCAAGTTCTATATAAAGAACTCGAGGACTTAGTCCTTCGACACACCCAGGTACGTCTACGACCCAATGGCGCGGTCGTTCAAGAAAATGATAGGATCAGGTTCCGCATCTCCCCTGACTTAGAGCGGCACGAGCGGTATAACTACCTGCTCAACACCAACACCAACGGCCGTCTCATACGAGCGCCAGGAGGAACTAGAGCCCGCCGCGACATGGAGACGGGGCTCACATTCCCGGATGGTGAGGAGATCTTCTGATTTCTTTTTTCTCCTCTCTCACCTTTGCATCAGCATGCATCGAGCACAAAGTCATGGTAGCATGTTCTTCGCCGGAGATGACTCGGGAGCAGCCGGAGCTCTCCCACGACGCAGCCCAACCGCTAGCCCCGGCGCTCTACCATGGCGGCCTTCATGATGCTCAGCGAATAGCCCATGGTGTACAGGTCGCGACGCACATATGGCGACCAACAGGGCCATGGTAAACCCGGGTTCATGCCAAAGGGTACACCGGTGTACAGGTTTTGCATTACGCTCTTGAAGGTGACGAAGTGACAGAACCGGAGCTCACTGACGACGCAACCCGAGGCTCGCCTTTCCCTTCACGGCGTACAGGTCCTTGGAGGAACCAATGTCCGTAACGACGGGTCTAAGACCAGTTCTTCCTTCATGAGGAATGTGTCCCCGACGAACAGGTCAATGGCGTATAGATCCTTTGCCGAGCCGGAACTTGCAATGGCGCTGTCCAATACCGGTCACTCCTATGAGAGGTGCACCTACTGTGGCGGACAGGGCCGCGACATACAGGTTAACGGCATCGTCGGCGTACAGGTCACCCTTTGGCGTAGCACCAGCCCAACGCGACACGGCCTCTACAAGGCTACCTTTCCACGGCCTCGTGAGGCGGCCCCCTTTGTCTTGGCGGACCGCCAAATACTTGGCGTCTAGCCAAGACGTGGTGCCAACCACCTCGGCCACGCCGATGTGAGCGCGCGTTAGTTTTTACACTGACGCCGGTCTCCCCAAACCATTAGTCCCGCAAGGTGTAGCCCCTCGCACACCCTGATGAAGTAACCGGTCGTCGAGAAGTCTAAGCCAAGAGCGACCTATGCTACCCCAACACCAACTACTCCAACGCCGCAAAGACCGACGAGGCACGACGGCGAGGGCGGGTGTGGCCACCGTAAAGGACATGCTACTTGCGGCGCGTGTGTACCGACGAGGACACGGGCTCTGCCGCCGCCCATACACACATCACCATCATCATGCATGGAGAATGCGAAGCGAAGACGACCACACAACTCAATCGGAGGTATCTCGCGGAGCAACCCGCGGGAGTAATTAACCGGGAGCCTTCCGAGGCCCCGGGAACTAGGAGATCGCAATCGCCACAGTCAGGCTGGCCGTGCTAGTAGGCCATGGAGCGCACTTTTTGTGTACGGGGTCTTGTAATTTTGTTTCTCCAATGAGATTAATGAAATACTTGTTTCCCGTATCCTTTTATTTGTGTACTATAGTACACTGGCACGCCCGCATTTTTACTTTTCCCTTTCCCGGCGTACGAGAGAAACACACCCTTCTTCCCTTCACCTCGGAGTCCTAGATGTTTTTCTCGTGTCAAACATTTATCATGATATATGGAAATAAATAATAACTTTATTATTGCCTCAAGGGCATATTTCCTTCAAGTTATTGGTTTTTTGATATACTTTTCTACGCCTTTTGTTAAGCAAATTGTTTTCTTTTTTCTACTGAACTTGCCTGTGCATTTTTGCTTTTTAGCCCATTTATCATTTTGCGAGAGCAGACAAAAAAAGTTTCTCACATCCTGGCTCTCACGTTCTTTTATTCTTGCTGTTACTAATTTTATGTGTGCATAACTTTTTTACGTTGCCAATTTTTTTACTAACCCCAGTTTTTTTCCCTAACAGATTATGTCCCCAGTCTTAGAGAAAATTGACAACACAAAGCCAGTTACAGGGAATCATTATTGGATTTTTAATGTGAACATTAGGGATCGGTGATTTGAGGTTCTTGATTCTTGGAGGACGCTTCAGAACAATAGTCTGGATGTTTGCGCAAGGAAAATGGTTGCAAGTTTTCGTGTTCTGTGGGAAGAGCACTACGCCAGGTCTCACATCTTGTTGAATGATTCTGGACTTACCAATATTGATGTGCCACGACAAAACTATGAGTAAGCATCCATTCCATACAAAATCTGCTTACAAACTTTTTACCTGTTTTTTTCTCCTCTTAATTATTTTCTTACAAGTGATAGTAATACCATATAGTTTACTATCTAACTAGAGAAACATAATGTACATGCATAGGTTCGACTGTGGTGTTTTTTCTCTTACGCTAGCAAACAGCTGGGAGGCAAGGGTTGTTCCAAAATTCACAGCCGAGGATGTTCCAAGCATCAGGAAGCAGCTGACCAACACGTGGGTAGACAATGTGTACAACAAGGCTCCATGGAAAGCTGTCCTCAAGTTACCATAGGTCGGATTTTTTTCTCATGTCTTGTGTACTTTTTTTATTGTTTTGTTAAAGAAGTCTGAAGTTTGCTATCATTTTTAAAGATTATTGCATCATCACCATTTACAGAAATGCATGCTATTTTTTGCATGTGAAATTTTGGACCACTGGGGTCAGGCAACCCAAATCTCATAATCAGGCAATTCAAACTGCAATGTTAGGCAAGTTACTCATAGAAACCATAAAAAATAAAAAAAAATTGATCAGTACACAACTAGGATATTATTGCATCTTCAGCATTACAGTTTTTTGCATGTAAACCTAGGACCACCAGGGGGTTGCATGGGTAAGATTTTTTCCCAGGCAACACAAAGTACACCAACAGGCAACTCAAATCTCATATTCAGGAAATTCAAACTGCATTGTGAGGCAAGTTACCCGCAAAAACCATAAAAAGAAAACAATTTGATCATTACACAACCATTATATGTAGGGTGTCCAAACATATGGATTTTTAAAGATGCACGGGGTAGAAATACAAATAATAGTCAATAGGAAGAAGCATACAGAAAGTAGTAATTTGCCAATGCTCTTCAACATATCCTTCACCCATCTGGTCATCGTGTGTCCATCACACCAATCTGGTGGTGCACCGCGCTCCTGTGTGGTTAACAGAGCCACAATAGCTGCATGTGTTTTTCTTCTTCGGGTGTAGCTCGAGTGCCGATTGAATTCTTTTTTATTTCGCCCTACCTTTTGTAGTTGATTTTGGAGGGTCTCTAGGAATTGCAGAACCAGGTGTGGTAGTAGGATTTTCAAATTGTGGTTCAACCATAGAAGAGCCTTGCGCAGCCGCAACAGCTGCATGTAGTGATGCAGTATCGAGTGGCGGGTGTGCATGTCCAACGGGAGGTTGCACAATAGGGGATGAAAGTGTGTTGCCACTTTGTTCTTTATGTCTAGAAGAAATGGGATGTTGTCCATACCCAAGATCAATTGTTGCTGACGCTCTAGGTGATGGTGCAAGGCCAGCACTAGTCACATACATTGCATCATGCCCACGGGATTGTTGCATAGCCCCCATAGGTTGTGGTGCATGCCAGGTTGTTGGTCTAGGTACCGTAGGAGGTGGGGCAGGCCCTCTAGCAAGTGTTGCATTCCCAAAAAAGTGTGGCGCAACCCCTCTTACTATGTTCGCAGGCCTTGTCATTGTGGACCCCCCAAAAAGATGTGGTGCAACTCCACTATTTACTGGCACATATCCTGACAGATGTTGTGCAGGCCAGAAACTTGGCACTGGATGGCCCATGGGCAGTGGTTCAGCCCCCCTAGGCAGTGGTGCAGCAACCCTCAATGTTGTTTGTTGATGTCCACCTTCACCGATAGAATGACCAGCTAGCGGAGTGATACGTCCATTTTGCATCATGCTTTTATATTGAGTTTATTGCATTATGGGTTGTTATTACACGTTATGCTACAATACTTATGCCTTTTTTCTCTTATTTTACAAGGTTTACATGAAGAGGGAGAATGCGGGCAGCTGGAATTCTGGACTGGAAAAAGGAGCAAATATTGGAGACCTATTCTGCACAACTCAAAAAGTCTTGAAACTCCACGAAAGTTAGTTTTGGAATATATAAAAAATATCGGGCGAAGAAAGCACCAGAGGGGGGCCACCCACCGTCCACGAGGGTGGGGGCGCGCCCTACCCCCCTGGGCGCGCCCCCTGCCTCGTGGGCCACCTGGAAGCCCCCCGATGCCCATCTTCTGGTATAAGGTGTCTCCGCCCTGGAAAAAATCATAAGGAAGCTTTTGGGGTGAAGTGTCGCCGTCTTGAGGCGGAACCAATCTAGGGCTCCGGCGGAGTTGTTCTGCCAAGGAAACATCCCTCCGAGAGGGGGGAATTGTTGGGGAACGTAGTATTTTAAAATTTCCTACGATCACGCAAGATCTATCAACCAGATGCATAGCAACGAGAGGGGAGAGTGAGTCTACGTACCCTCGTAGACCGAAAGCGGATGCGTTAGAACAACGCGGTTGATGTAGTCGTACGTCTTCACGGCCCGACCGATCAAGCACCGAAACTACGGCACCTCCGAGTTCTAGCACACGTTCAGCTCGATGACGTCCCTCGAACTCCGATCCAGCCAAGTGTCGAGGGAGAGTTCCGTCAGCACGACGGCGTGGTGACGATCTTGATGTTCTACCGTCGCAGGGCTTCGCCTAAGCACCGCTACAATATTTATCGAGGAGAACTATGGTGGAGGGGGCACCGCACACGGCTAAGAGATCAAGAGATCAATTGTTGTGTCTAGAGGTGCCCCCCTGCCCCCGTATATAAAGGAGGGAGGGAGAGGCCGGCCCTAGAGGGGGCGCACCAAGTGTGGGGAGTCCTACTAGGACTCCCAAGTCCTAGTAGGATTCCCCTTTCCTTTCCGGAGTAGGAGAGAAGGAAAGAGGGGGAGAGGGAGAAGGAAAAGGGGGCTGCACCCCTTGTCCAATTCGGACCAGAAGGGGGGTGCACGCCTCCTTCCTTTTGGCCTCTCTCCTCTATTCCCGTAACTCCCCGGTACTCCGAAAATACCCGAATCACTCGGAACCTTTCCGATGTCCGAATATAGTCGTCCAATATATCGATTTTTACGTCTCGACCATTTTGAGACTCCTCGTCATGTCCCCGATCTCATCCGGGACTCCGAACTCCTTCGGTACATCAAAACTCATAAACTCATAATAAAACTATCATTGAAACCTTAAGCGTGCGGACCCTACGGGTTCGAGAACTATGTAGACATGACCGAGACACGTCTCCGGTCAATAACCAATAGCGGAACCTGGATGCTCATATTGGCTCCCACATATTCTACGAAGATCTTTATCGGTCAAACCGCATAACAACATACATTGTTCCCTTTGTCACCGGTATGTTACTTGCTCGAGATTCGATCGTCGGTATCTCAATACCTAGTTCAATCTCGTTACCGGCAAATCTCTTTACTCGTTCCGTAATACATCATCATGCAACTAACTCATTAGCTGCAATGCTTGCAAGGCTTATATTGATGTGCATTACCGAGTGGGCCCAGAGATACCTCTCCGACAATCGGAGTGACAAATCCTAATCTCGAAATACGCCAACCCAACAAGTACCTTCGGAGACACCTGTAGAGTACCTTTATAATCACCCAGTTACGTTGTGACGTTTGGTAGCACACAAAGTGTTCCTCCGGTATTCGGGAGTTGCATAATCTCATAGTCATAGGAACATGTATAAGTCATGAAGAAAGCAATAGCAGTAAAACTTAAACGATCATAGTGCTAAGCTAACGGATGGGTCTTGTCCATCACATCATTCTCCTAATGATGTGATCCCGTTGATCAAATGACAACTCATGTCTATGGCTAGGAAACATAACCATCTTTGATCAATGAGCTAGTCTAATAGAGGCGTACTAGGGACACTCTGTTTTGTCTATGTATTCACACATGTACTAAGTTTCCGGTTAATACAATTCTAGCATGAATAATAAACATTTATCATGATATAAGGAAATAAATAATAAATTTATTATTGCCTCTAGGGCATATTTCCTTCAGTCTCCCACTTGCACTAGAGTCAATAATCTAGCTCACATCGCCATGTGATTTAATACCGATAGTTCACATCGTTATGTGAATAACAGCCATAGTTCACATCACCATGTGACCAACACCCAAAGGGTTTACTAGAGTCAATAATTTAGTTCACATCGCTATGTGATTAATACCCAAGAGTAATAAGGTGTGATCATGTTTTGCTTGTGAGAGAAGTTTAGTCAACGGGTCTGTCACATTCAGATCCGTATGTATTTCGCAAATTTCTATGTCTACAATGCTCTGCATAGAGCTTCTCTAGCTAATTGCTCCCACTTTCAATACGCATCCAGATTGATACTTAGAGTCATCTGGATTTAGTGTCAAAGCTTGCATCGGCGTAACCCTTTACGACGAACTCTTTATCACCTCCATAATCGAGAAACATTTCCTTAGTCATCCAGTTACTAAGGATAATTTTGACCGCTGTACAGTGATCTACTCCTGGATCACTATTGTACCCCCTTGACAAACTCATGGCAAGGTACACAACATGTTTGGTACACAGGATGGCATACTTTATAGAACCTATGGCTGAGGCATAGGGAATGACTTTCATTCTCTCTATATTTTTCTGCTGTGGTCTGGCTTTGAGTCTTACTCAACTTCACACCTTACAAGTCAGGCAAGAACTCCTTCTTTGACTGATCCATTTTGAACTACTTCAAAATCTTATCAAGGTATGTACTCATCGAAAGTCTTATCAAGCGTCTTGATCTATCTCTATAGATCTTGATGCCCAATATGTAAGCAGCTTCACCGAGGTCTTTCTTTGAAAAACTTCTTTCAAACACTCCTTTATGCTTTCCAGAATATTCTACATTATTTCTGATCAACAATATGTCATTCACATATACTTATCAGAAATGTTGTAGTGCTCCCACTCACTTTCTTGTAAATACAGGCTTCACCGCAAGTCTGTATAAATCTATATGCTTTGATCAACTTATCAAAGCGTATATTCCAACTCCGAGATCCTTGCACCAGTCCATAGATGGATCGCTGGAGCTTGCACATTTTGTTAGCACCTTTAGGATTGACAGAACCTTCTGGTTGCATCATATACAATTCTTCTTTAATAAATCCATTAAAGAATGCAGTTTTATTGTCCATTTGCCAGATTTCATAAAATGCGGCAATTGCTAACATGATTCGGACAGACTTAAGCATCGCTACGGGTGAGAAAGTCTCATCGTAGTCAACTCCTTGAACTTGTCGAAAACCTTTCACAACAAGTCGAGCTTTGTAAACAGTAACATTACTGTCAGCGTCAGTCTTCCTCTTGAAGATCCATTTATTTTCGATGGCTTGCCGACCATCGGGCAAGTCAACCAAAGTCCACACTTTGTTCTCATACATGGATCCCATCTCAGATTTCATGGTCTCAAGCCATTTTGCGGAATCTGGGCTCATCATCGCTTCCTCATAGTTCGTAGGTTCATCATGGTCCAGTAACATGACTTCCAGAACCGGGTTGCCGTACCACTCTGGTGCGGAACATACTCTGGTTGATCTACGAAGTTCAGCAGTAACTTGATCCGAAGTTTCATGATGATCATCATTAGCTTCCTCACTTATTGGTGTAGGAATCACTGGAACCAGTTTCTGTGATGTACTACTATCCAATTCGGGAGAAGGTACAATTACCTCATCAAGTTCCACTTTCCTCCCACTCACTTCTTTCGAGAGAAACTCCTTCTCTAGAAAGGATCCATTCTCAGCAACAAAGACCTTGCCTTCGGATCTGTGATAGAAGGTGTACCCAACAGTTTCTTTTGGGTATCCTATGAAGATTTACTTCTCCGATTTGGGTTCGAGCTTATCATGTTGAAACTTTTTCACATAAGCATCGTAGTCCCAGACTTAAAGAAATGACAGCTTAGGTTTCTCGTCAAACCACAGTTCATACGGTGTCATCTCCACGGATTTAGATGATGCCCTATTTAACGTGAATGTAGCTATCTCTAATGCATAACCCCAAAAGCGATAGTTGTAGATCGGTAAGAGACATCATTGATCGCACCATATCTAATAAAGTACGGTTATGACGTTCGGACACACCATTACACTGTGGTGTTCCAGGTGGCGTGATTAGTGAAACTATTTCACATTGTTTTTACTGAAGGCCAAACTCGCTAACTCAAATATTTTACCTCTACGATCATATCGTAGAATATCTTATTTTCTTGTTACGATGATTCTCCACTTCACTCTGAAATTCTTTGAACTTTTCAAATGTTTCAGACTTGTGCTTCATTAAGTAGATATACCCATATCTGCTCAAATCATCAGTGAAGGTCAGAAAATAACGATACCTGCCGCGAGCTTCAACACTCATTGGTCCGCATACATCAGTATGTATGATTTCCAACAACTCTGTTGCTCGCTCCACAGTTCCGGAGAACGGAGTTTTAGTCATCTTGCCCATGAGGCATGGTTCGCAAGCACCAAGTGATTCATAATCAAGTGATTCCAAAAGTCCATCACTATGGAGTTTCTTCATGCGCTTTACACCAATATGACCTAAACAGCAGCGCCACAAATAAGTTGCACTATCATTATTAACCTTGCATCTTTTGGCTTCAATATTATGAATATGTGTATCACACGATCGAGATCCAACAAACCATTTTCATTGGGTGTATGACCATAGAAGGTTTTATTCATGTAAACAGAACAACAATTATTCTCTAACTTACATGAATAACCGTATTGCAATAAACATGATCAAATCATATTCATGCTCAACACAAACACCAAATAACACTTATTTAGGTTCAACACTAATCCCGAAAGTATAGGGAGTGTGCGATGATGATGATATCAATCTTGGAACCACTTCCAACACACTTTCACCTTTACCTAGTTTCTGTTCATTATGCAACTCCCATTTCGAGTTACTACTCTTTAGCAACTGAACCAGTATCAAATACCGAGGGGTTGCTATGAACACTAGTAAAATACACATCAATAATCTATATATCAAATATACCTTTGTTCACTTTGCCATCCTTCTTATCCACCAAATATCTAGGGTAGTTCCACTTCCAGTGACCTTTTCCTTTGCAGTAGAAGCACTTAGTTTCAGGCTTGAGTTTAGCTTTGGGTTTCTTCACGGGAGTGACAACTTGTTTGTCATTCTTTCTTTTTTTTGAAGTTCCCCTTCTATCCCTTTGCCCTTTACTTGAAACAAGTAGTCTTATTAACCATCAACACTTGATGCTCTTTCTTGATTTCTACCTTCGCCGATTTCAGGATCGCGAAGAGCTCGGGAATTACCTTCGTCATCCCTTGCATATTATAGTTCATCACGAAGTTCTGCTAACTTGGTGATAGTGACTAGAGAACTTTTGTCAATTACTATCTTATCTGGAAGAATAACTCCCACTTGATTCAAGTAATTGTAGTACCCAGACAATCTAAGCACATGCTCACTGGTTGAGCTATTCTCCTCCATCTTGTAGGCAAAGTACTGTCAGAGGTCTTATACCTCTCGACACGGGCATGAGTATGAAATACTAATTTCAACTCGTGGAACATCTCATATGCTCCGTGGCGTTCAAAACATTTTTGAAGTCCTGGTTATAAGCCGTAAAGCATGGCGCACTAAACTATCAAGTAGTCATCATACCGAGCTTTTCAAACATTCATAACGTATGTATCTGCTCCTGCAATAGGTTCGTCACCTAGCGGTGCATCAAGGACATAATTCTCTGTGCAGCAATGAGGACAATCCTCAGATCACGGAACAATTCCGCATCATTGCTACTAACATCTTTCAACTTAGTTTTCTCTAGGAACATATAAAAAATAAACGGGGAGCAACATCGTGAGCTATTGATCTACAACATAGATATGCAAAAACTATCAGGACTAAGTTCATGATAAATTAAAGTTCAATTAATCATATTACTTAAAGAACTCCCACTTAGATAGACATCCCTCCGGTCATCTAAATGATCACGTGATCCAAATCAACTAAACCATGTCCGATCATCACGTGAGATGGAGTAGTTTCAATGGTGAACATCTTATGTTGATCATATCTACTATATGATTCACGCTCAACCTTTCGGTTTCCAGTGTTCCGAGGCCATATCTGCATATGCTAGGCTCGTCAAGTTTAACCCGAGTATTCTGCGTGTGCAAAACTGGCTTACACCCGTTGTATTTGAACGTAGAGCTTATTACACCCGATCATCACGTGGTGTCTCGGCACGACGAACTTTCGCAACGGTGCATACTCAGGGAGAACACTTATACCTTGAAATTTAGTAAGGGATCATCTTGTAATGCTACCGTCGAACTAAGCAAAATAAGAAGCATAATAAGATAAACATCACATGCAATCAAAATATGTGACATGATATGGTCATCATCATCTTGTGCTTTTGATCTCCATCTCCAAAGCACCGTCATGATCACCTTCGTCACCGGCGCGACACCTTGATCTCCATCGTAGCATCGTTGTCGTCTCGCCAACTATTGCTTCTACGACTATCGCTACCGCTTAGTGATAAAGCAATTACATGGCGATTGCATTTCATACAATAAAGCGACAACCATATGGCTCCTGCCAGTTGCCGATAACTTTACAAAACATGATCATCTCATACAAAACCGTATATCTCATCATGTCTTGACCATATCACATCACAACATGCCCTGCAAAAACAAGTTAGACGTCCTCTACTTTGTTATTGCAAGTTTTACGTGGCTGCTACGGGCTTAGCAAGAACCGTTCTTACCTACGCATACAAAAACCACAACGATGTTTCGTCAAGTATGTGCTGTTTTAACCTTCACAAGGACCGGGCGTAGCCACACTTGATTCAGCTAAAGTGGGAGAGACAGACACCGGCCAGTCACCTTTAAGCAACGAGTGCTCATAATGGTGAAACCAGTCTCGCGTAAGCGTACGCGTAATGTCGGTCCGGGCCGCTTCATCTCACAATACCGCCGAAGCAAAGTATGACATGCTGGTAAGCAGTATGACTAGTATCGCCCACAACTCATTGTGTTCTACTCGTGCATATCATCTACGCATAGACCTGGCTCATGATGCCACTGTTGGGGAACGTAGTATTTTAAAATTTCCTACGATCACGCAAGATCTATCTACCAGATGCATAGCAACGAGAGGGGAGAGTGAGTCTACGTACCCTCGTAGACCGAAAGCGGAAGCGTTAGAACAACGCGGTTGATGTAGTCGTACGTCTTCACGGCCCGACCGATCAAGCACCGAAACTATGGCACCTCCGAGTTCTAGCACACGTTCAGCTCGATGACGTCCCTCGAACTCCGATCCAGCCGAGTGTCGAGGGAGAGTTCCGTCAGCACGACGGCGTGGTGACGATCTTGATGTTCTACCGTCGCAGGGCTTCGCCTAAGCACCGCTACAATATTTATCGAGGAGAACTATGGTGGAGGGGGGCACCGCACACGGCTAAGAGATCAAGAGATCAATTGTTGTGTCTAGAGGTGCCCCCCTGCCCCCGTATATAAAGGAGGGAGGGAGAGGCCGGCCCTAGAGGGGGCGCACCAAGTGTGGGGAGTCCTACTAGGACTCCCAAGTCCTAGTAGGATTCCCCTTTCCTTTCCGGAGTAGGAGAGAAGGAAATAGGGGGAGAGGGAGATGGAAAAGGGGGCTGCACCCCTTGTCCAATTCGGACCAGAAGGGGGGTGCACGCCTCCTTCCTTTTGGCCTCTCTCCTCTATTCCCGTAACTCCCCGGTACTCCGAAAATACCCGAATCACTCGGAACCTTTCCGATGTCCGAATATAGTCATCCAATATATCGATTTTTACGTCTCGACCATTTTGAGACTCCTCGTCATGTCCCCGATCTCATCCGGGACTCCGAACTCCTTCGGTACATCAAAACTCATAAACTCATAATAAAACTATCATCGAAACCTTAAGCGTGCGGACCCTACGGGTTCGAGAACTATGTAGACATGACCGAGACACGTCTCCGGTCAATAACCAATAGCGGAACCTGGATGCTCATATTGGCTCCCACATATTCTACGAAGATCTTTATCGGTCAAACCGCATAACAACATACATTGTTCCCTTTGTCATCGGTATGTTACTTGCTCGAGATTCGATTGTCGGTATCTCATTACCTAGTTCAATCTCGTTACCGGCAAGTCTCTTTACTCGTTCCGTAATACATCATCCTGCAACTAACTCATTAGCTGCAATGCTTGCAAGGCTTATAGTGATGTGCATTACCGAGTGGGCCCAAAGATACCTCTCCGACAATCGGAGTGACAAATCCTAATCTCGAAATACGCCAACCCAACAAGTACCTTCGGAGACACCTATAGAGTACCTTTATAATCACCCAGTTACGTTGTGACGTTTGGTAGCACACAAAGTGTTCCTCCGGTATTCGGGAGTTGCATAATCTCATAGTCATAGGAACCTGTATAAGTCATGAAGAAAGCAATAGCAGTAAAACTTAAACGATCATAGTGCTAAGCTAACGGATGGGTCTTGTCCATCACATCATTCTCCTAATGATGTGATCCCGTTGATCAAATGACAACTCATGTCTATGGCTAGGAAACATAACCATCTTTGATCAATGAGCTAGTCTAGTAGAGGCATACTAGGGACACTCTGTTTTGTCTATGTATTCACACATGTACTAAGTTTCCGGTTAATACAATTCTAGCATGAATAATAAACATTTATCATGATATAAGGAAATAAATAATAAATTTATTATTGCCTCTAGGGCATATTTCCTTCAGGAATCACCACCATCATCATCACCATCGATCCTCTCATCGAGAGGGGGTCAATCTCAATCAACATCTTCACCAGCACCATCTCCTCTCAAACCCTAGTTCATCTCTTGTATCCAATCTTTGTCCCAAAACCTCAGATTGGTACATGTGGGTTGCTAGTAGTGTTGATTACTCCTTGTAGTTGATGCTAGTTGATTTATCCGGTGAAAGATCATATGTTCAAATCCTTTATGAATATTAATACCCCTCTGATTATGAACATGAATATGATTTATGAGTAGTTACGTTTGTTCCTGAGGACATGGGAGAAGTCTTGCTATAAGTAGTCATGTGAATTTGGTATTCGTTTGATATTTTGATGAGATGTGTGTTGTCTTTCCTCTAGTGGTGTTATGTGAACATCGACTACATGACACTTCATCATTGTTTGGGCCTAGAGGAAGGCATTGGGAAGTAATAAGTAGATGATGGGTTCCTAGAGCGACAGAAGCTTAAACCCTAGTTTATGCGTCGCTTCGTGAGGGGCTGATTTGGATCCATATGTTTGATGCTATGGTTAGGTTTACCTTAATACTTCTTTTGTAGTTGCGGATGCATGCAATAGAGGTTAATCGTAAGTGGGGTGCTTGTCCAAGGAAGGGCAGTACCCAAGCACCGGTCCACCCACATACCAAATTATCAAAGTAACGAACGCGAATCATATGAACGTGATGAAAACTAGCTTGACGATAATTCCCATGTGTCCTCGGGAGCGCTTTTCTTTATATAAGAGTTTGTCCAGGCTTGTCCTTTGCTACAAAAAGGATTGGGACATCTTGCTGCACCTTATTTACTTTTACTACTTGTTACTCGTTACAAATTACCTTATCACAAAACTATCTGTTACCAATAATTTCAGTGTTTGCAGAGAATACCTTACTGAAAATTGCATATCATTTCCTTCCGCTCCTCGTTGGGTTCGACACTCTTACTTATCGAAAGGACTATGATAGATCCCCAACACTTGTGGGTCATCAAGACTCTTTTCTGGCGCCGTTACCGGGGAGTGAAGCGCCTTTGGTGAGTGGAATTTGGTAAGGAAAAATTTATATAGTGTGCTGAAATTTACTGTCACTTGTTACTATGGAACATAATCCTTTGAGGGGCTTGTTCGGGGTATCTTCACCCCGACCAGTAGATCAAAGAGTTGCTCCTCAACCTACTGAACCTACTGAAAATGTTTACTTTGAAATTCTTTCGGGTATGATAGAGAAACTGCTAGCTAATCCCTTTACAGGAGATGGAACATTGCATCCCGATTTGCACCTAATCTATGTGAATGAAGTTTGTGGATTATTTAAGCTTGCAGGTATGCCCGAGAATGTTATCCAGAAGAAGGTCTTCCCTTTATCTTTGAAGGGAAAGGCAATGACATGGTTTAGGCTATGCGATGATATTGGATCCTGGAACTACAACCGATTGAAATTGGAATTTCATCAGAAGTTCTATCCTATGCATCAGGTTCATCGTGATCGTAATTATATATATAATTTTTGGCCTCGCGAAGGAGAAAGTATTGCTCAAGCTTGGGGGAGGCTTAAGTCAATGTTATATTCATGCCCCAATCATGAGCTCTCAAGAGAAATTATTATTCAAAATTTCTATACTCGGCTTCTCTCGATAATCGCTCCATGCATGCTCGATACTTCTTGCACTGGTTCTTTTATGATGAAGACTATTGAATTCAAATGGGATTTATTGGAAATAATTAAACGCAACTCTGAAGATTGGGATCTCGACGAAGGTAAGGAGTCAGGTATAACACCTAAGTTTGATTGTGTTAAATCTTTTATGGATACCGATGTTTTCCGTGAATTTAGCACTAAATATGGACTCGACTTTGAGATGGTATCTTCTTTATGTGAATCATTTTCTACTCATGTTGATCTCCCTAAGGAGAAGTGGTTTAAATATCATCCTTCCATTGAAGTAAAAGTAGTTGAACCTGTTAAAATTGAAGAAAAGACTCACTTATAATGTTGATCCTATTGTTCCTACCGCTTATATTGAGAAACCACCCTTTCCTGTTAGAATAAGAATCATGCTAAAGCTTCAACTGTGGTTTGTAAGAGTAATACTAGAACACCTACACCTTCCGAGCAAATTAAAGTTGAACCTAGTGTTGCTATGGTTAAGGATCTCTTGGTCGATAATATTGATGGGCATGTTATTTACCTCTGTGATGAAGCTGCTAGAATTGCTATACCCGATACTAAAAATAAACATATACCTATTGTAGGCATGCATGGTATTTCTGTTAAAATAGGAGAACATTGCTATCATGGCTTATGTGATATGAGTGCTAGTGCAAGTGCAATACCTCATTCCTTATACGAAGAAATTATGCACGAAATTACACCTGCTGAGCTAGAAGGTGTTGATGTTACTATTAAGCTTGCCAATAGAGATACTATTTCACCAGTTGGGATTGTCAGAGATGTTGAAGTCTTGTGTGGGAAAGTTAAATACCCTACTAACTTTCTTGTTCTTGGTTCCCCACATGATGACTTTTGCCCTATTATATTTGGTAGACCCTTCTTGATTCTTGGATACTGTTAATACTAAGATAGACTGCAAAAAGGATATTGTTACTGTTGGTTTAGGGGATATGTCTCATTATTTTAACTTTGCTAAATTTCGTAGACAACCCCATGATAAAGAATTGCCTAATAAGGATGAAATTATTGGTCTTGCTTCTATTGTCGTGCCTCCTAACGATCAAGGTTGTCAGAATCGCGATTTTGAATCTGATCGGAGCCTTGTTGGTAGGTTCGCAAATCGTGGAATCTTCACTATCAGGATCGTAGAAACGTAGATTTTATGAACTAAAGTCGTAGAATCAGAGGGGTTAGTTTGGATCGTAAAGTCATAGAATCGTACAACAGAATCGTGATTCTGACAACCTTGCTAACGATCCCTTAGAACAATATTTGCTAGACCATGAAAATGATATAT
>LR738714.1:608777429-608791313 GCA_902687465.1 Secale cereale | reverse complement strand
ACATCCTGCTCTGCGAGATTCTTTGAAACGCGAGAGCCGGAAGAGGAACAAAAGCATGTGCTACAGTAATGTTGCTATTACATCAGTGAAAGGAGTTCCAAGAACTGGGCACCTCAGACAGGAAAACTTTAAACAGCGCTATCACTGAACAAAGGTAATGTACTGATACTCACATACTTACAAAATTCTTGTTCAGTAGCCGAAGCATATGCACAAACCTACTGTACTGTACAGCCTATTACATTAATATAGTAACATTACATCACACTACAACGGACAAACAACAACAGATTCCGCTAATGTACACTTGCAGCTGTACTGCCTTTTGTTTCACTAGTTGTTGCCCTCTGCCTCTTCTATCTGTACAGAGGGAATACGCCGATTAGGGTCGCTTGATGAAACATCAGAGCACATTCATGTATGAGAGACCTGTACATGACCCCTGTAAGCTCCCCTTGCGGAGGTCCATCCGAGTGGAGTTCCACCATTATCTCGCTCGGCATTTTAAGGTTTCCCTGAATTAGCTAATTACTTGGTATGTTAATCCGTTAACTCCGCAGTCATCTCGTCTTGGTTTTCCTTTGCTGCAGAAGCAAACACGGGACGACACAAATTTAGGGATTAGTTTCAATGTCAACAGACATTTTGCTAGTGTATTTTAACAAGGAATGCAAATGTCGAAATAAACAGGAATACGATGATCCAAGTTACAGTACATTTATAGTGAAAAAACAAGAACAGCTACACTCTTGGTTCTTGGCAAAAATAGATATTTTGTTCAAACATCACAGTACAGTCAAAACAATTAACTTGCTTATAGAGCTCAACATAATTATAGATTGGTTTAAAACAGATTGGCGGCTTTGTATGCAGGGGAAACACTCGTTAAAAACAGTATAAGATAGTCCATGGTAGATTGGCTGTTTTCGAATGAACCATGTATTTACATGGCCAGTTCTTTCTCTAGAGAGGCATTTCATTTCCTAAGTATAGAAACACCATTGAATGAACACAAACATCAACCATAAGTATAAAATGCAGGTACTTACAGGATGATCTTGACTAGTATACTTCTGAGCTCCTTCACAAGAGGAGGTATGTCGCGTGCCATTTAAGGCTGAGGATAGGCGCCGGAGCAGAACTTCTATGTGATTGTAAATGCTGCAGCATGTAGTCGCAATTAGAACATAGCACTCCTGGAGGCATAAGGAGCTACACTACATAATTTTAAATTTTCCATTGGCCAGACATGCCAAACAAGCCTGTTTGAACTCTTAACAGAAAAGCAAAGGTGGTCTCATCATTCAGATTTTTTGCTTCTTGTTTGTCTGAGTTGCAAATACTACCTCTGCATACAAGCGAAAAGGATAATTACCTGAGCCGATGCCTATTGCATGTTGAAAAGAAGGCAACAAAACCGTACACAATGCTCCGGACTGCACGAAAAATCTACAACAAGAGCCAACGTAAGTTGCATAATATACTACTTGAAAAACAATTACTAGGCATGCAAAACAAATTTATGTTACCTGGTACAGAAGATCTTTCCAGAGTGATCCCCAAATGGTAGTTTCAGATGTAAGTGCAGGTGCTCTGGTTGCAGAACCAACTTGATACAACGAACTTAATGTTGACCATGTCTGCCTTAAAGCATCAACAATATCATCAAAGAAGTCTGCTACAAAACTTGCTAGAGCAACGACAAGTCGGAAAGGTGCGGCTAGTATCTCTCCGACGAACCAAATTACAGGGTACAAGATTGAATTGGCTGCAGTAAATAAAATATTAGTAAGTCACCAAAATGAAAACACAAAGGGAAAAAGAAACAGATCATTTGGGAGATTACAGTAACCATACCAATATTAAACATCGTACTGAAGATAAACCAAAATGGCCACATAACCATCTGCACTGTACTAATAACCGCACTGCATGATGTGTCCATCGCTACCATTGCAGCTGAACTGAGATATTCAACTGTTTCAGCACAAAGGTTCCATAGTGGCAGCGTAAATTCAAGAACCTCCAACAGTGGCCCCATAATTGGCTTTGTCAATACACTAAAAACAGACTTAGTAGCACGTACAATCTTAAGAGACCATGTAAAAGCCTGTTGGAAATTGTTCAGAAAAAGCATGGTTCCGAGATACTTAAGCCTTGAGATCATTTCCCATGTCTCTATCCAATCAAACAAAGGGCCAAATAATCTAGAGGCAGTTGCCTTCAACATTGGGACATTCTTGTAGAGGTCATAAAATCCTATAAGAACAGTAATTAATGACATCAAGACGTATAGTGCTCTGGCTAGAGGACACATCCATGGGCGATATATCTTGCAGAACACTGGATATGACTGAAGAAAAATGACCCATGAAGGAAGACCATACTCAAGTAATGTTAAGAGCCTCACGTCAGACAGTATGACATCCTTTAGTCTGAACGGCAGATCATGATCATTGAATCGGAACAAGATCAGAACATCCTTGTATGTGCTAGGCTCCACCAGTGGCTTGCCATTGTCATTATCACTGCAACATGATGAAGATGAATATGATGAATATCTTGGCGAGGTCACAAATTCTGAGTATGGTTCCTCAGACATATCACTTCCAGCATCAGATCTTGTTATCCTTCTTCTCTTGTAAGGTCCAGAGCAAGGCGGCGGGGTGTATGATGAGCTTGTGGAACTTGACGACACCCTAACACAATCTCCAGAATCATCACCATCGCTCTTTACACTCTCAGTATCCCATAATTCAGGTGTTAAGTCATCTAGGGCATCATGAAAAACATCACCTGTAAGAGCAAGCATATATAAGCAGATTGTACCAGCAGGCGAGAATAACAAATCTCAGAAGTTCAAACTTTTACCTTTAGGAGAGATGCTATTTAAATAATCTTGTAAGAGCTGACACTCTGAGTAATTCCCTGAGAACCAAGAAGTGATTAAAGATGAAGCTTGATTGACACTATCGAATTCCCATCTCTTCATTATTTTAGCTTCGACCACCATTGATGTATCAGTCTACAACAGCGTGAAGGGAAGTAAGCATGGGCTATCCGTTTAAAGCCGTCAATTTGATATTCAATGTAAACTATCAACATTAAACAGCAATACCTGAAGCTCATTCAAATAATTAATGCCACGCACATCAGCCCAGTCTACCTCAAAAATAATAAAACCATATAATGTCCGATGCAGCTCCCTATTCAGCAGGCGAGAATCCTTCAATTTATTTACTTGAAGCTTCTTTTTCCGCATGGTATCATCAATCAGAGTATACCATCTGGATGATTGATTCCACACACGTGGAGCAGATGTTGGGAATTCTGAAAATACAAGCTTATTTCCACCTTCATCTCTCTTTCTCCTAGTTCTAGTGTTCGCGAAAGGAGAAAATCTTGACTGGAGCACAAAATAGCAACAGTAAGCAAGAGTTATCACAGGGGCAATTATGTGAGTTTACGAGTATATATATGGTTATAATTATTAATTAAAGAGGCACTAGTGCATAAGAGAGTAAAGCGAACCTTGGTAACCATCAATTGCCACAGGTGAGCAGGTTTTGTATTCTGGTCTAGCAACCATGGACGGTTGTCAAGGAATATAAGGAACTTCTTGGTATCAGGGCACAAAAATATAGTGAGCTCTGCAAGATATGACTGTAAATCCCTGCATATGGAAAAAAGCAACCGTTGTTCTAGTTGTTTTAGACTGATACCAAGAAGCCTGACTAATGAAAGCACTGCAAATAGAAATCTAAATTTACTGATGCCTTACCGTCAGGATAATAGATGCAGTGGAAAAAGAAGAAGAGATAATAGCTCGCAAGTCGAATGACCTGTGATAACCCTACATCTCGTCATATTTTAAAATAGCAAAAATCTTATGAATTCTTCCTACGGATTACTTTGCATGCAATTCCTTCCTGCAGGATTTAGTGTGCCATTGGCATCCAATTGCTGCATTTTGCCTATTCAGAAATCACATGAATGAAAAGAAGCTAAGATTTAACTTCTCTTCTCTCTGATATATGTTTAGCCCAAAAGTGAAAACTAGGAAGAATATGTCGCAGGAGCCGCATACTCATCAGTGTAAAGGGGAGAAGGTGTAAGGCAAATAAGAAGCCTAAAAGAAAATCCTAAATGATGTTGCAAAGATCAAAGGTATTGCATTTTGACTTTGCTATAAGTGTGTGCCACATCCCTGAATGCACGCAGGGTGAAAGGTGATCAAAGGTGAACAATTAAACAGCTTCAGTGCAGTATTAATAATCTTATTATGTATTAACACCTTCACTATGCTAGGCGATTTGGACCATCAACACTTCATATAGCAAAAATTACAACCAACCGGTTTCCTTTCTACATGACTACACTATCACTGTTTTTTTACCCTATCAAATAAGAAAGTAAAAGCTAGACTGAAGGACAGTACCGAATGAAGCATCAACATCAGACAATTCAGCTACCCCACTCCTAATTTGGGATATTTCTTGTCTGTTTCTTAAGAATTGTATGTCGGGACTTTCTCACCACCGCAGGCCAAACAAATACTACCAATTTGAGACTCTTGCCATCTTCCATGCCGCCAGAAACTGTTACAACGAAAGGTGAACTGTGCCCACTAACGTAACTGGATGAACTTTTCCCTTCACCAGTACAGCACAAGAGCACTGCATTTTTGACTGAACACAGACAATAACAGATGAAATTCGCTCAAAATCAATCTCCATTCCACCGAAATGCTCATGCCGATCGAACCAGCAACAACAGAGCAAGAAATTTCCACCGCAAGATCACGAGCTCTGCAAGCATTCCCCCCCAACAAACATCCAATCCCCTGAAAATGGAAGATGAGACGTACCCGATTTGCAAGCTGGTGAGCGGGAAGAAATGCCGCCTGGCGCCGCCGCTCCCCATGTCGCCCTGCACCGCACACGCAAAAGCGCGCCAGAATTCCCACATCAGAAGGCAGATCAGAGTCAGAGGGCAGGCGGCCCGGAGTCGAGGCATCGAATCGAGCAGAATCGGAGGGAGAGCTCCGCCTCCTTGAAATACCTGGGCGGGGGTCAGAGCCTCGGAGCCGCCATCCCGTGGTGGCGACGTGGCCGCGCTTGTCCGCATGCGGAGGTGGCCAGGCCAGCGTTAATGGCAGCTCCCAGAGTCTAAAGACGCCGCCTACCTTGTCGCCCCCCCCCCCCCCCCCCCCCCCCCTCCTACGCGGCACGAATCGCCAACGGCCTCCTCCTTAAATAGCACCAGAAGTAGGCGCGCGCTCCGCCGGCGGCCGGCGACGGATCGCGGCGCGGCGCCTCCGTGCGCGGGCAGCTACGCGGCGCGGTATCTTCTGGCGTGAGCCTCTCCCTCCCTCTCCCTCTCCCCTCTGGGCGAAACCGACTCTGGCCATGTGGGGGCGCGACGGTTCGGAAGATATCTACACGTACGCTAGCGTCTCGGTGACGCGTGGGCCCGGGGCGGGTGCGCCCCGGCTCAGGTGCGATGCCGATGGCGCGAGCTTTCACGGGAACCGCGCGACCGACTGACAAGTGGGGCCCAGCGTTGCGTGCTCCCACAAGGCAGCCTCCCGCAGGCCTACGCGGCTGCCGTCAGTCGGCGGCTCCTCTCCTTTGCCCCGCGAGGAAGCGAACGGATTGCGACTCGTCGATGACGCGTGGGCCCGCCGTGACGGCGCCCCACATGTCGGCGAACGTTCCGATGAGGCCGCGAGATCCTCTGCGCTGCTCGATGGAGCCTCGGCGATGTGTGCGCGCCTGTGTGGCGACGCGTGGCTGGTGGTTTGGATGTGGACGTGGATCTCGATGCGGTGACGTGGTGGTGGGTGCTCGGACAGGCGCACCGGGGTCGCGAATGCTGCGGGGACACGCACGCGACGCGATGCGAGTGGGATGGGAAGAACGACGAGCGTGGGAGTGACGCCTCGGGCACCGTGTGATTTAAGCGGTTTATTATTGCGGCCGATAATTATTGCCTGCTAGAGTTGGGCGGAAGCAGTCAATGGGCGTGGGCCAGCTTTGGCAAAGCAATAAAGCTCGCCACACACTACTACTGCCTTCTACTTGTAGCCTCAGCCCGTAGAGCACTAGAGCTAGCCCACTGATGGATACGGGTATTTGCTTGTTGTCTCTATTGGTGGCCCGGAAACGCGAAGGATTTTGTTAGGAATTAATTAGCTTTAGATTTAGGCTAATTAGGCATATGCTTGGAATATTCTATGTAGCAGTTTAGATAACTGCGTTGTCCAGACGCTATTCCCAGCGAACCATCGTTGCGTCTTTTCGAATCGATGCAACCCTTGTAACCGGCATGTAATCACGACTGTTCAGGACATATAAGTACCTACAGTCACTGTCAATGAAATCAATCCTTTTCACTTCAATCTTTCTATTCTTCTCACGTTATCAGCATGCATCGCTCTAGTACAGAGAGAATAGGCAAAAAGAGAGAAGAAAGGTAAGAAGAGATGGATTCTCTGTCGGACCTTGTTTTCGCTTTCGCTCGATTTGTGGCCAGGGAACATCGAGGCTTCCGTTTTCCTCGCCGGACTTCCGGTCTGACCGCTGCTCGTCGCCGAAACTTTGGACGCCGCCATCAGCGTCACCGGAACAGGAATGGTGGCCTCCGCCGCCGCAATGCGCCATACCGTGCTCCTCCTCGTCGCTACTGTCCTGGTGGTGGCCTCCTTCGCCGCCACACCCATCGCCAGCGCCTCCACTGTGGTCACCGCCGGGCGCACCGCAGCAACTCCCCTGGAGCGCCAGGACCAAGTACCAGGACGAATGCGCCCAGGGAAGAGGTTCTGTTCATGCCCCAAGGGGCTGCTGCCGCACCAAACGCTGTCGACGAAGAGGTTGCTGCAGGGGTCGGGATTGAGTACAAGGATGAGGCCTCTGCCTCCAACATCACCATGGATGCCGCGGAACTGCCGCCTCCTCCGCCGGTGTACGCACCCATGGAGTGGATGCTTGCCGGACCAAGCGCCGGATGGCTCGTCGATGACCCAGACCGCTACTTCTCCGACGAGGAACTCGCGGCGCCGCCTCCGCCGATGTACTCTTGCCCAGGCTACTGGTACGGGTCGGGCCTCCCGTCCCCGACGCCGTCTGACGAGAATCCGGAGCACTTCAAACCACCGGGCTACGATCCACTGCCGGAATTCTCCTCGCCGCCGACTGCAGTTCCTCTGGACGCGCTCAAGCCCCGGCTCGTCATCAACCTCCTGCCAAAGGTGAAGACGGAGGAGATCGAGGCCGCTGCGCCGACGCTCGCTCTCCCAGCACTCCGCGACCTCAACCTCCCTACAGGAGATGTGGAGGAGGAGGAGCACCAGGAAGTAGCGCCGCCGTCCGCACTCCCGACGCCCTCGCCGGAAGCACGTGTGCTACTCCGCCGCCTTGCATCCGCCATGGCTGGCCGCTCCACTGGAATCCGCGTCGGCACCTGGTCGCCCGAGGCACTCGGCCTCACCGGCGGTGTCGCAGATCTCCGCCTCCACGAGGCCGACCCCCAACTCCCCTCCTCCTCTGCGGAGGGGCCGCTCCGCCGCTGATGGAGCCGGCTGTAGGCGCCGGCGTGGAGCAAGACCAGTCGCACAAGTAATTTGGGAGCGGAGGCGTTTGATTTGGGTCATGCCCGATCCACCCACTCCTCGATCCTTTTTGACCAGGTCTAGTGCTCCAAGCGGTGCCGACACAGGCCATGGACCAAAACAGGCCACGTCTCCTGTCACGTGATGTGTAGTACTAATAATTCAATTTGTATTAGGCGTACTAATTAGACGTACTCCCAGTTTGTATTTTCCTAGCTGGAGATCTATATGGTGTTGTAAATCTATATCGTAGCTCTTACATCCATTTATATCTGTAATATGACATGTTTATTAATATTTGTTTTAGTATATTATAACATGTTATTTGGTACAACAATTTTATTTTGCATTTAAAAAAAAAATTCATGCAATATTCTCTCATTAATATGAGATAAAAAGGCCAAATAAAATGTATGATTATCTTGAATTATATTTGTGCAATCACACAGTAATGGCATTTCTACTGTATATTACAGTTTGCCTATTACTCAGAGGCATTTTTTTTATGTCTCCATAGTGCTCTTCCAAATATATCAAAATTCAATGATATACACATATATGGCTTACAAAATATAAGTGTTCCTTTAGAACATATTTGTTGTTTACCAAAATAAATTTTACTATCAAGTAAAATTAATCAAATGCATGATCATACATGCAGGAAATATGGCTGACATCAATAAGAAAGAATTCCAAGAACTACAAATAGATGGAAGTAACTATCTATCATGGGCCATGGATATGAAAATATTCTTAAGTGGACGTAGCCTTGGTCCTTGCATTGTCGCACCCCCCGAAAATGCTCCAGAAATACCACAAGTGGTAAAGTATGCAGCATTGCACTACATAAGGCACCATCTCCATCCTGATTTAAAAACCGAATATTTGATGGAGGAGGATCCCTTAGCTTTATGGGACTCCCTCAAGGAGAGATATGACCAACAAAGAGCAGTAATGTTGCCGGAAGCACAAAGAGAATGGTCTCTTATAAGGTTTCAGGACTTTAAATCCGTTGCTGCATACAATTCTGCTGTGCATAAAATTAACTCCAAGCTGAGATTTTGCAATCAACAAGTTTCAGATGCGGACTTAATAGAGAAAACTTTATGCACTTTCCATCCCTCAATGAGGATATTGCAGCAGCAGTATCGTCAACAGAAATACACAAAGTATTCTGAGCTTATATACACATTACTTCAGGCCGAGAAGCATGATGAACTTCTCATGAAGAATCACAATGCTCGCCCAACGGGTGCCGTGCCTATACCTGAAGCACATGCTAATGCTCATTTTACTAGTAAATTTGGAAACCGTAAAAGGAACTTCCAAAAATTCAAAGGAAAATGGAAAAAGAACAATGGTCAGAAGACCAACGGTCAAACTAAGGGGAAAGGTCATTTCAAGAAAAATGATCAAAATGACAACTCTCAAACTTGTCAAAGGTGTGGATGCATGAATCATCGTACTAATCAATGTCGAATTCCCAAGCACCTTGTGGATCTATACATGAAGTACGGTGGAAAAGGCAAACAAGTTCATGGAAATAAAGCTGAAGCTCACTTCAACGACATTCAAGATAACCCTCAAGCTGGTCCTTCTCAAAGCGCTATTCAAGTATACAAGCCAAAGGACGATATCATCCTCGATGAAGACATGCTTGTGGATTACACCCGAGATGTTTTTGGAGACCTCAGTTAATCTCCATAAAAGTTGATGTCACTTAGCTATTTAAAAACTACAAGATGTTATATATTGTATAACAATAAGTAGAATAAAGTCTTTTAGACTACGTATATTGTATTATGTGAATCAGACATAATATTGTAATGAAGTTATATTTAAGATTGTAATATAAATTTTATGTATGTAATTTGATGAATCTATGAATAGAAGTAAATTTATTCTAAAATATTCTCTTTCTATCTATAGAACTTTAAGGGAACAATCCGATGGAAGAAGAGTTATGTTTAGTGGATAGTGCTACCACTAACACAATTTTAAGGGAAGCAAAATATTTCCAAACTCTTACTAAGAGAAAGGAAAATGTTATGACCATAACTGGAAATAACAAAGCTATTATTGGTTCAGGAAGAGCCACATTCACACTCCCCATGGGTACTACTATTGTAATTCAGAATGCACTCTTATATCCTGAAGCTACACGTACCCTTATAAGTTTCAAAGATATCCGATCTAACAATTTCCATCTCAAAACAGTAGAGGTGGAGAACAAAGAATATTTGCTTTTAACAAAAAGCAACGGATATGAGGAACAAACTCTTGAAAAAATCCCTTCATTTTCATCCGGATTATACTTTACATACATAAAACCCGTACCTTATGTTGCGTACAAAATAATTTTTCAAAATCTTGACAAATTCAAGACTTGGCATGATCGCCTTGGTCATCCTGGAGTAGGTATGATGAGAAAAATTATAAGTAATTCTGTTGGTCATGATTTATCAACTAAAAGATTTCCCAAATCATCAGATTTTGTATGCACCGCCTGTGCTACCGGGAAATTAATTATTAAGCCATCTTACCTTAAAGTTAAAAATGAGTCACTTAATTTTCTTGAAAGAATTCAAGGTGATATATGTGGTCCAATACAACCTTTTTCTGGACCATTTAGGTACTTCATGGTGCTAATCGATGCATCCACTAGATGGTCACATGTGTGTCTATTATCCACACGTAACCATGCCTTTGCTAAATTAATTGCTCAAATTATCAAATTGAGAGCGAATCATGCATCCTGAACACAGGATAAAAACAATAAGAATGGACAATGCTGCTGAATTTAGTTCACGCGCATTTAATGATTATTGTATGGCATTAGGAATCCATCTAAAACATTCAGTACCCTATGTTCATACTCAAAATGGAATGGCTGAATCTTTAATCAAAAGAGTAAAATTAATTGCTAGACCATTATTACAGAATTGCAATTTACCAACCTCTTGTTGGGGACATGCGGTTTTACACGCCGCAGATCTGATGCAAGTCAGACCAACTGCATATCATGAAACCTCCCCATTTCAAATAGTACGTGGCAATCAGCCAAGTATTTCCCATCTGCGAAAATTCGGTTGCGCTGTATACGTACCGATATCACCACCGCAGCGTACCTCTATGGGCCCCCATAGAAAATTAGGAATCTATGTGGGATATAATTCTCCGTCAATTATAAAATATTTAGAACCCCTAACAGGGGACCTGTTCACAGCCCGGTACGCTGATTCAATTTTTGATGAGGACCATTTCCCGACATTAGGGGGAGAAACAAACCACAAAGAATGTCAGGAAATAGATTGGAATGTTACAGGCATCCAGTCCTTAGATCCACGTACTAATGAATCTGAATCTGAAGTTCAGAAAATTATAGATTTGCAACACTTTGCAAATAACCTGCCAGACGCGTTTACTGATCACAAAGGTGTCACTAAATCTTATATCCCTGCAGTTAATGCACCAGAACGAGTAGAGGTACCAAATAAAACTACTAAACTCCCAATCGCAAATAAAAGGGGGAGAGATCTGGTCACCGGGGAAAAGGCTTCTCTAAAGCCTCCACGGAAACAAAGAAAACCAAAATCTATGACAGTAAATGCAGATCAACCTCAAGTTGATGGACACCAAATAGATGTTCAACATCAAGAACCCAACATAAATGTGCACACAAATTATAATGCTGGGATATCGAAACAATCAGACTCCGTTGTTATGGGAAATCACACGGTGCCTGAAGAAATTAATGAAATATCCATAAATTATATTGATTCAGGAGAAACTTACAATAGAAATACTACAGTTGTCGACACAGATTTCTCCTCGAAAATTGCTGAAACCCTTCAACTGGATCCAGAGCCAAAATCTATGAAAGAGTGCCTCAAGCGCTCGGATTGGCCTAAATGGAAGGAAGCAATTGAGGCAGAATTACGCTCGCTTAACAAAAGAGAGGTATTTTCTAAAATAATACCTACTCCTCATAAAGTCTTCCCTCTGGGAGCTAAATGGGTTTTGTTCGAAAAAGGAACGAAAACAATGAGGTGGTGAGATATAAAGCGAGACTAGTAGCTCAAGGGTTTACGCAGAGACCCGGTATCGACTACGACGATACATATTCTCCTGTAATGAATGGAATTACGTTTCGATACTTAATATCTATGGCAGTACAAATGAATCTATCAATGCAGTTAATGGATGTGGTGACCGCTTATCTATATGGGTCACTTGATACGGAAATTTATATGAAAGTTCCCGATGGGCTTAAAATTCCGAATCCAAATATAAATCGCAACATGTATTGTGTAAAACTACAAAAGTCACTCTATGGCTTGAAGCAGTCGGGTAAAATGTGGTATAACCGACTCAGTGATTTCCTTCTCAGTAAAGGATACTCAAATAACAATGATTGCCCATGCGTATTTATAAAGAAATCCTCAAAGGGATTTTGCATCATCTCAGTATATGTTGATGATCTCAACATCATTGGCAATACATCAGATATAACTATAGCGCGCAATCATTTAATGACGGAATTTGAGATGAAAGATTTGGGAAAAACCAAATTCTGCTTAGGTATACAACTTGAGCATTTTCCTTCTGGAATACTCGTTTATCAACCTGCTTATATTCAGAAAATTTTGGAAAAATTCAACATGGATAAATCATATCCATCCAAAACACCTATGGTCGTCAGATCCCTTGATATGAACAAGGATCCTTTTAGACCAAGGGATGATAACGAGGAGGTATTGGGACCTGAGTTTCCATACCTCAGTGCCATAGGAGCACTAATGTACCTTGCAAATTGTACTAGACCAGATATTGCCTTTGCAGTAAATTTACTCGCTCGACATAGTGCAGCCCCGACAAAACGCCATTGGACAGGAGTAAAGAATATCTTCAGATATTTACAAGGTACTAAAGATCTTGGTTTATTCTATCGGAAAAATCAAGACATGACCCTGATTGGTTATTGTGACGCTGGATATCTTTCTGATCCCCATAATGCCAGGTCACAAACAGGGTTTGTATTTTTACATGGTGGAACTGTTATTTCATGGAGTTCAACAAAACAGACATTAGTAGCAACTTCCACTAATCACTCTGAAATAATTGCATTATTTGAAGCCTCACGGGAATGTGTATGGCTCCGCAGAGTAATAAATCATATTCAGACATCATGTGGTATCGGTTCACTAGAATCACCAACCATTATCTATGAAGATAATGCTGCATGTGTTGCTCAAATGCACATGGGATATATTAAAAGTAATATCACAAAACATATCTCTCCAAAACTATTCTTTCCTCATGAATTACAGAAAGTTGGAGAGATTGATATTTTGCAAATAAAATCTTGTGACAATCTTGCAGATTTGTTCACTAAGTCTTTACCAGGAGCAGCATTTCAAAAATGCATTCATGGCATTGGTATGAGACGACTACGAAATTTGCAAAGTTCAGGGGGAGAAAATTCCCAGAACTAAACTTATGAGCTTTCCAACGGTTTTCTCATGTTGTTTTAAATAAGTGATTAAATATACTAACGATATATCATATTTCTATAGTTCCTCTTATATTTCCCTACAGGGACATAAATAGTACAAGATCAAGGACTATATATCAAGAAGATGCAAGACCTTTGATAGTCAAGATTCTCAAGACAATGAAGATTAAGAATAGCGCTGTCCAAGGGGGAGTGTTAGGAATTAATTAGCTTTAGATTTAGGCTAATTAGGCATATGCTTGGAATATTCTATGTATCAGTTTAGATAACTGCGTTGTCCAGACGCTATTCCCAGCGAACCATCGTTGCGTCTTTTCGAATCGATGCAACCCTTGTAACCGGCATGTAATCACGACTGTTCAGGACATATAAGTACCTACAGTCACTGTCAATGAAATCAATCCTTTTCACTTCAATCTTTCTATTCTTCTCAGATTTCACGGACTTGCGCAACTGGCTCGTCACTTGTGGAGTTGTGGAGTGTCTAAAAAGAAAAACTTGTGGAGTTGTGGTTGAGGCTTTAGAGGTGAGAAGGCATATAAAGCATTTTGGGTATATATACCATTTGATGGTGTAGCATGCTCGCAACGAGCCAGCAATTCATGTACGATTGTATCCTAAGATTTTGAAGCTCCTGCCTTTTTTTTACAACGGTTCGAATATTCTACTTCAGTTATCTAGAAAAAGCTTCAAAAGAAGGTGTTGCTGCTCGGTGCACACAAAAATCCCGCCCAAAGCGACAACACTATCCCCCCCCCCC
>LR738714.1:608684914-608777312 GCA_902687465.1 Secale cereale | reverse complement strand
CCCCCCAAACCCAATGGAACGGCATATCCATCCTCCCCACAGGGCATGTATACCAAGATACGGGCCAGGAGCCCTTGCGCTAATGGCTGTTAGAGGAATGATCCAGAAGCAGAATAAATTGTGTTGTCTAAAAAAAGCAGAAATAAGTTAGGGAATCATTTGGCAACGGCGCACCGGCCGAAGCTTCGGCAGGTCGCGTCCACGCGCAAACGCTCCCAGCAACTCGCCTAGCGACACGTAGGATGGAGGGCCCATCCACGTGCGTCTTCTCCGTCCTGCCTTTTCTCTTCTCCTTCTCGGTCATCTCTATCCTCTCTCTCCTCGTTGCCATGGTCAACCCGTCGCCCGCGCCGGAGGCCTCCAAGGGCGCCACCGTCATGGGAATCAGCCGATCTGGCCGCCCTCGACCAGATCCGCGCGGATCCGCATGCATCGGAGCTCTGCCTACCTCGCCGGATCCCGGCCACGCCGGAGCTGCAACCAGCCATGGCAGACTACACCCCGCGGTGAATTTTTGCTGGAAACCGGTTGTAGCAAATTCAATCGCCGGTGGTAGCAAAAATCTACTACGTTTGCAGCAAAACGGCGTCATCGTCATCGTGGGGGTCGCAGCTGAGATAAGAAGTTTGAAGCTTTTTTCAATGCGGTTGTAACTTTTATAACTGTCGGTTGCAACTTTTCGTTTTTCGTCCATGGCTTCGTTTCCACGATTGAAACTTTTTTTATAATCGGATGAAGCCTTTTTCATCGCTAGATGAAGCTTTTTCTGTCACCGGTTGTAACTTTTCTTGGTCATCCATAGGTCCAGTCGTATACTGGTTGAAGCTTTTTTCGTAGCCGGTTGAAGCTTTTCCTATCGCTAGTTGTAGCTTTTTTGGTTGTTGGTTGTAGCACTGGGCATCCCCCCGGTGCTCGATTTTTGGTTGCAAGCTGCACACCAGGGATGACCGGCGGCGAGCATGCCGGCGAGTTTCAGTCGTCGCAACCGGAGCTACAACGGTCTCAACAAGAGCTTCAACCGCGGGGTGCGGCTGTGCACGGGGCAAAGCAAACAAGGACGACCGGCGGTGGTTGGGGGCTGGTGACTAGGATGATGGCCGGCGGGGACGAGGGCAGACGACTGCGAGGAGGACGGTGGCCGGCTGCGACGAGGACGGCAGGCGAGCTAACTGACGTATGGGAGATCACGAGGCAGTGGGGATGAACAGACAGCATGCCTTCTGTTTTTTTTACTAACGAAGCAATTAGGGGAAGAAGCAATCGTGCGGCTATTAGGAAACGTATCGTACGTCCACGGTACGACCGACCGAATTGTTCGGCCGGCGCACCGGCGCAGATCAGTGCCCAATAAATTATGTGGTAACTGTATCTCGCTTATAGAGAGACAAAAGAGACTCTCGCATTGAGCATTTACAGTAACGGGCCAGCCCATTAGGGCACACTTAAAAGAAATAGGGAATGAAAAGGGAGGACACATCAAACAATCCTTGGTCTCCTGGATGATGTGCAGCACTGCTAGCCATTGGATCCGCATCGGGTTCATGATATATAAAAGAGGTAAGGCTCAAACTACTTGAGGCGAAATGAGCTAGTTTTCCACTTGTTTTGCTGTTTTTTTGTTTTTGTTTTCTTTTTTCATGGGGTTTCCTCTATTTGTTTCCTTCCCTTTCTAGTTGTTTATTGTTTTTCCCTTAGTTTTCATTGTTTTTTTCCTTGCCTTCTTTCTTTTAGGATTTTCATCTTTTTTTCATTGGTTTTCTTTGTTTTCTTTGTTGTCTCTTGGATTTCATTGGTTTTATATACATATTTTTGTTATATATCTAATGCATTTTTAATACACATGGGAACCCAAATTACTATTTTTGAAATACCAGATTATCATTTTTGGAATACATGGTCAACATTTTTTCTATACACATTTAACTTTTAAAAATACTTGATTCATATTTTTCAAATACAAGTTTAACATTTTTTAATACTTGGTCAACTTTTTTATATGTACATTTAACAATTTTTTCAAATGCTTGGTTAATATTTTTCAAATATAGGTTTAACATTTTATTAATACAGGGTATTTTTTTCTATACACATTTAACTTTTTTTTCAACACTTTTTTTCAAATAGAAGTTCAATTTTGTTTGAATAAATGATGAACAGTTTTTGTGTACACATTTATAATTTTCCAAATACAAATTTAACATTTTTTAAATGCATTTTTAATATATTTTCTATACAAATTTAACATTTTTAAAATGCATTTTAAACAGGTTTTGAATACATGCTCAAAATTTTCCTATACACCTTTAACATTTTTCATATGGTTGATTAACTTTTTAAAATGATTTTTTAACCTTTTCTCAAAAGCTTGTTTAGCATTTTTTAATACTTGATCATTTTTTTTCACAAATTGTATGTTTTTGTATGCATTTTCGTGTACCCGGTCACCATTTTTTCTATACACATTTAACATTTAAAAAAATATTATCTCAAGCATATTTTTGTAATAAAATAAAATGAAAAAAAGTGAAGAAAAACATGAAGAAATGAGGATGTGGCCTCCAGCGCACCTGGGCCGGCCCAGCTCGAGCTGCCTTGATCAGTACGGCCGAGGTACGACCCGACCCACCCAATGAAAATTAACTCAGCGTTCCACCTCCATATAAGTCGGTTTCGCCGCTAAATACCTCTCCCGCCTTGCCGGCAAGCGAAAACGCTCCCCGCTCTCGCTCGCTCGCACGCTCGCACCACCCACCCCAACCACCGCCCCGCCGAGGCCTCAATCGGCTCTCGCGTCGACTCTCGAGGGTTTCACCCTGCCACGCGGGGCCATCCTCTCAGCCGCAGCGCCTCGCGAGGAGGGCTCGCTCGAACCCCTAGCCGCCGCAATGTCGCGCCGCGGCCGCGACGAGCAGGAGGTACATGAGGTAGAGGAGGAGGAGGCCTACGAGTCGGAGGTGTAGGAGGAGCAGGAGGAGGAGAGGGGCGGCACGCGGCTGCGCGGCGGCGGGGGGGGAAGGGCTCGGGCGTCGCGAGCTTCATCGACGACGCGCCCAGCAAGGACGACGAGGAGGAGGAGGACGACGACGACGAGGAGGAGAACGACGACGAGGACGACGACTACGAGGAGGGCGGCCGCGGACGCCGGCCCAGCAAGAGGAAGCGGTCGATCCTGATCACGGGGCAGTGGGGATGAACAGACGACATGACTTCTGTTTTTTTACTAGCGAAGCAATTAGGGGAAGAAGCGATCGTGCGTCTATTAGGAAACGTATCGTACGTCCATGGTACGACCGGCCGAATTGTTCGGCCGGCGCACTAAGTTATGTGGTAACTGTATCTCGCTTATAGAGAGACAAAAGAGACTCTCGCCTTAAGCATTTACAGTAACGGGCCAGCCCATTAGGGCACACTTAACAGAGATAGGGAAGGAAAAGGGAGCACACATCAAACAATCCTTGGTACCCCTCAAAAAAAAATCAAACAATCCTTGGTCTCCTCGATGATGTGCAGCACTGCTAGCCATTGGGTCCGCATCGGGTTCATGATATATAAAAGAGGTAAGGCTCAAACTACTTGAGGCGAAATGAGCTAGTTTTCCACTTGTTTTGCTGTTTTTTTGTTTTTGTTTTCTTTTTTCATGGGGTTTCCTCTGTTTTTTCCTTCCCTTTTTAGTCGTTTCTTGTTTTCCCCCTTAGTTTTCATAGTTTTTTTTCCTTGCCTTATTTTTTCTTCGGATTATATCTCTTTTTCATTGGTTTTCTTTGTTTTCTCTTATGTCTCTTGGATTTCATTGGTTTCATATACATATTTTTGTTATATATCTAATGTATTTTTAATACAAGTGGGAACCCAAATTACTATTTTTCAAATACCAGATTAACATTTTTGGAATACATTTTCAACATTTTTCTATACACATTTAACATTTAAAAATACTTGATTCATATTTTTCAAATACAAGTTTAACATTTTTTTAATACTTGGTCAACTTTTTTCTATGTACATTTAACAATTTTTTCAAATGCTTGGTTAATATTTTTCAAATATAGGTTTAACATTTTATTAATACAGGGTAATTTTTTTTCTATACACATTTAAATTTTTTTCAACACTTTTTTTTCAAATAGAAGTTTAATTTTGTTTGAATAAATGGTGAACATTTTTTGTGTACACATTTATAATTTTCCAAATACAAGTTTAATTTTTTAAAATGCATTTTAGTTTTTTTCTGTACATATTTAACATTTTTAAAATGCATTTTAAACAGGTTTTGAATACATGCTCAACATTTTCCTATACACGTTTAAATTTTTTCATATGGTTGATTAACTTTTTAAAATGATTTTTTTTACATTTTTCTCAAAAGTTTGATTAACATTTTTTTAATACTTGATCATTTTTTTCACAAATTGTATGTTTTTTGTATGCATTTTCGTGTACCTGGTCACCATTTTTTCTATACACATTTAACATTTTTCAAAACATTATCTCAAGCATATTTTTGTAATAAAATAAAATGAAAACAAAAAAGTGAAGAAAAACATGAAGAAATGAGGATGTGGCCTCCAGCGCACCTGTGCCGGCCCATCTCGAGCTGCCTTGATCAGTACGGCCCAGGTACGACCCGGCCCACCCAACGAAAATTAACTCAGCGTTCCACCTCCATATAAGTCGGTTTCGCCGCTAAATACCTCTCTCGCCTTGCCGGCAAGCGAAAACGCTCCCCGCTCTCGCTCGCTTGCACGCTCGCACCACCCACCCCAACCACCGCCCCGCCGAGGCCTCAATCGGCTCTCGCGTCGACTCTCGAGGGTTTCGCCCTGCCACGCGGGGCCACCCTCTCAGCCGCAGCGCCTCGCGAGGAGGGCTCGCTCGAAACCCTAGCCGCCGCAATGTCGCGCCGCGGCCGCGAGGAGGAGGAGGAGGAGGTAGAGGAGGTAGAGGAGGAGGAGGCCTACGAGTCGGAGGTGGAGGAGGAGCAGGAGGAGGAGAGGGGCGGCACGCGGCCGCGCGGCGGCGGGGGGAAGGGCTCGGGCGTCGCGAGCTTCATCGACGACGCGGCCAGCGAGGACGACGAGGAGGAGGAGGAGGAGGAAGAGGATGAGGACGACGAGGACGACGACTACGAGGAGGGCGGCCGCGGCCGCGGACGCCGGCCCAGCAAGAGGAAGCGGTCGATCCTGATCGACGACATGGCGCAGGTCGACGACGACGACGGCGAGGAGGAGGACGAAGAGGGGTACGAGGAAGGTGAGTGCCCGCTTGCCCTATCGGCCGTACGCCGGCGTCTGGACCCGGGGTAGCAGACACGCTATCAGGCTTAATTTCCCGTATCCAAATTCGCCGGGGTTAGTGACGATTTCGTGTAGAATTTTTGCTTCCCCGTCGTTGGTTACGCAGCATTTCTGCACTATCGAGGATTTCTGTGATCGCCGATGCTAGTTCCCTCTCTGGAACCCTTGATTAAACTCGACCATGCCTGCATTTGGGACTCATTAGTCATTACCCCTGTTAGAAATGCTGAGGGTGCTTAGTCAGTTAGTTGGGTTGTTTGATGTTCAATCCGGCTTGAATTGCACTCTATTGTTGCTTCAATGCTGGCTAGGTTCGATAACCATATGTGAACTATCAGTGACAATGTTTTATGCAATGCTTCTTATTTTCCTGTTGTGAAGCATCAGCGGAATTTAGTGCGAACTATGTTAGTTTCGGAATTTTGTCATAAATGGGAGATCTTATGGAGTGAAGGACCAAAGTCCATGTTCCATTAAAACTTATTAACTTCCTGCCACTTATGGCTAGACCTACCAAGGACCTACCTGGGAAATTGTTGTTACAATCAACTGTCTGGCTCTTTCCAAACCCACATTGTCATCATGATGATGGACAGAATCATATCCTCCCGAAATTACTAGGGACCTATGATCAAGAGTTTTGGTTTCTATGCCCAGATGGTACCTTTATGTAATTTTTTGATATACTCTTGTTACTTCAAGCTCAATGTAACCATTATGTTTCTTAAGATTAAGATTGGATGGTGCAGAATTTGATGTTTGGTCGATCATCAACTGCAGTTTCTTTATGGATGTACTCTTGCCATTGGTCCTGTGTTATGTTCACATGGATGTTTATTTCTGCTGTTCAAGTATAACATGTTTACTTTCCCTTTCGGATTATTTTTTTCTGTGCTTGCCTATTTGTGAGTTGAGTTGTGTAGTATGCAAAAGCAAGACTATTTGTGTCAGTGACGTGACTTATGCTACTTTGCTTTTCGGCAGGTTTTATTGATGATGATGCTCGGGCTGATAATCCTGACGAGGATGTGCAAAGGGGTTCTAGACGTCATTTCAATCCAAATCCAATGGACGATGCAGAAGATATGGAGAACTGGGCAGAGATGTTAAAATGGAAATATAGAACGCAATCACGCTCTGATTATGATGAAGAGGGTCTAGCCGAGGTTGAACAGCAAGCTCTCCTGCCATCAGTGAAGGATCCAAAGCTCTGGATGGTGAAATGCGCGGTAGGTTGCAAATTATAGGAAATTAAGCTCTCGCTCCCGCTCTGCTATTTGTTCATTGTACCATTTGAATCTCATTGTTGTTCTGATTATGACTTCAGATTGGACATGAGCGAGAGACAGCCATTTGTCTAATGCAAAAGTTCATTGATAGGCAAGATCTCCAGATTAAGTCCGTCGTTGCATTGGACCACCTAAAGAATTACATTTATGTTGAAGCAGAGAAAGAAGCCCATGTCAAGGAGGTAACCGGTGCGTAAATTGACATTCTAGTCTTCTTGATAAGGGATGTTAACTAAACTTCATTGCAGGCTTGCAAAGGTCTGCGGAACATCTTTTCTTCAGCAAAAATACTTCTGGTTCCTACAAAAGAAATGACGGATGTTCTCTTTGTCACGAGTAAGTCTGCTGATCTTTCAAGAGATGCATGGGTCAGGTTGAAGCTTGGTATATATAAAGGGGATCTTGCTAAGGTATGGTCATCATTGTTTCCCTGGTTGTTATTAGTATATATTTGTCAATTGCCCAGTTATTTATTTTGATTACTCCCAGGTTGTTGATGTTGATGATGTGCGCCAAAAGGTTACTGTGAACCTCATTCCTAGATTAGATTTACAAGCTTTGACAGACAAATTGGTAAGTTATGCTAGTTGCCATTCATCATGATTTTCTATGTGTCACCTTTCAACGTAACATACACTTTTATCAGTGGGTTGAGCTCATTGACATGCCATTTTATATATTGTTTTGCATCCGCTGTGAACATAGTACTTCAAGTTTGGGTTCTCTTTGCCATATGATTCACAAGTTCCATGCACTGCTGTGTCCAAAAATGGAATTAGTAGCTTTTAACTTATTGAAGGACTTCTTAATTATCAATCTATCTTCTTGGTAGAATGCATGTTTATACTTCGTATTGTGCTTGCTTGCTGGATGACTTAGCATGATATGACTTTTGTATTGTCAGAAAGGTCTTAAGGTTGCAAAGAAGAAGTCGTTTGTTCCACCGCCAAAGTTATTTAGTACCGACGAGGCGAGGTGCTTAATGCTTTTCATCCTTTCGCTATCAAATGATAGCTCAGTTTTATTTATTTATTTATCCCACCTCCTCTTTTTTCTAACTTAAATGAACACAGGGAGATGAACATTCCTGTAGAACGGAGGAGAGATAAAGATTCTGGGGAATACTTTGAGATGGTTGGCGGTTTAAAATTTGAAGATGGTTTCTTGCGCAAAAAAGTCTCGATAAAATCAATCAGCACACAGAATGTTAAGCCATCACTTGATGAATTGGAGAAATTCGGGAGAGTTGGTGATGACGTGAATGAAGATGTGGTTAGATTGTCCACACTCAACAGGAAGAAGGGACATTTCATGAAAGGCGATGCTGTAGTTGTTGTTAAAGGTGATCTCAAGGACATAAGGGGCTGTGTGGAGAAAGTAGAGGATTCCGTTGTTCACATCCGACCAAAACGATCTGATCTTCCGGTAATTACTTGCAGTGAATTTATTATACTACTATCAACTGGACTAGAAAATTTAAACATCTCTTTGTAACATGCAGAAAACACTTGCCTTCAGTGAGAAAGATCTCTGCAAATATTTCAATCCTGGGGACCATGTAAAAGTGGTTTTTGGTGTTCAAGAAGGTGTGACAGGCATGGTAGTGAAAGTGGAAGGACATGTCTTGACCATTTTATCTGACACGAGCAAAGAACATGTGAGCAATTGTTGGTACACCCGTGCATCTATTGGAAATTGCTTTGTTTAAACATATTTTAAGTATGTTTAACTCTTTTTTGTGACTGCAGATCCGTGTGTTTGCAGATCATGTTGTGGAGAGTTCTGAGGTCACGACGGGGCTTACCAGAATTGGTGATTATGAATTGCATGATCTTGTCCTTCTTGAGTAAGCCCAGAATTTTTAGTGAGATTTCTACCCATCATGTCTAACGGCTACGAAACAACTTATCCCATTTCTTCACTTTTCAGCAATTTATCATTTGGCGTGATTGTAAGGGTGGACAGCGAAGCATTTCAGGCAAGCAGAACTGTCTAAATATTCATCTGATTTATTGTCTTGTACGTATAGTTATATGTGTTGACCCTGTTGTATAATTAGGTTCTCAAAGGAGTGCCTGATAAACCTGAAGTGGTGCTTGTGAAACTGAGAGAAATAAAATACAAAATCGATCGGCGCGCATCTGCCAAAGATAGCAAGAATAACACTGTGTCGACTAAGGATATTGTCAGGGTCATTGAGGGGCCATGCAAGGTGTGTACAATTTTGCCTGTTATCTCGTGTTTTTATTATTTCTCTCATAATGTCTATTTATTCTGTTGTCTCAATTTAATCTTCTTATCAGAGGCTAACAAACATTTCTTTTTCTGTTCACATTAGGGAAAGCAAGGACCTGTGGAACATATACACAAAGGGATATGTTTTATACATGACCGCCACCACCTTGAACATTCAGGCTTTATCTGTGCAAAAGCACAATCTTGTGTCCTTGTTGGGGGATCGGTTGTCAACAGCAACAGGATGGTCTGTGTTTTGATTATCTCAATTAAATTTTGTTGGTACCTAGAACATCCCATCATATCTTCAGTTTACTTGTTTTTGCAGGGTGTAGATACAGCAGATCCACGGCTTGGTGCTTTTAGATCTCCAGCAAGGATCTTGCAATCTCCGGGAGGGCTCCCACCGAGAGGACCTTACATGAATTGTATGAATATTGATAGTTTGGACGCTCCTTATCTCTGCCATTAGTTTTAGTCAGCTGCATTTTGTGCGAAGTCTATTACCTACACTACTTTATGCTGATGTAATAATTCACTCCCCTCCTATCTAACACAGCTGGTGGAAGGTTTGGAGGAGGTGGTCGTGGTGGCAGAGGGCATGATGCCTTGGTGAGTAGATGCATCAAAATTAAATCTGGTCCCTACAAAGGATATCGTGGCCGTGTTAAAGAAGTGAATGGTGCACTCGTGCGTGTGGAGCTTGATTCACTTATGAAGATTGTCACAGGTGAATAATTTTTGTCACAATTGTTATTGTCTGTCTACTGTTGATGACTAACCTTGCTGCAAACATATAGTTAAGAGAGAGGATATTGCTGACACAGCGAATGTTGGGACACCATTCCGGTAATTTCTTTTTGATCAACCATATTTTTAACAAGCTGTTCGGTACCATTTTCTCATTTGCTGACCAGTTGTATTGGCACTGAATCTCGTTATTCATTGGGCAGTGAAACACCTATGCACCCATCTCGAACGCCATTGTATCCTATTCAAACTCCAATGCGAGAACCTGGAGGTGTGCTTGCTTACATTCTTTGTTATGGTTCAATTTGAGATTACCTAAATCACTTTTTCTTTATACAAGATGCACTTGCACCGTTCTGGACATAGGTGTAGTGAGCATTCAACAACATGCAACTTTGACTGCTAATTTCTATCACATATGTTGCTAAGACGTTTTATTATAGTATTGTATTACACACTATCTACAGTGACTCTAATTTCCATGAACTTGAATGCATACATTTAGAAAAGGAGGGAAATACTATAGTTGCACCTACATCAAAATAATTCTTGTGTTCTCCGTACTTGAAGTTGAATAGTCATTATATTGCCACTTGGGTTCTCTTGCGTCATTCACCCATTTGATATGTAAATCATTTTGGTGCTATTTGTTCATTTTCGCCCTCTCCTGTTCAGATGCCTCTCACATCGCCTATTTCTGTACCATTCATTTCATTGTACCATGTACGGTATATTGTTCCCCTTTCCCATGGTAACAAGTTATCTGAATCTGTGCAGCGACACCAATTTGTGATGGATCGCAAACTCCTCTGCATAGTCAAGCCTGGGCACCAATGAGTCCACCGAGGTTGGTATACTTCTTTGGAGAACAAATTGGTTACTTAGGCTTGCAAAATTGAAGTCCTGAAATTTTGAATAGATCAGCTTCAGATGTTTTGTGTATCCTGCCCCATAGTGGAACTATTTCAATTTTGTCTGTTGCGAAGCGGAGTGTTGAAACGTTACTGGAATTAATTTTGTTGGTCTGTTTGGTCGCTGATTATGTTAATTATGACCAGGGATAACAAGGAAGATGGAAATCGCGGCACTTGGGGCGCTTGGGGGAGCAGTCCAGCTTACCAGGTTCATGTGCTTCTTGTTAACTTTGAAGATTGTATATCATTGTGTTGGCTACTGAAATGTATTGTTTCTACACACAGCCAGGAACTCCAGTAGCTAGGCCATTTGATGCCCCCACTCCTGGATCAGGGTGGGAAAGTACCTCTGGAACTGGCTTTGGTGATGCTCCACTCAACGCTCCAACACCTGGTGCTCAACCAATGACCCCAATTCCTGCCTCTTATTTGCCTGGAACCCCTGGTGGCCAGCCATTGACCCCAGGGAATGCTGGAATGGATGTGATGTCTCCAATGATAGGTTTGCCCTTGCCCTTTCATCTACAACTGGGATGGATTGAAACCAGCACTTTGGGTGCACATCTGTGAATACATTTTGCCAAAATGCTTTCAGGGGATGAGGGCGGCAGTAATTGGCTCTTGCCAGATGTTTGCGTCAATGTGTCCACAGGAGATGGTTCCACCAATGGTGTGGTGAAGGAAGTACTCCTGGTATGTAATGTTCATTCATGGTTGTTACAAGTGCATGCAGAAGTTGTTTCTCCACATGTTTCTTTGGTGCTGGTTTTTTTTGCGGTGCTAACATCTCCGGGAGTCTGAACTTGCAGGATGGATCTTGCCGTGTCGCACTTGGGCCATCAGGCAGTGGGGATGAAGTAACAGCTCTTCCAGATGAGCTCGAGATCATCAGGCCGAAGAAGAGTGACAGGGTCAAGATAATGAATGGCAGCATGCGTGGACTTGTAGGAAGACTGATAGGAGTCGACGGGTCTGATGGGATTGTCCGGGTGGACAGCTCGCTTGACATGAAAATAGTAGACCTGGTGATTTTGGGCAAACTAGCAACTTGAGATAGCTGTTAACCTGTTAGGTGTTATCTGAACTGTCCTAGGCCGCAAAATTAGAAAGTAGTACGTGTTTTTGGTCAACTTAGCAATTTTAGATCGCTCTAACCGGTCAGATTGATTGTTCTTAATCCCACTTGTTCAGTATCATGTGAATTATATGATGTAGATTTTCCCAGATGCTGCCCGGAGATAATACTCGGGAATGCTTGATCTTTCTAATCCTGACATGACACATCATCCCGGTTTATCTTTCTGCACTTTGTATTCTTAATTGAAAATTTTGGGGTTGGGATTTGCTCGTACGGTCTGGTCTAAAACCTGGAGAATCTCTTTCAAGTCTGCCCGATACCACATCGGTTTCCGTTCTCGCTTGTTCACAGAACAAGCTCCAGAACCCGTCGCAGTGCAGCATGGCACAGTTGATGGGAAACCAATTTTATGTAGGTGAGCTGAGTTAGGCTGGTGCCAACGCACCGCCCCACTACCGCCCCGCCACGTCAGCTTTTACCCCCACTCTCACCACACTCTCACCTCACGGTGCCAGTGCACGGGCTGTAGTGGCAGGCTATAGCCACGTCAGATTCTCTCTCCTCAGATTTAGTTATTTCACTCGCATTTCTTGAGACATTCTAAATAATGCAAGAAAATAATTTTATTCAACTAAATTTTTTACTGATTACATAAATAAGTAATAAAATTGCATAATAAATAAAAAATTACATAATTTAAAAAATAATACATTCTAAATTTTTTACTGATTACATACTGATTACATAATAAGTAATAAAATTGCATAATAAATCAACGGCTAGCTGACGTGGACGAATCAGATCGCGCCACGTCAGCTAGCCGTTACCCCCTCCCTCTCGCCCCCGCTCTCGCCCCGACCCGCCAGCGCACCGCCTCGCTCTCGCCCCCCTCTCGCCCCCCTCTCGGCGCCAGCGCGGGCGGCAGCCGGGCGGTAGCGGGCGCTACCGCCGGGCGGTGGATCCACCGCCCCGCGCTGCCGTCTCGCCTCCCTACCGCCCCGCTCTCGCCTCCCGGTGGGCGGTACCGCCCGCGCTGCCGCCCGCGTTGGCACCAGCCTTAGGGCACCGTCCAATAGGATCCACGCCTCCAGGGGACCATGACCGTGAGATCAAAAATGGCTGAGGATTAAAAAATGATTCAGTGAGCTAGACCCCATTTCAGAAAATAACGAAGTCAGCTCTTATTTACATATAAAAAAATTACAATCATTTGTCAGCTTGAGAAAAGTTACCGCACATTAGTCTAGAATAAGAAACACCAACTTAATAAAAAAAAACTCTTGCAGTAACCTTTTTTTGCGGGAAAAGTTGCAGTAACTTATTGTAAAAGAAACCTCTAAGATCAAAATCACAAATGATTATACCTCCCTTCAAATTTCACATTGATGTGTTGCTAGTGTATTTTTCTCCGGGAAAATTTCCGACCTATTCATCTTTAATCATGGCAGTACAGCGAATACAAGAAATAATAAAAATTATATCCAGATACGTAGACCACCTAGTGACGACTACAAGTACTGAAGCGAGCTGAAGGCGCGCCGCCGTCATCGCCCCTCCATTGCCGTAGTCGGGCACAACTTGTTGTAGTAGACAGTCGAGAAGTCGTCGTGCTAAGGCCGTGTAAGACTAGCGCACCAGAACAGCAACCGCCGTAGATGAATAATAACGTATATCAGAAGGATCCAACCCGAACACACACAAACGTAGACGAATAACGACGAGATCCGAGCAAATCCACCAAAGATAGATCCGCCAGAGGCACACCTCCACACGCCTACCAACGGTGCTAGATACACAGCCGGAACGGGGGCTAGGTGGGGTGACCTTTATTCCATCTTCAGGGAGCCGCCGCCGTCTCGTCTTCCTCAACAGGACACAAACCCTAAACAAACTGAAAAAAAAACGACTAAAAACGGAGCCCTCCCGCCGGCCCTTGCCGAGATCCATCGCGCCCCCATGGCCCTAGGGCCACCGGAGATGTAATGCCCAGGATGGGACTATACCTCCTACGCGTCGAGGCACGACTTAAAGGTATAAGCCCATCCTAGAATGATCTCAAGTTTGGTATCTTTGCACGACTCATGTAAAAGAGGGATTAAATTGCAAAAGGAGATAGTTGGCTTACACTCGCCACTTCACACAAAACAATACATAAGCAATACATCATTCAAAACATCACAACCCGACTACGGGTGAAGATCCAAAAGAAAGATACCAAAACAACATAAAGCCACAGGTCAGGATCGAATCCTAGTAGAAACCACTACTGATCGACGAAACGTCACAAGCATACGGCCAAACTCTTCAACGAGCTCCTGGTGAAGCACTGAACCAGCTCCTGCATCGTACACGGCTGAACCTGCATCTGGTGTGGTGAAGTAACTGTGAGCCACAGAGGACTCAGCAATCCCGTTCCCGGGTAACATGACTATTTAAGCCTTGGGTGAGGATAAGGCTGAAGAAAGAATAAGAGGTGAAGGAAAAACAAGAGTCTGCAGCAGCAACTAGCACTAACTTACGTAAAAAAGCGCGAGAAGAGAAGGCGCATCGGTCGAGAGATGATCACGAAGTGATCCTAACTAAAGCCGGTCAAACATAACCCCACCGTGTTCAACTCCCGAATCCGTATTCGGAAATTGACAGTCACGGTACACACGCTGCTAGTGTATTGGAACATTGTGTCAAGTTATCTACAACCGGATATTAACAAGCTCCCATCTGCCACATAACCGCGGGCACGGCTTTCGAAAGTTCAAAACCCTGCAGGGGTGTTCCAACTTGACCCATTACCAGCCCACGATCCGCGGAGTCGCAACTCCATAGGTGGGAAGACCCGAGTATTCTCGGAATCCCGTGCTCAAGTTAAACCGAACTAAGGTAAGGCTAATCCAGCAAATCCTCCCGGCGTGTCGACACCCTGATAGTAGCCGCGCGTATCTAAGTCTCAGGACACGACCGGATGGGTGATCCCACAGGTTTTTACCAAACCTTGAGTTTCCTCGAGGTGGCCCCGTGTAACCCCCGTTTCGGACCAACACTCATGTGGAGCACTGGCCCGGGGTTGTTGAATTAAGAATAAAAGGGATAGCTAGTCCACATGCAAGTTTTATTAGTTATTAGGCAAATAGTACCAATGTTGGGACTTGCTGGAAAAGACTTAGCACTTAGCGGTTTATCAAGGGGGTCCCATACACCCCAACCGTGTTAGGAACGCATAATCAAGGAACATAACACCGGTTTATACGGTTCCTAACGGCATGAGTGGAACAAATCACCAAGCAAAAGGCTTAGCCTTCCACCCTTGCCAATATATAGATGATTTCATTTTAAGCATTTATATAGTGTGATATAACCCAACCAAACTTCAACATGAAGCAAGCATCTTCAATCTTCACCTGCAACTAACAATGCTATAAGAGGGCCTGAGCGAAGCGTACTTAGCCATTCAACGGTTTGCATAGGAAGGGTGGTTAAACAGGATCATGGTTACAATAGGAGGCTGACAGGAAAACATGGGCATCGAGGCAAAAACTATAGATCGAGACTACTAGCAATAGGCAAAGATAGTAATGGTATCCGGGTTCGGTCATCTTGCCTGGGATTCCACAAGGGAGAAGAACGGATTCACGAAGTAGACGGAGCAACACAGACGAGAGAAACCTCACAACTCCGGAACGAAACCGAAGCTAACAAGAGAAGCAACCGGAAAGAAGAAACAACACGGTAAACACACAATCATAAACATGGCATACGATGCACAAACAAGTATGATGCATGTCCGGTTTAATTATGCATGGCGTGGCAAAGTGCACAAACAAATACTACAAGTTAAGTGGAGCTCAATATGCAACGAGTTGCATATTGACGAAACACCACATTTAATTATTTAGTTGACTCTCATTTAATTACAAGACAAGATTAATTGTTTTTAACATAGCAAGAGGTGAAGCATAATAAAACTACACTATTTAGACATTTTAAATGAGGCCGGAAATAACAACAACATATCCGGAAAATCCCCATGAGCATGTTTAGCAATTATTAAGGCAAACAACAATTAAACATTCTCATGTTGTTATCATGATGCGGATGACATGCTCAAGTTTATGCAATTAATTAAAAGGGTTGACATAAGAGGATATGAGGTATTTGTCACCGTGGTGGAAAGAAAAAGGTGCCACGGCAACGATCCGAAAATGATGCAACGCAACATCTCGGTTCCGGTAACTCGTTGAGAGTCCGGAGCAAAAGGAAGATGACGTGAGCAAGTTGAACGAGATGAAAGTGGGTTGATCCCGTCACCGGGTTCCCACGAGTCGGCGACGAGGCAACCGAGGAACACAACAAAAGATGAAACGGGCACGGTGCACACAAGGGCAAACATTTCATACAACCACAACAAGCAACATTCGTTCACGGGCACGTCTCGGGGTTATACCTTTGAAGCGTGCGTTTCGAGGCGGTTCGAGATCGTCGAGGGACGTAGTGGAAGTAGAGGAAGTAGTCGTTCACGTTTCCGAAGAGGAAGTAGTCGTTCACGAGGCGGTAGTTGTACTCGGGCGACGGTAGCGGAAGTAGGGGTTCCGTTCGTAGTCGTTCGGGTCGACGGTCGTGGAAGTAGACGTTCGGGCATCGAGTTCGTAGATGTACTTCTTCGAAGGGGTACTTGTCATCGTCTTGTGTCGGCGTTTTCGTATCGTAGATGTACACATTCGTAGATGTTCGGGGTCGGTGTCGAGGTACTTGTCGGGTCGCCGTGTACTCGTTCATGTAGTCGTTCTCGAGGTCGTTTTGTAGATGTTCGAGTCGTCGAGCGTAGTGGTACTTGACGGATCCATAGCGACCGTAGTTGTACACGGATTGACGGACCGGTCTCGGTGTTGACGTACGCAGGTCCTCTGTCAAAACAGTAGCACAGAGCAACACAACAACAACAAAAAACACAAAGTAGGTCTAGGTCACGGCAACACTAGGGGCGACGAGGCCAAGGCAGCAGCAAGGACGGCGAAGAGGAGGCGCTGCGGTCTCATCGCTGGAGCTGCGTGCATCTGGACGAGGAGGGGTCGCGGACCATGGCGAGGGCGCGGCCGGGCTGCTCCCGTTCGAAGAGGGGGCACGGACGAGGCGTTGGAGGAGCTCCATGCTGCTGGGCTCGGGCCAGGCGCAGAGGAGGCTCGCGGGGCAGCCATGGCGACGGCCGGAGCATGAAGGACGGCGCTGTCGCGGCGAGGAAGAGGCCCGGGCCTGGCCGCGGCGGGATTGGAGGACGGCGGAGCTCCTGGCGCGGGAGGAGAGAGGCCGGAGGAGCGCTGCCAGCTCGCGGGGCGCCAGGCGCAGGCGGCCACTCGGCCTGGAGGACGGGAGATCGAGGGGCGCTCGAGGTAGTGGAGGTCGAGGAACGGGCGTCGGGGCGATGGGGCTCCTGGCCGCTGGAGAGTCGAGGCGGGCGTTGGAGGAGATCAGAGAGGAGGCGCGGGCCAAGCGAGGCGTCCTGGCGGCTGAGTGCTACGAGGAGGAGAGAGCGAGGGCTCGAGGTCGAAGGGATGGGGACGAAGGGGAGAAAAAGGGGATCGGCCTGCGAGGGGAATCGGGACTCGGTCGCGAGGGACTCGGGGTGCGGGACGAAGCCAGTGGGGGCGAGCGGTCGGGCGAGGGAGAGCGGGTCGAGTGTGGCGGCGGCGCACAGGGAGGAAAAGGAGAGGGAACGAGGGAAGCTAGGGTTCGGGGTAGGTGCGGGCGCTGGCCTCTGGCCCGATGGGCCTGGTGGGAGGAAGAGGGCCCAAGAGGGAGAGGGAGGCTGAGACAGACTTGGCTGGAGTGGGCCAGAGGAGGCCGGCTGCACTTCTTCTTTCCCTTTTAAAACAAACTAGAAAAAGAGAAAGAAAAGAAAGAGAAGGTAGGGGAGGAATTTGTGCATGGGGATAAATTCCCTAGACTCGCAAAAATGCAAGGAATTTAAATAAAATGGCTGGAGGGTTTTTGGAAGGACCTCGAAAAACGGGAAAAGAATTATTGGCAAGGTTTGGAAAGAGAAGCTCGAAGTGAAAAATAGACATGGGGAAATTATGCACGTGTGTTGCGGGTAATTCCAAACAATGGAATATTTATTATATAGCTCCCTAAATATTGGGATGATATGTTTTAAAGAGAAGACATTCTTCCCTCGATTTAAATGGATCGAAGATCCACACAATTTATTTAAGTTGAGATGCAAAATAAAAATGACATGATGGCATGATGACATGATGCAATGCAAAAAATAAATAACACAAGCACAAATGAAACACACGGGCAACCCGGAACATCTGGAATCTTCTGGAATCTTCTGGGACGTCGGTCTTCGGGCGTCACAACTCTCCCACACTAACAGAGGATCTCGACCCGAGATCCTAGAGATAGCACCGGTTAAAACGGAAAAGAAGAGGTAAAACAAAGTTGCTTCTTTGATAGACAAGTGAAACCAAAGAACCTTGAGAGGTTGAACAAAATGAAAGAAGAATACAACGGAGATGAACGAAGACGAAAAACTCCGTTAGAAAAGAGGAACAAGGAACATAACAAGAACCTTGTAGGTTGAAGACATGAAACAAGAGCTTAAGAACGAAAATAATATGAAACCGCAATGGTATAACCAAGGAATAAGAATGACAGAATTTGGACAGCACTCCGTCTGAAAATGGAAGGAAATGGACAAAAACTTGAGGAGATGGAATCATACTTGATGAAATCAATAAAACACTGCCTCCGAAACAATTGAAAGAATGGCACAAGAGGTAAGAAAGATTCAGACAGCACTCCGGTTAAAAGATAGGCAAAACTTGATAAGATGAGAGAACTAGAATGAAGAATACAACACTCCGGTTAAATAAACAAGCAAGGGAGAATATGATCTTGATAAAAAACGAGATGATGGTTAAAGAGAGCAACATCACAAAGCCTCCAGAATGAAAGAATAGAATAAAGATCCATGAAAGAAATGAACGGTGAAAATATGACAACTTCTCTCAAAATTGAATTTGAAAGAGCATCCTTACAAAGAAGGGTTGAACGGAGTTGTTGGTAAAATCAACAACGAAAAGAATAAGCTTGACGTGGGCTTATGGAAAACATCTCAAGATTAAGAGGTGACAATTCTGCCACTAACTTAAATAATTGATTTGATTGAGATCAACAAGGAGATGAAAAACTTATTTCACCGGAATGATAAATGAAGAACTTGGGTCATTTATAAGCACCATAATAGCAACAATTCTCAAGGAAAGCTTTTTGGTGAAATACAACCCAAGATAACTCCAACGAATAAAAATGAGGGGTTGAAAAGGATCTCCTGAACCAAGAAAATGATGGTTTTAAATATCTCATTCTTGATAACTCGTGAATCATGAAACATGAAGGAATTGTCAAGAATGACATAACACCATCTGAAAAGATAAGGTAGAAAGGATTGCAATTGGAATGCATGATGAAGAAATGCTTGAGCTCCAACAAGAATGTTGATGAAGACTTCAAGGATGAATTAAAACATGATGAACCACCATGAATAACTCCGATAATGAAAGCATGGGAAGTGAAAGATGAAAAGAATAAGATTCAAGGCCTGCGATGAATTAGATGGAGCTTTGAAATGATATAATTGAAATAACTTGAAGCTCCGGAAAACAAGATGAACAACTTAGGACCAAGAATATGATATGATGAACAAGCTCCAGACAAAAGAATTAAATCACCTTGAAGGAATAAGAATAAGAATTATGTCATGCATCTCCTTCACCAATTAAATTGATGACAACCAAAGGAATTGGCATACTACTTATTCTCGTTGGAAAGGATTAAGAGAGATCTTGGACAAGCTTGGGTAAATCTTCAACGAACCACCGGTAGGATTGTGAAAAGAACAAGTGAATTAAAACGATAACAACAGAAGGGTAAACTTGAAAGAACCACCGTAAGAATATGTAGACGAACGAGAGACATCAATGAAGAATATTCGGAGGACGAGGTTGAAAACTGAGAACGAAGAAATATTCTGAAATGATGGCCTTCGGAGGATCACAAGAAAAGAATTCATGAAATGCTTCGGATGGGTATGAAAAGAATTCCTCACAATCGAAACAACTATGAGGATGGCATGAAGCTAGAACCATGAATCTTGAAGAGAACGGGCCAAGATTTAAGAGAAACTCTTCTCCGGTCTTCAATGCTGAGAATGAAGACGAGAAATGCCATGAAGAATTGTTGGGCACTCCGGAATGAAGAATTAAAAATGTTGAAACAATGATGAACAAGAATTTGAAAGCGAACTTGGAGAAGGCATGTGACTGATGGAAATCATTCTTACGTCACACTTTAAAAAGAATTTGAGTATAACTCCAGAAGAATTAGAAGAGTCAGGTAAGATCCTGGGAAAAGACCTGTGGGTTAGGGCCCACTCAAAGAAATCACCGTTGAAAAAGATTGCTTAAGAGATATTGCACCGGTTAAATTAAATGGCTTGAATAAGATGATAATCCTCAAAAATAGCTTGAACGGATTAAGAATGGAATTATGAATCTTCAGCACTCCGGATATGAACAGCAAGAGGAGAATGATTAATTGGTGCACCGGAATAAGAAAGCATTGTGAAAAGAGGAAAAAGATAAGATCAACACCAAAATCTTGAATTACATCCACCGACAGAATCTGAGAACAAAAGAATGATGAACTTGAAGCTCTTGAGCATCTTCACGATAAATCACCGGATAAGAACATTGAAGGAAAAGAATGAAGAAACATCACATGAATAAAATGGATATTTCATTAAGAATTTCTTGCTCCGAGAAGAAGAAGGGTGGGAGGGTGGGGAAAACAAAGACAACTTGGAATGAATGAAACAGACAATTCGTCAGATTTCTCAACGACGTCCGTATGGAATAATCTTGAAGAGAAAGCACACCGGTTGAAAATGATAAACAAGACGATCTTGATGATTAAGAAGGACTAGCACTCCCATAGAAATATGAGAACACCGATTAAGAAAGGTATGGAATCAACATTTGACATCGAAGCAACTCGAATACCAGAATCAAAACGAAACAAAGGATAGATGTGTTGCAGCATCATCTTCACAATATCATCCGAACAGAGAATTGAACGAATGAATTCCGCAGGTACATCAACTTGACGAGAAGCCACTTGGGAGAAAGAAAAGGTAAATAAAAAGGAACAAGGATCAGATAGAACAAATACAAGATAGAAGCTTCGTTCGACATCTTCGTGCTGAAAGCTCATGGAACGTGTTACAAAAGGGTTTTGCAATCCCCGGATCAGCATAGCCAAGGACCCTTTAAGATGCAACTCCCGATCAGAACAAGTCCATAAAACCACTTCACTGAATGTAGAACCCCAAACTTCATATCATGCATCTGTTGGAAGAATGCCTAGAACTACTAGCTGAACCCACCTATAGATTTCCGAAAGTTTCCAGTTATGCAATCAGGTGTTGGGGATACACGGGAAGCACCGCGCAATCAACTCTAAACCTACATCCAGGTGTATCCATCCTTCAACACATAACCAGTCTTTCTCGGAAACTGTTTACCTCGGACCTTCGAAAAGCATCTACTATACAAGCTATGGCAATACTCTCGAACTACCTCCCCAGTACTGGGTGATGTCGGGGTTATCTTGCCACTGGCCGTATAGGAGAGATTTTCGATGTCGGCCATCTTAAGTATTTGGTACTGCCGCGATATGCTTGTGACAACAATACCCCGAAGCTCAACTCCCCGGGAACAGGAGGCATCGAGAACAATATCCTTGTCACAAGAACATCGAAACAATCCCAGAATACTCGCGGGATCCTAAAAAAAATTTTGGTGCAATTTTTGAAAGTAGAAGAGGCAAGAGTAATCGTCAGGAGTCCTGACCAGAGAGAAAAGAGAAGAGGAGCAAAAGAAATCCTACTCTCCGATATAATATAGGACTCAAAACATTTTTCATTGTGTGCGTAGACTCAACCGTCAACGATTCGATCAATCAGTGGGGGCTTCTAGGTCGGAGAAGGCTCTGAATACCAACTTGTAATGCCCAGGATGGGACTATACCTCCTACGTGTCGAGGCACGACTTAAAGGTATAAGCCCATCCTAGAATGATCTCAAGTTTGGTATCTTTGCATGACTCATGTAAAAGAGGGATTAAATTGCAAAAGGAGATAGTTGGCTTACACTCGCCACTTCACACAAAACAATACATAAGCAATACATCATTCAAAACATCACAACCCGACTACGGGTGAAGATCCAAAAGAAAGATACCAAAACAACATAAAGCCACAGGTCAGGATCGAATCCTAGTAGAAACCACTACTGATCGACGAAACGTCACAAGCATACGGCCAAACTCTTCAACGAGCTCCTGGTGAAGCACTGAACCAGCTCCTGCATCGTACACGGCTGAACCTGCATCTGGTGTGGTGAAGTAACTGTGAGCCACAGATGACTCAGCAATCCCGTTCCCGGGTAACATGACTATTTAAGCCTTGGGTGAGGATAAGGCTGAAGAAAGAATAAGAGGTGAAGGAAAAACAAGAGTCTGCAGCAGCAACTAGCACTAACTTACGTAAAAGAGAGCGAGAAGAGAAGGCGCATCGGTCGAGAGATGATCACGAAGTGATCCTAACTAAAGCCGGTCAAACATAACCCCACCGTGTTCAACTCCCGAATCCGTATTCGGAAATTGACAGTCACGGTACACACGCTGGTAGTGTATTGGAACATTGTGTCAAGTTATCTACAACCGGATATTAACAAGCTCCCATCTGCCACATAACCGCGGGCACGGCTTTCGAAAGTTCAAAACCCTGCAGGGGTGTTCCAACTTGACCCATTACAAGCCCACGATCCGCGGAGTCGCAACTCCATAGGTGGGAAGACCCGAGTATTCTCGGAATCCCGTGCTCAAGTTAAACCGAACTAAGGTAAGGCTAATCCAGCAAATCCTCCCGGCGTGTCGACACCCTGATAGTAGCCGCGCGTATCTAAGTCTCAGGACACGACCGGATGGGTGATCCCACAGGTTTTTACCAACCTTGAGTTTCCTCGAGGTGGCCCCGCGTAACCCCCGTTTCGGACCAACACTCATGTGGAGCACTGGCCCGGGGTTGTTGAATTAAGAATAAAAGGGATAGCTAGTCCACATGCAAGTTTTATTAGTTATTAGGCAAATAGTACCAATGTTGGGACTTGCTGGAAAAGACTTAGCACTTAGCGGTTTATCAAGGGGGTCCCATACACCCCAACCGTGTTAGGAACGCATAATCAAGGAACATAACACCGGTTTATACGGTTCCTAACGGCATGAGTGGAACAAATCACCAAGCAAAAGGCTTAGCCTTCCACCCTTGCCAATATATAGATGATTTCATTTTAAGCATTTATATAGTGTGATATAACCCAACCAAACTTCAACATGAAGCAAGCATCTTCAATCTTCACCTGCAACTAACAATGCTATAAGAGGGCCTGAGCGAAGCGTACTTAGCCATTCAACGGTTTGCATAGGAAGGGTGGTTAAACAGGATCATGGTTACAATAGGAGGCTGACAGGAAAACATGGGCATCGAGGCAAAAACTATAGATCGAGACTACTAGCAATAGGCAAAGATAGTAATGGTATCCGGGTTCGGTCATCTTGCCTGGGATTCCACAAGGGAGAAGAACGGATCCACGAAGTAGACGAAGCAACACAGACGAGAGAAACCTCACAACTCCGGAACGAAACCGAAGCTAACAAGAGAAGCAACCGGAAAGAAGAAACAACACGGTAAACACACAATCATAAACATGGCATACGATGCACAAACAAGTATGATGCATGTCCGGTTTAATTATGCATGGCGTGGCAAAGTGCACAAACAAATACTACAAGTTAAGTGGAGCTCAATATGCAACGAGTTGCATATTGACGAAACACCACATTTAATTATTTAGTTGACTCTCATTTAATTACAAGACAAGATTAATTGTTTTTAACATAGCAAGAGGTGAAGCATAATAAAACTACACTATTTAGACATTTTAAATGAGGACGGAAATAACAACAACATATCCGGAAAATCCCCATGAGCATGTTTAGCAATTATTAAAGCAAACAACAATTAAACATTCTCATGTTGTTATCATGATGCGGATGACATGATCAAGTTTATGCAATTAATTAAAAGGGTTGACATAAGAGGATATGAGGTATTTGTCACCGTGGTGGAAATAAAAAGGTGCCACGGCAACGATCCGAAAATGATGCAACGCAACATCTCGGTTCCGGTAACTCGTTGAGAGTCCGGAGCAAAAGGAAGATGACGTGAGCAAGTTGAACGAGATGAAAGTGGGTTGATCCCGTCACCGGGTTCCCACGAGTCGGCGACGAGGCAACCGAGGAACACAACAAAAGATGAAACGGGCACGGTGCACACAAGGGCAAACATTTCATACAACCACAACAAGCAACATTCGTTCACGGGCACGTCTCGGGGTTATACCTTTGAAGCGTGCGTTTCGAGGCGGTTCGAGATCGTCGAGGGACGTAGTGGAAGTAGAGGAAGTAGTCGTTCACGTTTCCGAAGAGGAAGTAGTCGTTCACGAGGCGGTAGTTGTACTCGGGCGACGGTAGCGGAAGTAGGGGTTCCGTTCGTAGTCGTTCGGGTCGACGGTCGTGGAAGTAGACGTTCGGGCATCGAGTTCGTAGATGTACTTCTTCGAAGGGGTACTTGTCATCGTCTTGTGTCGGCGTTTTCGTATCGTAGATGTACACATTCGTAGATGTTCGGGGTCGGTGTCGAGGTACTTGTCGGGTCGCCGTGTACTCGTTCATGTAGTCGTTCTCGAGGTCGTTTTGTAGATGTTCGAGTCATCGAGCGTAGTGGTACTTGACGGATCCATAGCGACCGTAGTTGTACACGGATTGACGGACCGGTCTCGGTGTTGACGTACGCAGGTCCTCTGTCAAAACAGTAGCACAGAGCAACACAACAACAACAAAAAACACAAAGCAGGTCTCGGTCACGGCAACACAAGGGGCGACGAGGCCAAGGCAGCAGCAAGGACGACGAAGAGGAGGCGCTGCGGTCTCATCGCTGGAGCTGCGTGCATCTGGACGAGGAGGGGTCGCGGACCATGGCGAGGGCGCGGTCGGGCTGCTCCCGTTCGAAGAGGGGGCGCGGACGAGGCGCTGGAGGAGCTCCATGCTGCTGGGCTCGGGCCAGGCGCAGAGGAGGCTCGCGGGGCAGCCATGGCGACGGCCGGAGCATGAAGGACGGCGCTGTCGCGGCGAGGAAGAGGCCCGGGCCTGGCCGCGGCGGGATTGGAGGACGGCGGAGCTCCTGGTGCGGGAGGAGAGAGGCGGGAGGAGCGCTGCCAGCTCGCGGGGCGCCAAGCGCAGGCGGCCACTCGGCCTGGAGGACGGGAGATCGAGGGGCGCTCGAGGTAGTGGAGGTCGAGGAACGGGCGTCGGGGCGATGGGGCTCCTGGCCGCTGGAGAGTCGAGGCGGGCGTTGGAGGAGATCAGAGAGGAGGCGCGGGCCAAGCGAGGCGTCCTGGCGGCTGAGTGCTACGAGGAGGAGAGAGCGAGGGCTCGAGGTCGAAGGGATGGGGACGAAGGGGAGAAAAAGGGGATCGGCCTGCGAGGGGAATCGGGACTCGGTCGCGAGGGACTCGGGGTGCGGGACGAAGCCAATGGGGGCGAGCGGTCGGGCGAGGGAGAGCGGGTCGAGTGTGGCGGCGGCGCACAGGGAGGAAAAGGAGAGGGAACGAGGGAAGCTAGGGTTCGGGGTAGGTGCGGGCGCTGGCCTCTGGCCCGATGGGACTGCTCGGAGGAGGAGGGCCCAAGAGGGAGAGGGAGGCTGAGACAGACTTGGCTGGAGTGGGCCAGAGGAGGCCGGCTGCACTTCTTCTTTCCCTTTTAAAACAAACTAGAAAAAGAGAAAGAAAAGAAAGAGAAGGTAGGGGAGGAATTTGTGCATGGGGATAAATTCCCTAGACTCGCAAAAATGCAAGGAATTTAAATAAAATGGCTGGAGGGTTTTTGGAAGGACCTCGAAAAACGGGAAAAGAATTATTGGCAATGTTTGGAAAGAGAAGCTCGAAGTGAAAAATAGACATGGGGAAATTATGCACGTGTGTTGCGGGTAATTCCAAACAATGGAATATTTATTATATAGCTCCCTAAATATTGGGATGATATGTTTTAAAGAGAAGACATTCTTCCCTCGATTTAAATGGATCGAAGATCCACACAATTTATTTAAGTTGAGATGCAAAATAAAAATGACATGATGGCATGATGACATGATGCAATGCAAAAAATAAATAACACAAGCACAAATGAAACACACGGGCAACCCAAAACATCTGGAATCTTCTGGAATCTTCTGGGACGTCGGTCTTCGGGCGTCACAACTCTCCCACACTAACAGAGGATCTCGACCGAGATCCTAGAGATAGCACCGGTTAAAACGGAAAAGAAGAGGTAAAACAAAGTTGCTTCTTTGACAGACGAGTGAAACCAAAGAACCTTGAGAGGTTGAACAAAATTAAAGAAGAATACAACGGAGATGAACGAAGACGAAAAACTCCGTTAGAAAAGAGGAACAAGGAACATAACAAGAACCTTGTAGGTTGAAGAGATGAAACAAGAGCTTAAGAACGGAAAGAATATGAAACCGCAATGGTATAACCAAGGAATAAGAATGACAGAATTTGGACAGCACTCCGTCTGAAAATGGAAGGAAATGGACAAAAACTTGAGGAGATGGAATGATACTTGATGAAATCAATAAAACACTGCCTCCGAAACAATTGAAAGAATGGCACAAGAGGTAAGAAAGATTCAGACAGCACTCCGGTTAAAAGATAGGCAAAACTTGATAAGATGAGAGAACTAGAATGAAGAATACAACACTCCGGTTAAATAAACAAGCAAGGGAGAATATGATCTTGATAAAAAACGAGATGATGGTTAAAGAGAGCAACATCACAAAGCCTCCGGAATGAAAGAATAGAATAAAGATCCATGAAAGAAATGAACGGTGAAAATATGACAACTTCTCTCAAAATTGAATTTGAAAGAGCATCCTTACAAAGAAGGGTTGAACAGAGTTGTTGGTAAAATCAACAACGAAAAGAATAAGCTTGATGTGGGCTTATGGAAAACATCTCAAGATTAAGAGGTGACAATTCTGCCACTAACTTAAATAATTGATTTGATTGAGATCAACAAGGAGATGAAAAACTTATTTCACCGGAATGATAAATGAAGAACTTGGGTCATTTATAAGCACCATAATAGCAACAATTCTCAAGGAAAGCTTTTTGGTGAAATACAACCCAAGATAACTCCAACGAATAAAAATGAGGGGTTGAAAAGGATCTCCTGAACCAAGAAAATGATGGTTTTAAATATCTCATTCTTGATAACTCGTGAATCATGAAACATGAAGGAATTGTCAAGAATGACATAACACCATCTGAAAAGATAAGGTAGAAAGGATTGCAATTGGAATGCATGATGAAGAAATGCTTGAGTTCCAACAAGAATGTTGATGCAGACTTCAAGGATGAATTAAAACATGATGAACCACCATGAATAACTCCGGTAATGAAAGCATGGGAAGTGAAAGATGAAAAGAATAAGATTCAAGGCCTGCGATGAATTAGATGGAGCTTTGAAATGATATAATTGAAATAACTTGAAGCTCCGGAAAACAAGATGAACAACTTAGGACCAAGAATATGATATGATGAACAAGCTCCAGACAAAAGAATTAAATCACCTTGAAGGAATAAGAATAAGAATTATGTCATGCATCTCCTTCACCAATTAAATTGATGACAACCAAAGGAATTGGCATACTACTTATTCTCGTTGGAAAGGATTAAGAGAGATCTCGGACAAGCTTGGGTAAATCTTCAACGAACCACCGGTAGGATTGTGAAAAGAACAAGTGAATTAAAACGATAACAACAGAAGGGTAAACTTGAAAGAACCGCCGTAAGAATATGTAGACGAACGAGAGACATCAATGAAGAATATTTGGAGGACGAGGTTGAAAACTGAGAACGAAGAAATATTCTGAAATGATGGCCTTTGGAGGATCACAAGAAAAGAATTCATGAAATGCTTCGGATGGGTATGAAAAGAATTCCTCACAATCGAAACAACTATGAGGATGGCATGAAGCTAGAACCATGAATCTTGAAGAGAACGGGCCAAGATTTAAGAGAAACTCTTCTCCGGTCTTCAATGCTGAGAATGAAGACGAGAAATGCCATGAAGAATTGTTGGGCACTCCGGAATGAAGAATTAAAAATGTTGAAACAATGATGAACAAGAATTTGAAAGCGAACTTGGAGAAGGCATGTGACTGATGGAAATCATTCTTACGTCACACTTTAAAAAGAATTTGAGTATAACTCCAGAAGAATTAGAAGAGTCAGGTAAGATCCTGGGAAAAGACTTGTGGGTTAGGGCCCACTCAAAGAAATCACCGTTGAAAAAGATTGCTTAAGAGATATTGCACCGGTTAAATTAAATGGCTTGAATAAGATGATAATCCTCAAAAATAGCTTGAACGGATTAAGAATGGAATTATGAATCTTCAGCACTCCGGATATTAACAGCAAGAGGAGAATGATTAATTGGTGCACCGGAATAAGAAAGCATTGTGAAAAGAGGAAAAAGATAAGATCAACACCAAAATCTTGAATTACATCCACCGACAGAATCTGAGAACAAAAGAATGATGAACTTGAAGCTCTTGAGCATCTTCACGATAAATCACCGGATAAGAACATTGAAGGAAAAGAATGAAGAAACATCACATGAATAAAATGGATATTTCATTAAGAATTTCTTGCTCCGAGAAGAAGAAGGGTGGGAGGGTGGGGAAAACAAAGACAACTTGGAATGAATGAAACAGACAATTCGTCAGATTTCTCAACGACGTCCGTATGGAATAATCTTGAAGAGAAAGCACACCGGTTGAAAATGATAAACAAGACGATCTTGATGATTAAGAAGGACTAGCACTCCCATAGAAATATGAGAACACCGATTAAGAAAGGTATGGAATCAACATTTGACATCGAAGCAACTCGAATACCAGAATCAAAACGAAACAAAGGATAGATGTGTTGCAGCATCATCTTCACAATATCATTCGAACAGAGAATTGAACGAATGAATTCCGCAGGTACATCAACTTGACGAGAAGCCACTTGGGAGAAAGAAAAGGTAAATAAAAAGGAACAAGGATCAGATAGAACAAATACAAGATAGAAGCTTCGTTCGACATCTTCGTGCTGAAAGCTCATGGAACGTGTTACAATAGGGTTTTGCAATCCCCGGATCAGCATAGCCAAGGACCCTTTAAGATGCAACTCCCGATCAGAACAAGTCCATAAAACCACTTCACTCAATGTAGAACCCCAAACTTCATATCATGCATCTGTTGGAAGAATGCCTAGAACTACTAGCTGAACCCACCTATAGATTTCCGAAAGTTTCCAGTTATGCAATCAGGTGTTGGGGATACACGGGAAGCACCGCGCAATCAACTCTAAACCTACATCCAGGTGTATCCATCCTTCAACACATAACCAGTCTTTCTCGGAAACTGTTTACCTTGGACCTTCGAAAAGCATCTACTATACAAGCTATGGCAATACTCTCGAACTACCTCCCCAGTACTGGGTGATGTCGGGGTTATCTTGCCACTGGCCGTATAGGAGAGATTTTCGATGTCGGCCATCTTAAGTATTTAGTACTGCCGCGATATGCTTGTGACAACAATACCCCGAAGCTCAACTCCCCGGGAACAGGAGGCATCGAGAACAATATCCTTGTCACAAAAACATCGAAAAAATCCCAGAATACTCGCGGGATCCTAAAAAAAATTTTGGTGCAATTTTTGAAAGTAGAAGAGGCAAGAGTAATCGTCAGGAGTCCTGACCAGAGAGAAAAGAGAAGAGGAGCAAAAGAAATCCTACTCTCCGATATAATATAGGACTCAAAACATTTTTCATTGTGTGCCTAGACTCAACCGTCAACGATTCGATCAATCAGTGGGGGCTTCTAGGTCGGAGAAGGCTCTGAATACCAACTTGTAATGCCCAGGATGGGACTATACCTCCTACGTGTCGAGGCACGACTTAAAGGTATAAGCCCATCCTAGAATGATCTCAAGTTTGGTATCTTTGCACGACTCATGTAAAAGAGGGATTAAATTGCAAAAGGAGATAGTTGGCTTACACTCGCCACTTCACACAAAACAATACATAAGCAATACATCATTCAAAACATCACAACCCGACTACGGGTGAAGATCCAAAAGAAAGATACCAAAACAACATAAATCCACAGGTCAGGATCGAATCCTAGTAGAAACCACTACTGATCGACGAAACGTCACAAGCATACGGCCAAACTCTTCAACGAGCTCCTGGTGAAGCACTGAACCAGCTCCTGCATCGTACACGGCTGAACCTGCATCTGGTGTGGTGAAGTAACTGTGAGCCACAGAGGACTCAGCAATCCCGTTCCCGGGTAACATGACTATTTAAGCCTTGGGTGAGGATAAGGCTGAAGAAAGAATAAGAGGTGAAGGAAAAACAAGAGTCTGCAGCAGCAACTAGCACTAACTTACGTAAAAGAGAGCGAGAAGAGAAGGCGCATCGGTCGAGAGATGATCACGAAGTGATCCTAACTAAAGCCGGTCAAACATAACCCCACCGTGTTCAACTCCCGAATCCGTATTCGGAAATTGACAGTCACGGTACACACGCTGGTAGTGTATTGGAACATTGTGTCAAGTTATCTACAACCGGATATTAACAAGCTCCCATCTGCCACATAACCGCGGGCACGGCTTTCGAAAGTTCAAAACCCTGCAGGGGTGTTCCAACTTGACCCATTACAAGCCCACGATCCGCGGAGTCGCAACTCCATAGGTGGGAAGACCCGAGTATTCTCGGAATCCCGTGCTCAAGTTAAACCGAACTAAGGTAAGGCTAATCCAGCAAATCCTCCCGGCGTGTCGACACCCTGATAGTAGCCGCGCGTATCTAAGTCTCAGGACACGACCGGATGGGTGATCCCACAGGTTTTTACCAACCTTGAGTTTCCTCGAGGTGGCCCCGCGTAACCCCCGTTTCGGACCAACACTCATGTGGAGCACTGGCCCGGGGTTGTTGAATTAAGAATAAAAGGGATAGCTAGTCCACATGCAAGTTTTATTAGTTATTAGGCAAATAGTACCAATGTTGGGACTTGCTGGAAAAGACTTAGCACTTAGCGGTTTATCAAGGGGGTCCCATACACCCCAACCGTGTTAGGAACGCATAATCAAGGAACATAACACCGGTTTATACGGTTCCTAACGGCATGAGTGGAACAAATCACCAAGCAAAAGGCTTAGCCTTCCACCCTTGCCAATATATAGATGATTTCATTTTAAGCATTTATATAGTGTGATATAACCCAACCAAACTTCAACATGAAGCAAGCATCTTCAATCTTCACCTGCAACTAACAATGCTATAAGAGGGCCTGAGCGAAGCGTACTTAGCCATTCAACGGTTTGCATAGGAAGGGTGGTTAAACAGGATCATGGTTACAATAGGAGGCTGACAGGAAAACATGGGCATCGAGGCAAAAACTATAGATCGAGACTACTAGCAATAGGCAAAGATAGTAATGGTATCCGGGTTCGGTCATCTTGCCTGGGATTCCACAAGGGAGAAGAACGGATCCACGAAGTAGACGAAGCAACACAGACGAGAGAAACCTCACAACTCCGGAACGAAACCGAAGCTAACAAGAGAAGCAACCGGAAAGAAGAAACAACACGGTAAACACACAATCATAAACATGGCATACGATGCACAAACAAGTATGATGCATGTCCGGTTTAATTATGCATGGCGTGGCAAAGTGCACAAACAAATACTACAAGTTAAGTGGAGCTCAATATGCAACGAGTTGCATATTGACGAAACACCACATTTAATTATTTAGTTGACTCTCATTTAATTACAAGACAAGATTAATTGTTTTTAACATAGCAAGAGGTGAAGCATAATAAAACTACACTATTTAGACATTTTAAATGAGGACGGAAATAACAACAACATATCCGGAAAATCCCCATGAGCATGTTTAGCAATTATTAAAGCAAACAACAATTAAACATTCTCATGTTGTTATCATGATGCGGATGACATGATCAAGTTTATGCAATTAATTAAAAGGGTTGACATAAGAGGATATGAGGTATTTGTCACCGTGGTGGAAATAAAAAGGTGCCACGGCAACGATCCGAAAATGATGCAACGCAACATCTCGGTTCCGGTAACTCGTTGAGAGTCCGGAGCAAAAGGAAGATGACGTGAGCAAGTTGAACGAGATGAAAGTGGGTTGATCCCGTCACCGGGTTCCCACGAGTCGACGACGAGGCAACCGAGGAACACAACAAAAGATGAAACGGGCACGGTGCACACAAGGGCAAACATTTCATACAACCACAACAAGCAACATTCGTTCACGGGCACGTCTCGGGGTTATACCTTTGAAGCGTGCGTTTCGAGGCGGTTCGAGATCGTCGAGGGACGTAGTGGAAGTAGAGGAAGTAGTCGTTCACGTTTCCGAAGAGGAAGTAGTCGTTCACGAGGCGGTAGTTGTACTCGGGCGACGGTAGCGGAAGTAGGGGTTCCGTTCGTAGTCGTTCGGGTCGACGGTCGTGGAAGTAGACGTTCGGGCATCGAGTTCGTAGATGTACTTCTTCGAAGGGGTACTTGTCATCGTCTTGTGTCGGCGTTTTCGTATCGTAGATGTACACATTCGTAGATGTTCGGGGTCGGTGTCGAGGTACTTGTCGGGTCGTCGTGTACTCGTTCATGTAGTCGTTCTCGAGGTCGTTTTGTAGATGTTTGAGTCGTCGAGCGTAGTGGTACTTGACGGATCCATAGCGACCGTAGTTGTACACGGATTGACGGACCGGTCTCGGTGTTGACGTACGCAGGTCCTCTGTCAAAACAGTAGCACAGAGCAACACAACAACAAAAAAACACAGAGCAGGTCTCGGTCACGGCAACACAAGGGGCGACGAGGCCAAGGCAGTAGCAAGGACGGCGAAGAGGAGGCGCTGCGGTCTCATCGCTGGAGCTGCGTGCATCTGGACGAGGAGGGGTCGCGGACCATGGCGAGGGCGCGGCCGGGCTGCTCCCGTTCGAAGAGGGGGCGCGGACGAGGCGCTGGAGGAGCTCCATGCTGCTGGGCTCGGGCCAGGCGCAGAGGAGGCTCGCGGGGCAGCCATGGCGACGGCCGGAGCATGAAGGACGGCGCTGTCGCGGCGAGGAAGAGGCCCGGGCCTGGCCGCGGCGGGATTGGAGGACGGCGGAGCTCCTGGCGCGGGAGGAGAGAGGCCGGAGGAGCGCTGCCAGCTCGCGGGGCGCCAGGCGCAGGCGGCCACTCGGCCTGGAGGACGGGAGATCGAGGGGCGCTCGAGGTAGTGGAGGTCGAGGAACGGGCGTCGGGGCGATGGGGCTCCTGGCCGCTGGAGAGTCGAGGCGGGCGTTGGAGGAGATCAGAGAGGAGGCGCGGCACGCGTTGCTAGTGTATTTATTTTCATATATTCTTTTAAGGCATGATTCTTTGCTAAGTTATTGCATAACACGAATGTTTTTCCTTGAGTATTTGTGCAATTTTAGGATTTGCCCCACCTTTGCCTCCACTTCGAGAATTTGCCCCTCTTTTACTTGTAAGTTATAACTCAGGATTTGCCCCACTTTACTGAAACTTTTAGGATTTGCCCTTTGTACACGGTTTGGATCATTTGGCACATTGTAGTACAAAATCTGTGACCAAAATACCCCCTAGCCCAAAGTAGGTTGATTCAATGTTGGGGATATCGCTTATCGGGAACTTATCGGTCGACCTATGATAAGGGGTAAATCGGCCAGTTTATCGGCATATCGACCGATTTATCGCCATCTCGGCTGATTTATCGGCTGATTAATCTTATCGGTCAGACAGCGGTAAGCGATAAATAGGCCGATTTATCGGCATATCGGGAGATATCTTGAACAGTGGGTTGATTATAAAATATGATGCATCGTGATGTGCCTTCCTTAGCTGGTTTCGGCCCTACCATGGGCTGCCTTCCCCAAGCTGTTGTTTTTTTTCAAAACTATGCCTTAATTTGTAGCAATTTCGAAAACTATAGCATTGAATGCAAAAATCCCAAAACTATCACCCTGTCGGCCAAGGGTTGGCCGAAAAGAGTGTTTTCGGCCAGGCGTAGGCCGAAAAGGGCATTTCGGCCTACCATTGGCTGAAAAGACCCTTACTAGGGCCGAAAACCCCTTTTTGGTCATCGATAAGTCGAAAAGTACTTTTCGACCAACACTAGGCCGAAAAGTACCTGGGTCCCACCTTTTGACGTCAACGAGTGACCGAAGCTGCATGGCTGCACTCTTCGGCTTCTGTTAGGCCGAAAAGAATTTTTTTTTTAAGTTTTGGCTCAGAAATACTGTGCAACCATTGCCCGTCTTAGACATTAAAAAATATAGTTTCGCGCAACCCGTACCTCATTATTTTCCCGCCAACTCCTTCCCACCCATATGTTCCCGCCAACCCTTTCCCGCCATATCTTCCCGCCACCAGTTTCCCGCCATATCTTCCCGCCACCCCGGTTCCCGCCACCAGTTTCCCGCCATATCTTCCCGCCATACTGTAGCCGTTCTTTCCCGCCATTTTCTCCTCTGTGCCTATAAAACCCCCTTCACACGGCTATGGATAAGCAGTCAAGTGTAGTGTAGTCGAGATGTCCGATTATCCTTTTGACCGTAGTTTTCACCCTGGGATGAGCAAACGCCTTTTGGGTCTAGCCACCGTTTTCAAGATGGACAATAGGACCATTCCATGGGACGAACTTATCAGTAGTGACACCATGATGAATGTGTTGGCTCACCAATTACGTATGACTGGGTGGCCTGAAAGGACGTACGAGGAGGTACGTAAAGAACTTCTTAGGTTGCATGAAAGGTGGAAGAAGGTAGTGTAGACGAAGGATGAATCTTTCAGAAGGTGTGCGATAGAGCATTCATTTTTATGGACTGCCGACAGCGAAGACGAAGACGATATCTTCATGCCGAGCAGCAAGGCCAAGAGTAGTGCATCGTCGAAGGGCAAGAGTACTGCTGCATCGTCGAAAGGCAAGAGTACTGCTGTATTGTCGAAAGGCAAGATTGCTGCATCGACGGAGGGCAAGAGGACCGCAACGTCGAAGGGCAAGAGGGCTGCATCAACGGAGGATGACGATGATGACTTCATGTAGTATGTACGTTGTATTTTTTAAGTTTAGCCGTACCGTTTAATTCAGATGTACTTGTATCTTAATTATCGGTTGTAGTCTCTTTGCAAACATAACTAGAATAACAATGCGAATTAATAGTAATATGTCTCTTGCATACATAAAACAATATTTGTCTCCTGGTCATACATAAATACTGACTCATAGATGCGAATAGTCTGAAAGTAACATAGATAGTGGCTCATACATAGATAATCATATCACTGCAGGGGACGACGACGAGTCTGGGTCTTCCTCGGGCAAGGACCGGAAGGCGATAAGCGCGGAGGCGGTGGACGAGGCTCGCGATAACCACGACCATAGTTAACCTCGTCTGTCACGGTCTGTGTCTCCTGCGTCGGTGGCGGTGGTGGAGTGTGAAACACTGTCTGAGAGAAGGCATAAGTGTTTGCATCTTGGTCATCATCCTCGCCGTTGCCCTCAAAGAACGAAGCACCACCACTAAGTATCGGCGACTGCACTGAATGCATAAACGGTTGTGACTGGTTGTAGCCTGCGGTAAAGAAAAACATGTAAAATTGATAGAAATGCATGAACCAAGCACCACCACAAAGCATCGGTGACTGCACAGAATGCATGAACGGTTACTACAATGTTGAAAAGAATGTAGTGAGTATAGTTACCTAGTTCCATCTTCTGATGCAGTAAGCGCTCCCTAGTTGTGATGGAGGTGGCTGATGCCAGGAAGAGCTCCCTGTCTGCGAAGGACCAGGTTCTGAGCGGTGCACAGAGGGTCGTGGTTCTGAACGGTGCACAGATGGTCGTGGTTCTGAATGCTGGAGAGAGGGACGTGGTGGACGATGTGCTGGAGGAGGAAGTGCAACATCGGAAGATCGTCTGCACGTAACAGCTACATAAATCCCGCGTAGCTTGTCATCAAGACGCCTCAACCATGAGACGTGCTCTCTCGGTGGGATAGTATCTCCCCTCTGAAAGCGCTGCATTAAAGCAGAAACCTCCTCTCGCGCCTCGTTTGTCAAGTCACCCTGTACACGAAGAGTTAACCATCACTTTCCTCGTTGTATGACAGTTAACACGAATATATGTAGGTAGAAAAGACTTAACATATGAGAACCATGGCACGTACCGCGTGGTGTCTGGTTCCCACAACAGAAGCAGTTGGGTACATATCGCTGGTGAGAGGGGCTCCGATGTTATCAGGACCAGATGATGGTACCAAGTAGATCCTCGTTGTATGACGGTAACGCTGCAGATACAACCCGAACTTGTCCCGGTTAAAGGGCCGAACCCCATCCCAGATATTTGTCGGCGCGGTAGTCCATTCGTCAACGTAAGGGGTAATGCTCTGAAGCCAATAATCCATGGACTTGTTTCCTCCTAGGCGACTGTCCCTGAGATTGACATGCACATTACATGATTAGGTATATTCTGAATGCAGAGTCGAGAACTAAAATAGTATAACTACTTACTTGTGCACATGCTCTGGTAAATGTGGAATATCTGGGATGTCAGGCTCCTGACATAGACCGAACTGTCTCATCATCCTATGAAGAGCCATCTCCTCGACCGTCACGTCGAACACTAACTTGGCCCTCGTCATCCAATAGTGCCGATCTCTAGTGCACAATCCAGAAATCCCAACTGGATACCTGGATAATATAGCATGATCGGAGTATGGCTCCCAGATAACTTGATCCTCGTGCAAACTATCAAATTGCGCCGTGAAGGACGGGTAGCAGCCCTTCACCTGGGTATGCGCAAACTGTCTCTGTGTAGGACAACAAATAAGCATTAGTAATACTATTGTATGGCAATAAATAATCGAATTAACTGTTACTTAATATGAAAGGATAATCACATGAAAGTACCTCTCGCCGTGCCCAAACAGATCCCATAGTAGGCAAGTCACCGATAGCAGGCACATAAGCCCCAGCTAAGTCCTCCAAATCAAAAGGTTTATCAACGTAGACATAGGGTCGTCCAATAGGGAATCTCTCGTATGACCAGAGCTGCAACAATAATGGACATCCAACAAGACTTGATTTTCTAGACTTCAGCAAGCAAGCTTTGCACAGGCCTCTGTACGTACTCGCTAACACAGCAGAACCAAAACTCCTCTGCAGAATGTCCCTAGGGCAACGTGCATTAGCTATCTCTCGCGCAATACCGATGAGTCGTGCATCGACAGTGGTCACGTGGTTCTCCGTAAACATCGTCTTGCCGAACAACCAAAGAATATACGCCTCTAGGGACCGGTCAATCTGTGCCTCTGACAACTGAATATCGGGATAGCCTAACGAGACAATCTACATAGAAATGTAATGATTGTATTAAAAACGGGCAACTAAAAAAACAATATTTTTTTAAGTGGCCATGAAGGTTACCTAAAACTGGCTCAACCATCTAAAAAGAGACCCATGAGGATCGTTGCCTATGGCCGTAGCAGTTGGCACCGCATCCAAAAAACGGGCATGCATAGATGCTTGCCAACCAGATTCGGCCTCTAAAGGACCAATGTCAGCACCGGCCAAAGGTAACCCCAACAAGTAAGACACATCCTGTAAAGTAGGCGCCATCTCTCCCCAAGGAAAGTGAAACGTATTTGTCTCTGGTCTCCATCTATCTACTAAGCAGGTAAGGAGTGACTTGTCGTAAGAGAAACGTTTCACTTGCCTCTTGCGTAACTGCAATGGTTCACCTGCCTCATCTAAATCCGGACCATCAACCCACTCCTCCAATGTACCCTCAACCAGTCATGCCAAGGGTAGAAGTCCAGCCCAACTTAACCTACAAAATAGAAAGATTGCAACACACTGTTAGCTTTGTTTCTTCCACTATATGTCAAACATAGTAAGTAGTTTCATGGATTCCACTATATGCACACATACCTATCAACCCATGAATCGTGTATCATCCAGTTAGACTTTGGGGTGCGAGTGACCAACACGTCCAAGGTCTTGCCCACTTCCGTAAGGGCGCCCCGGTGTTTTCTATCGATATTAGCATTAAGCAACGGATACGAAGACATCTGCAATTCAAACAACAAATCTCAGGTGCAAATTAAAACATAGTCCTCACATATCACAAATTAAAACATAGCACCGACAAATTACAAATTAAAACATAGTCCTGACATATTATAAATTAAAACATAGTCCCCACATATCACATATTAAAACATAGTCATGACATATTACAAATTAAAACATAGTCCAAACATAGTCCAGACATAGTACGACACATTATATAGCTTGTGAGTTATTTCTTCCTCGTCCGCCCCTTCGGCCTTGACTGCCATTACCACGTCCGCCTCTTGCTCCTGTTGTCGTAGCCGTCGATGTCGAAGCACCCGTTGATGTTGAAGCAACATATTTCTTTAGGTCGGGACAATATTTCATCCTATGCCCATAAGCCGCGCATAACAAACATTGTCTGGTTGCTCCACGAGCTTCAGATTGGTCCATATCATTTCGGATGCGACGGGCCTTTCGTCTGCCCCTACTTGTTCGGCGAAGTTCTGGATCCGGGATGTATACTCTCTCACTGGCGTTTACCTTGTTGAAATTGTCGAAAACTCTAAACCCTGTCATCTCACCTGTCCATGTGTTGAGTACTGCCCCTTTTAAATAGTATGGGGACACGAAGGACAAAGAGTCCAACTCAATCTGGCCAAATGCAGCCGAGACATGTGAGCAAGGTAGGTGTAACAACTTCGGTTTGCTGCATGTGCACTCACAAGTTGGATAAATTTCTGTTCCAATTTTTACCTTGTGCGTCTTCACCTCATTTGCAGAACCAAAACCGTCGGTAGGAAGCTGAACCTCATACCTCCTTTCCTGATTACCTATCAGTCTGACAGTGTGCTTCTTTGATTTTGCTATCATCTTTACCATGTGCTCCATGACATGGCTACAATAAGGTGTGTTCTTATTATCTGCAACATGCTTCCTTGCTAACTCGTGCCTTTCTCTGAAATATCTCAAAGTGCCATGGAATACGGCCTCCACAATAGCTGTAAGTGGCAATGCTCTATTCCCTCTGAGTACAAAGTTATACACCTTTGCAAGATTGGTTGTCATGTGGCCATACCTAGCTCCATGGATGTCATGCAGCAAAGACCAATTCATAGGAGGCTCTTTCTGAATCCACTCAGAAAAATTCTTTATTGCCCTCCCTTCTTTCTCTTAGTATTAGGAGGGTCAATTCCTGGCAAGTCACAGAGACCTACTGGCTCCTCTAGCTCCGCGATGAGTGCTGCTAATTTAACCTGATCTTCTTCCATTTTCTTCCTCGCACGAACCTGCTTCTTAGTAAACTCATCTAGTTTTGACCAAATAAATTCGAATTTCCGCTGCTGACTCTGCTTGCACAATTTTTCGAACAAGTTCATCAACCGCTTGTTCTTGAGCTGTGAGAAAAAATTTGCCCCAAGATGACGCATGCACCACCGGCTCTGCAAGTCCCGCCAAGCTGTTGGTTCGTAAGGTGTTGGATTACTTAGTGTCTTGACGGCCTTCAATATACCAGCATGTCTGTCATGAATTACACACACATTTGGTCGGTCCTGCACGACGGCAATTTTCACTTGCCGGAAGAACCATACCTAGCTAAGAAAGTTCTCACCCTCCACAAATGCCATGGCAAGTGGGATGATTTGATTGTTCCCGTCCACACCAATAGTAGTCAGGATTTGCCCTCTGTACTGACCGGTCAGGAATGTACCATCCACAAACATAAACAGGAGGACAATGTCGGAAAGCTTCGATGCACATAGCGAAAGAGAAGAATACTCGTTTCAACACCTTGAAATCTGGTATACTAGGCAACCTCGTGTGTTGTACTTTCACATACGTGCCGGGATTCCTCTCCTTCAGTACATCAAGGAGACGGACAACATTATCATATGACTCGAAGAACGTCCCAAACCTTTCCTCCATATCCTTCTGCTTAGCCCTCCAAGCCTTCCCATAAGGAATGACATAATTCCATCTGACCTTCACTGCTGTTTGGATGTGTTTTGCTTCCATATCTTTCTTCTCTACTATCTCAGTATACATGAGTTGCGCAATGAGAGTTGAAGTCAGGTTAGGATGCTTCACCAGCAGGTTCTTCCTCACACAATTGTGTGGGACAACATTGGTGACAACCTAGTGGATGTCATACTTCGGCACATGCCCGTGCACCTTCCCAGGACAACTAGTTTCAACACATTTCACGGTATAATTTGTTGGACTTGATATGTGTGTCAGAAAAACCCTCTATGTAGACATAGCCCACTTTATCACCACATACTTCAATTTTTTCTTTGTATCAAACATAGCCCCTATCTGCACTTGGTTCAGATTATACTGCCATGGAGTCTCATGGCCATCATTGACTGTAAGGCCGGTGGATATGTCTTGATTCCATGCAGAAGGAATCGGTACCTCCACTTCATCCTCCGAATTTTCAGAATCCAGATCCTCCGCCAATCCATCCTCATCCTCTTTCTCCATCAGCCTCTGCATTTCATCCCCTTCCTCATCACCATCAGCAAAACTAGAACCGGCTAATATTATAGACTGGCTGCTCTGCCCAGTATCAGGACCACAAACATTGTGTGGCACGTAGTCCGACTCTTTCTCTGGTTGGCTAGCATCCACATCGGGTGGATGTGACCCGGATAAATCAATCTTGTTAGCCACTTGACTGCCCTGGCCAGGTTCATACCCCCTGTGGAGTTCTACGGTATTCTCCTCCTTCGCCACAGGTTGCACAAGGGCATATGGGTGGATTCTTCGCTCTCGGCAACGTCTTAACATAGTCAACCAATGTTGGCTCCTATCTATCGGCATCAACTCCCACTTGACATTTTTACATGATTTGGTCCACAATGCATGAATACTGACGGAACATATTTCAGGATCCAGCCCGAAAGTAGTTGTCAACCAGTACTTCAACTGTCTAATGTCCAGTCTGTCCGGGTCTGCTAGTGTCAGGACGCCATTTTTAAACTCGCTAAGATCAACCCCCAACTCATTATATCGAACATTACCAGCGCCGTATTAAATAGTGAATTGTATTGATTTAGACATTGTCACCTGTCAGACATTGTCATCTTCTCATTAATCACAACGAACACTAATATTACCCGCTACACTTACTATGCGCTAAAATTCCTCCACAAATATGTCAACACGACAATTCACAATATGATTTATCTACACTAACTGAACTATACGATTTAAAGAAAATTGGTGACGACAAGGTTATACCTTCAAAGCGTGTGTCCCTAGATTCTTGCTCCTCTCTTCAACTCAGCGGCACCGGCCACCTCGCGGAGTACTTGCACCACCGGACAATGACAGTGCCGCCCCCTCGACGGCCGGGAGGTTCAACTCCGGTCAGCCCCGAAGCTGCACCTCCTCCTCACCACCTCCTCCTCCACAGCTACTGCCCGTCCTCCTCTCCATCACCTACTGCCCGTCCTCCGCTCCACCATGGCTCCTCCTCCCCACCATTACTCCTCCTCCTTAAACGTATCAAAAACTATCCCATAGCCAAAAATAACAACGTGGGCTGGTGGGGATTGCTAGGATCTATCGATTCTGTGGGTTAGATGTGAAAATGGGTGGCAAATGGAGGAGATCGGCGCGGGGTCGCGAGCTACACAGAAGAAGAAGAGAGAGGAAGGAAGAATAGAGGCGAGCGAGAGGAAGGGGACGGCGGCCTTATCCGTTGCTTTTCGGTCGACTGCTGGCCGAAAAGGTCTTCGGCCGACGCCAGGTCGAAAAGGCCCACTTCGGTCACCGCCTGGCCGAAAACAGCCCATTTCGACCGCCGAGTGGCCAAAGCTACTATTTTTGGCCGGGCCCTCACCAGCACCCCTTTTCGGCCGAGTTACACATGTTTTCGGCCACCGCGCGGCAGAAAAGCCCTTTTCGACCTAAGCCCGACCGGAAACAACCTTTTCGGCCTACACGAGGCCGACAGTGTAATAGATTTGCGTTTTTTCCATTCATTGCTATAGTTTCCGAAATTGGTACAAAAAATGTTATAGTTTTGAAAAAAAAATCGCTGCTGTTGCTGCCAGTGCCTATTGTAGCTTGTCGAGCATGCTGCTGCCGTAACAAGCTCTGCCTTTTGGATCAAAATACTCCTCAAGCTGTTGCATACGTCCTATCATTTGGATACAAATATAGATAATCTCAAGTCTTAAAAACAATTGGCAGCATATGGCTGCTATTTGGACAACGTTTCCTCACAAATCATGCATCAACTATTTGAATAAAAATATAGATAACCTCAAATCTCAAAATAATATAGATACCTCACATCCATAAGCATCAACGAGCATAGCCACACATTCTCACATCCAAACATAGTTTGACAGAAAAGAACACAACATGGCATCTAGTTTAAAACATAAGCACGCCACGATTTAAGCTCTTTTTCTCTTAGGGGTCAATTTTCTAGCACGCGAGGTTGAATACATCTCTGTTGGAACACGCTCCTCGGTTTGCTGCAATGATTCGTCAACCAAGGCCATATCCAACATCCTACAAAGAGTGGACAGAACACAACATGAGAGATCAACTTTGGACTACAATGAAGAAATAATGAGTTGATAATAAGAGACTAGCAAGAATAGTAACTTTGGACATAACACTACCAAGCCACTTTCATACCCCAATGCATTTGGCATTGCATATTACCTTCTCGTCACTGGCCCAGGACTATCATGGAGACTATTAGGAATAGAGATCATTTGCCTGTTGGGCATGCCAACAGGAGCAACACCAATTTTCCTATTGGGTGTGCCAAGCAGAGCATCACCAATTTGAGGTCCTGGCTCATCATCTTCAATAGGATATGTTCTTGCCCTCTGTTTTCTCTTCCTGTTACATGGCACAAAAATGAGTATAAGTAGAAACTATGCATACATGACAAAAAAATGCAAAGTACAATTGGTTATTGAAATACCTTTTTTTGGTCCATTTAATGGACATCCAACTTGTTTATGACTTAGCATTTGACATCATTTGCATCTGTTTTCGCTGCCCAATTGTCTAGGCTATTTTTTTGGACCACCTTTACCACCTTCAAGGGCACTCTTGTACCTTTGCTTTCTGGGCCTTCCAGGAGGTCTCCCTTTGTCAATTGGTGCATCCATGTCAAAACCAGCATCAATGTGAGGCCATTGACTCCTATCTGTCATAGGCTCAATCTCACCAGCATAAGCTGCCCTAAACGTTTCCAAGGAGAAATAATTATGAACATAGTCTGCCCACTTGGGGTTTGTCCTCCCCATAAAAAATACTAGAGCATGCTCACAAGGCTTTCTATTGTGTTGTCCCTCTAAACAAGTACATTCATGTTTGTCAACCTTCACAACATGCCTAAGACTGTTTTTGCTTGTGCCCCTGACTTCACAATTGCCATTACCCGATTTTCCAACTTTCAGATGACCAAGCCCTCTAGTCCTATTGTAAATTTGTTGAATAACAACAGGAATGATCTTTCCCCTTAGTTTCTCCACAATTCTCCTCCACATGTGTCAGCAAGCTCATCAACATGCAAATCTTTGTAGTCTTTTATCAAATTATTAAAAGACTCGACCCGATTGTTGTTTATTTAATCACACTTGATGTCTGAATTGAAACTACATCTCATCCACTTTAAACTGTGATAGGTTGACAAATACTCATGCACACGACTACTAGCTGCCAATAATTTTTGCATATGATGGGTGAAAACTTCAGGCCTATATGCCCTAGCAGCATGCCACATTCTACAAACACATCGCCTTTGAATTTTTTTATGAAGTTTGGCATTAAGTGCCTAAAAACACTCTCTCTGCTCCACATGAGGGAACACATTTTAACATCATTTTCTAGACCTTTACATGCATCTGTACATATAGCTAATGTAGGGACGGGACCTAAAGCCCTATTGAGTTGTGACATGAACCAATTCCAATTTTCCTTAGTCTCGCCATCGATAAACCCAATTGCAACAAGATACATCCAATTATGCCCATCTAATGATGTGCATGCTGCTAAGTGGCCTCTCCATCTACCATTAAGTGTCGTGGAGTCTATGCTAAGATATGGCCTACAACCAGCTAGAAAACCATCAATGGAAGGTTTAAGAGCCATAGAGAATCTATGAAAATGGACTTTACCATTGACTACCTTGGTATCAGCCTCTACAATGCTCCCTGGAACAATAACGTATATCAGGAGGATCCAACCCGAAGACACACGAACGTAGACGAATAACGACGAGATCCGAGCAAATCCACCAAAGATAGATCCATTGGATACACCCCCCACACGCCTACCAACGGTGCTAGACGCACAGCCGGAATGGGGGCTAGGTGGGGAGACCTTTATTCCATCTTCAGGGAGCCGCCGTCGTCCCGTCTTTCTGAACATGACACAAACCCTAACAAAACTGAAAGAAACGACTAAAAATGGAGCCCTCCCGCCGGCCCTTGTCGAGATCCATCGCGCCCCCATGGCCCTAGTGCTGGAATTTTATCTATTTATGGGCCATCCCCATAACAATTTCAGAAATTCCTAATAAATCCTAGAGGCCCAGTTAGCCCATTCGTTCAAGGCAAGGGGCACTACTAAAGTTTAGTCCCACATTGCTAGTTTAGAGGGAGTTGGACCTCTTTATAAGGGAGGTTCTTTCCCCACATGTACGAGCATAAGAACAAGAGGGACATCCACGCGCGCTCCTCCTCCGCCGCCCGCCACACCACTGTTGGGGAACGTAGCATGCAATTTCAAAAAAATTCCTACGCTCACGCAGGATCTATCTAGGAGATGCATAGCAACGAGATGGGGAGAGTGTGTCCATGTACCCTCGTAGACCGAAAGCGGAAGCGTTGTATTAACACAGTTGATGTAGTTGAATGTCTTCACGATCCAACCAATCCAAGTACCAAACATACGGCACCTCCGTGTTCAGCACACGTTCAGCTCGATGACGTTCCTCGAGCTCTTGATCCAGTAGAGGGACGAGGGAGAGTTTCGTCAGCACGACGGCGTGGCGACGGTGTCAAGGATATTAATATTAGGTATAAACCACCCAGGAGGGGCCAGTTTATGCCTATAGAGATCATTAATACTGAAGCCCAGCCAAACATGGAGCAAGGCGCTTTAGTCCAGGAAGCTTAAGGCCCAAGAGGCGTTAGGGCCCATGATGTGTAAACCGCCATATGATGTGTAAACTTGTGATGTAAGATAAGAAGAATAGAGACCGAGCCGGATACGTTTATAATCCGGCCTCGGGACTCTGTAAACCGGACCGGGCATCACCTCTTATATAAAGGGACGACCCGACGACGGTTCAGGGCAGAGAACAATAGCTCGAGACACAGGCAAAGCGGATCCGCTCCCTGGTCATCGAAACCCTAGCAATATTACACCAAACTAGATGTAGGCTTTTACCTTCATCGAAGGGGCCGAACTAGTATAAAATCCTTGTGTCCTTGTCCGCTTTAACCCCTTTAAACTAACCCATAGAGATGGCCTCACGACTAAGTCCTTTTGCTAGGACATCTGCCGTGACAAAACCACGACAGTTGGCGCCCACCGTGGGGCTATCGCACGATGGTTTCGAGTTCTTAAAGGGCATCTTTGAAGGACTCAAGGGCTACGCAGTGGGCCGGATGACTAAGAGTCGTCGCGGCAAAATCTACATCGACGATGCAGGCTGGGGCCCCGAGGCCGATTCAGTCGAATACGGGTACCGGGTCCCCTTCGGCGGCATCCACGTCTTCATCGGCAAGATAGGCGAACCGGGCCCTGAGCCGGACATCTTCTCCAACATCGTCGAGCCGGCTCAGCGTGCGAGACCCGCCCGGATTCAGCCCGCCGTGAAGCACGTCTTCATTGGAGCAGTGCATGGAGTACAAGCCGAGGACGGACCGGACTCTGGAGGTGAGACTTTTGTCTATTCCGACGACGAATCTTCTTCCGGAGAGACATAATCCTTATATTTGTTGCAGGACGGCCGATCTGAGGGCTGTTCCGATGGTGACAGTATTCCGGACCCCCTCAATCCGCCAAACCGGGTTATCGTCTTTATGGCCGGATCACAACCTATGCAGCAGTCATCAACTACATCGGCGTTAACATTAGACACGGTGGGAGCTAGAGCTGGAGGTCCAGACCCATCACTGGCTGAAACCTTATCCGTCTTGGTCGATACTTTGACAGCGCTATTAACAGCAGAGCTATCCCAGGCCAATAAAGAGCAGCATGATGCGGAAGTCGCTCAGGTGAAAGGCCGGATAGATCAAGCCAAGTTGGACTTGGCTGCTGAGAAAACCAAGATGGCTGCAAAGCAGGCTGAGCTTGATGCTCAAGCTTATCGACTCATGTTGGATCAGACCGCTTCACACGAGGTAATGATGAGAAGGCAACGATCTCACCTGCCACCGGTTTATGAGGCAAGGAACCTCTTTAGCATGCCAGGAGCAGGAACCAGTAACCAGCCGGAGATAAACCGGGGAGGAGCACCGGGTACAGGAGCGTCAGTCCAGCCGCTGGCCGCGGAGCCCACCCGCCAGGTTGTACCATCACAGCATGTGCCCACGCCTCCTGGTCATTACTCTAATCCGTTGGATAACATAGTCGCCGCCGCTTCACGACTGGCCGCCCTTCCCATTGAAGGAACGTCCCCTGTAGCGGTGGAGGCACGACAAGCCAGGGAGTTTTTGGAAATGGCGCTAACCCAACATCAAGTTTATTCTCACAGCCGTGAGAGGATTCATTCAACCCCTCGCCCAAGCCGGAGTTACACTAGGCGTCTGGATGAACCGGCCGTATCAAGCAGCGCACGGAGACCTAATCCGTCGCGGCGGGATGATCCGACAGGAGGAGACGCGAACGCTCAGAACGTGGTGGATCAGGGCAGGCAACGCCGAGAGGCTGAGTTGGCAGCACAACACGAAGCCCGTCAGGCAACGCGGGTTCGTCCTTCTACCTCAGTTGAACCGGGGGTTATGTCTAGCTCCTTGGGAGTGCCTTGTCTTACTCCCGCTTTGCGCAAAGTGAAACTGCCCAAGGATTTCAAAGGACCGCGCAAGATGCCCAATTACACGGCGTATCTATCCCCGGAGGCATGGGTTGAAAGCTATGAGATGGCAATGGAGATGTTGGATGCGGATGATGCAGCATGCGCTAAGTATTTCACAATGATGCTAGAGGGCACAACTCGCACTTGGTTGAAGGGTTTGCCACCCAATTCCGTCGAATCATGGGCCGAATTGCACCGCCGGTTTATCAATAACTTCAAGGACACGTGCAAACAGCCAATGTCCATCATCGATTTAGCTGCCTGCATTCAAGGAGAGCATGAGTCAACAAGTAGTTGAGTGCGTCGAGTGTCAGAGATCCTGCATTCCTGCAATAGCATCAACCCAAGCACAGCAGTGGTAACCTTGGAAGGCAATTGCCGGTTCGAACCTTTGAAGTTGAAGTTGGGACGACTTAAGCGTAATTGTGATGACATGGGGACACTCATGGGCGCTTTAGTGAAATATGCGGACTCAGATAATACCAAATACCCAGACTCCGATAATGACAAGTCAGGGAAGGTAAACAAGAATGGTAAGGCGCCACAGCCCAACCCGGTGAATCAAGGATACAACGGTAAGCGTAAGGCGGATAGCAACTCGGATTTTGTGGCCAACACCAATGCTCAAGAGGATGGACAGCGCCTGAAGGGTAGACCACCCCCACGAAATGAGAGGCCGCCTATTAATCTGGAACGCCAGATGAACATACCTTGCCCGAGGCACTGTACAGCAGAAAAGCGAGCTACACACCTCTGGAAGGACTGTTTTATTATGCAGGAAATCATGAACCGATCTCGATACGATCATGGACCATCCGGCGGATCAGGTCCCGGTTTTCACGGGCCGGGTTATCAAGGTGGTGGATTCGGTTCAGGGTACCAAGGCAATAACGGCAACCACAACGGGCACAATCAACACAACCAACACCACGGCCAGGGCGATTATAACAATCAGGGAAATCAACAGCGCCAACAGCAGCAGCAATCCGGATATCAGAATAATCCGAAGGAGCTGAGCAGTGGGTAGTATCATGTCTTCACCATGAGCTTATGTAAACATGATCAGAAGGTTTACAAGAGGGCAATGCATTCTGTTGAACCGGCAGTGCCGCGTTACCTGCGTTGGTCAGAACAGCCCATTGTGTGGAGCCGAGAGGATCATCCGCCCCGGGTTGATAAACCGGGTCAGCTGGCTCTAGTTGTGGCACCTCAGGTAGGTGGCTACAAGTTTACCAAGGTGCTTATGGACGGAGGCAGCAGCATCAACATTCTATACTATGAGACTTTCGGGCGCATGGGGCTGACAGATAAGAAGCTTTGGCAGTCCAACACAGTTTTTCATGGGGTGGTGCCCGATAAATCGGCGTATCCATTTGGCAAGATAGATTTAGAGGTCACCTTTGGAGATGAGCATGATTCCAGGTCGGAGACTTTGACCTTTGAAGTGGTAAAGATCAAGAGCCCGTATCACGCCCTGTTCGGGCGGCCGGTTTACGCTAAGTTCATGGCAAGGCCGTGTTATGTTTATCTACAACTCAAGATGCCAGGCTACAAGGGAACTATTATGGTCCATGGGAGTCGCAAGATTGCGTTGGAGTGCGAGGAAGGTGACGCAGCTTATGCTGAGGTGGTTTGTGCAACCGAAGAGCTGAAGTTTTATAAAGATAATGTTGATCCGGCAGATATGTCTCCGTTGAAAAAGCCAGCTACAGAGAATGATCCGGCTTTGAAGTTCAAATCAACTGAAGAAACCAAACAGGTTGACTTTGTTCCCGGCGATTCATCCAAGCAGTTCACCATCAGTGCTAACCTAGATCCAAAATAGGAAAGCACGCTCATCGAGTTCATCCGTGAGAATCGGGACATTTTTGCATGGAAACCTTCTGACATGCCAGGTGTACCGAGGGAACTCGTTGAGCACACTCTCAACATTGATCCTAAGTTTAAACCGGTTAAGCAATTCCTGCGCCGCTTCAATGAAGAAAGGTGCAAGGCTATTGGTGAAGAAGTGGCCAGGCTCTTAGCAGCAGACTTTATAATTGAGGTGTTTCATCCAGAGTGGTTGGCTAATCCGGTGCTAGTACTTAAGAAAAATGGCACTTGGCGAATGTGTGTTGATTACACAGATCTGAACAAAGCTTGCCCAACTGATCCCTTTGCCCTCCCCCGTATTGATCAGATCATTGATGCTACAGCAGGTTGTGAGCGGCTAAGTTTTTGGGACGCATATTCAGGTTATCATCAGATCAAGATGGCAATTAAGGACCAGGAGAAGATGGCCTTTATAACTCCCTTTGGAGCCTTCTGCTATGTGTCTATGCCATTTGGGCTTAAGAGTGCCCATGCGACCTATCAGCGTTGTGTGCAGAACTGCCTTCATGGACAGATTGGGCGGAATGTTCATGCATATGTAGATGACATTGTGGTGAAATCCAGGAAGGAGGAGACGTTAATAACAGACTTGAAAGAAACCTTCGACAATCTCCGGATTTATAAAATTATGCTTAATCCGGATAAGTGTGTTTTTGGTGTTCCGGCAGGCAAGCTCCTGGGGTTCTTAGTATCAAACAGGGGAATTGAAGCTAATCCAGAGAAGATCAAAGCGATTACATCCTTGGCTAAACCGGCATGCATCAATGATGTCCAACGCGTGGCGGGCCGTATTGCGGCGCTCGGCCGGTTTATCATCCGTTTGGGGGAGAAGGCTATCCCGCTTTATCAGATGATGAAAAAGACAGATCGCTTTGTCTGGAGTGATGCTGCTGATGCTGCGATTGAAGACTTGAAAAAGCAATTAGCAGAGCCACCGGTCCTTGCTGCCCCAGTTGACAATGAGCCACTGTTATTATATGTGGCTGCTAATGCCCATGTAGTAAGTGTTGCCATTGTGGTAGAGCGTAAGGAGGCAGGCAAAGAATATCCGGTTCAACGGCCGGTTTACTACATCAGTGAGGTGCTCATTGAATCAAAACAGATATATCCGCATTGGCAAAAATTGGTGTATGGAGTCTTCATGGCAAACCGGAAGCTAAAGCACTATTTTCAAGGCCATCCAATCACTGTGGTCAGTTCAGCTCCATTGGGGGATATAATCCAGAATAGAGAGGCTACTGGTCGGGTTGCAAAGTGGGCCATTGAGCTTAGCCCGCACAGATTGAAGTATGTGCCCCGTACAGCGATAAAATCCCAAGCATTGGTGGGAGACTGTTGGAAATATGCCCTAGAGGCAATAATAAAAGTATTATTATTATATTTCCTTGTTCATGATAATTATCTGTTATTCATGCTTGAATTGTATTGTACGGAAACAGCGATACATGTGTGAATACATAGACCACAATGAGTCCCTGGTAGACCTCTAGTTACCAGCTCGTTGATCAACAGATGGTCCCGGTTTCCTAACCATGGACATAGGATGTCAGTGATAACGGGATCACATCATTAGGAGAATGATGTGATGGACAAGACCCAATCCTGAGCATAGCGCGAGATCGTATAGTTCGTAATGCATAAGCTTTTCGGTGTCAAGTATTTATTCCTTAGACCATGAGGTTGTGCAACTCCCGGATGCCGTAGGAATACTTTGGGTGTGCCAAACGTCACAACGTAACTGGGTGGCTATAAAGGTACGCATCGGGTATCTCCGAAAGTGTCTGTTGAGTTGGTACGAACCAAGACTGGGATATTGTCACTCCGTGTGACGGAGAGGTACCTCTGGGCCCACTCGGTAAGACATCATCGTAATGAGCTCAAAGTGACTAAGGAGTTAGTCACGGGATGATGGATTACGGAACGAGTAAAGAGACTTGCCATGACGAGATTGAACAAGGTATCGGGTATACCGACGATCGAATCTCGGGCAAGTACCGTACCGATGGACAAAGGGAATAACGTACGGGATTGAGTGAATCCTTGACACAGTGGCTCATCCGATGAAGATCATCGAGGAACACGTGGGAACCAACATGGGTATCCAGATCCCGCTGTTGGTTATTGACCGGAGAGTGGTCTCGGTCATGTCTGCGTGTCTCCCGAACCCGTAGGGTCTACACACTTAAGGTTCGGTGACGCTAGGGTCGTAGAGATACATGCACATGGAAACCCAAATGTTGTTAGGAGTCCCGGATGAGATCCCGGATCTCACGAGGAGTTCCGGAATGGTCCGGAGGTAAAGAATGATATATAGGAAGTCCAGTTTCGGCCATCGGGTGAATTGCGGGGGTCACCGGGAGTGTCCCGAGACCACCGGAGGGGTCCCGGGGGTCCACCGGGTGGGGCCACCCATCCCGGTGGGGCCCCTAGGCCGCAAGGGGAAGGGGGCCAGCCCCTGGTGGGCTGGCACACCACTTGGGCCCCCTCCATGCGCCTAGGGTTGAAACCCTAGGGGAGGGGGGTGCCCCCTATGCCTTGGGGGGCAAGTTTCCCCCTTAGGCCGCCGCCCCCCTTGCAGATGGGATCTGCCAGGGCCGGCGCCCCCCCCCCTTGGCCCCTATATATAGTGAGGGGGGGGGGGAGATGGCAGCCGCACCGAAGTCTCTGGTGCCTCTCCCCCCTCCCGTCACACCTCCAACTCCTCCGCAGGGCGCCGGCGAAGCCCTGCAGGATTTCTTGCTGCATCCACCACCACGCCGTCGTGCTGCTGGATCTCCGACGACCTCTCCTCCCCCCTTGCTGGATCAAGAAGGAGGTGACGTTGCTATACTGGATGTGTGTTGAACACGGAGGTGCCGTCCGTTCGGCGCTAGATCATCGGTGACGAAGAACGCGAAGAGTACGACTACTTCATCCTCGTTACTTCGAACGCTTCCGCACGCGATCTACAAAAGGGTATGTAGATGCACTCTAATATGCTCGTTGCTAGATGTCTCCTTAGATTGATCTTGGTGAAAGCGTAGAATTTTTTTGAATTCTGCTACGTTCCCCAACAATAAGTTTACCAAATGGGTTGAAGCGAAGCCAGTCAGTAAGTGTGATGCAGCAACGGCGGTTCAGTTCATCAAAAAAGTGATTTTCCGGTTTGGCTTTCCACACAGCATTATAACTGACAATGGTACCAATCTATCCAAGGGGGCTATGGAGGAGTTCTGTCAACGAGATCACATCCGCCTTGATGTATCATCAGTAGCTCACCCTCAGTCTAATGGCCAAGCTGAAAGAGCCAATCAAGAGATCTTGAGAGGCATCAAACCCCGGCTTATGGTTCCTTTGCAGAGGACACCAGGTTGTTGGGTGGAGGAGTTACCATCTGTGCTATGGAGCATCAACACTACACCTAACAGATCCAGATGGTACACGCCTTTCTTCATGGTATATGGAGCTGCAGCGGTCCTCCCTAGTGATATCTGCCATGAGTCGCCACCGGTGGCGGCTTACGTCGAAGCTGATAACCAAAAAGCAAGACAAGATGCATTGGACTGGCTGGATGAAGAATGGGACACGGCATCAGCTCGATCGGTGATTTATCAGCAAGATCTGCGCCGGTACCATAGTCGCCAGGTTAAAACCAGAACGTTTCAGGAAGGAGATCTGGTGCTCCGGCTCATCCAAGACCAGACAGACATGCACAAGTTGTCCCCACCTTGGGAAGGACCCTTTGTGGTCAGTAAGAACCTCCACAACGGATCATACTACCTCGTCGACGTTCGAGAGCATAAGAACTCACGTACGGTGGAGGAGGAGACCAGACGGCCGTGGAACATCGCTCTTCTTCGACCTTACTAGACCTGAGCCATAGGCTCCGCTTTATGTACATATCTTTACAATGTATATATTATGATCAATATAATAAACCAGCGCCCCTGATAAAGCGGGGTATCAGCCGCCTTTTTTAATAAGAGTTTGTCACATGGGGGCTTCTGTGTGCAAGGGAGTTCCTATGGCCTCTTAAACCGACGACCACATCAAGGGCATCATAAGAGCATAGCTTTGGTTGCTTCGGAAATTCCCACATGATGATGAGGGGCAAAAGAGAGTTTTGATGCCTAGCACAACTCAAACATAGGCCCCGACGAGCATATCTCAAATGCTGTCTGGGGGCTCCTGATGCAAAGCATCAACGAGTTGACAACCCTTGTAGTAATAACGGCTTGGAAGCCTGGTGTATACACCAAAAACTCCGGATTAGCCTGCCTGCATTAAGTAAGTCACTCCGTCCAGGTGAACCTGGTACGACCCGTCGAACGTATACACAAGTCAATCTTTACAGACCCTGAACTTGGTAACGTTAAATTGACGATCATCAAGTGATTACACAAGTCAATCTTTACAGATTTTGAACTTGGTAGCATTAAACATTGATGATTTGGTTAAGGATTGAGGACCATCTTAACATGCTTTGCAAAATGGTTAATGACAGTAGCCTGGCAGCTCATAAAAAGCCTCAAATTTGGAGCCTGGCAGCTCGTAAAAAGCCTCGACTACATGGTCTTATTTTCCCAAAAAATTATTTTTTATTTTTTATGTTTTATAAAATCTTTATCTTCAAGGTCATTGGTTTTTATCCAAGTCCATTGATTCAGGGAGTGGATGACTATAAGTTGCCACTACACCTGCGTTTACAGAATTCTAGTCTGGGTTACAAACACCAGTACTAACTACAGTTAAACCGGAGTTCATCGTGACCCGGTTCGGTTTTCATGATGAACCGACAAATAATCAAGGGAGTCGTCAGCACTTGCACCTTAGATCATTATCTCTTCTTACCGGATTAAGGTTCATTGTGACACACTTAATCACAGGTATGAGACATATCCTATATTTTATACACAATTCAAAACTTAGACCATGTGTTTGGGCATTATGACCCGTCCGGCGATAAACCGCCATGACATTTTTCAACATTGTTTTATGCAGAAACAGGTAAAATAAACCGTCAAAGGCATTGAAAGCAAGACATATTTAAGAAGTTGCCAACTGAAGCAATCTTGCAAAAGATAGTATGTGACGAACACAAAGTATCTCAGCTATCCTATTACAAGGCGCTGGAGAGCCCAAAAGAATATTAGTTTTTCTCAAGCACTGGAACATAAACTTTAAACCGTCACTGGTTTAAGATTCTGCGTCAGCTCACCAGGAAGATTGAGGATCAGCTTGCTCCGGTTCTTCGACGGTCTCTTCCAGCTGCTGGAAGTCAGTAGTGGTCCAGTCAATCTTGGTCACTGCTCGGAAATAAACTTCATCATTCACGAGGTCTGACAGATCAATGTCAGGAGCAAAAGTGTGCTTACGGATGGGCGGAATAAGATTTTGAATCTCATAAGCCGGACGCTCTGCCCGCACGTTCTCAGCATCGTATCCCGAATGATATCTAGATAGATCGGCTTCATCAGCAAGTTTGCTAGCCAGAGGTCGCATATCCTTGGTTAATGCACGTAAATCATCGCTGGAAAAGGCTGATCCGTCTTCCTTCATACTTGGGTAGCCGTTCACCGCCTCCGCCGGATCAAAATCAGGAACCCAAGCCGTCGCTCGCGTCAAAGCCATTAGAGCACCTGCCCTTGCAGACGACTTCTTCACCTCTACGAGGCGGGCAGGCATAATGGACAGTTTTTCCAAGGAACCTTTGATTGTAGCAGGAGCCGGTTTATTATGCGAGATAGCACTGACAGCCCTCTGAGCGCCGGAATATAGCTGCTCCACCAGAGTATATGCAGCTTTCAATTTCTTTCGCACATCATCGCCAAGATGAGTGATGCGCCTCCCTGCATTAAAATTATGAATTAAACCGGAACGGTACAGGATTGCAAGGTTCAGGGTTGTGTTAACAGTACTTACCAAAGATGGCAGACGTCATGTCGTTTATCTGCTGCTTCAATCCGGACAGTTCCTCTGTCACCAGATTAAGAGCAACCTCTGCATCATTGGCTCTCTTCTCCAAGGCAGCCTTTTCAGCGTCCCAGTCTGACCGCTCTTTTTCAAAGTCTTTCTTCAGCTTCTCTATACTTGCTAAAGCAAGTGTAAGTTCGTCCTTGACTTTGACAGCAGCAGTCTCTTGGAACTTCAAGTTATCCCAGAGCTCGGTCACTTCAGAAGTCTTCCGGTTCAAATTAGTCTGCCGAAATGAAAGTACATTATATATTCATGAAGCATTTCAGTTAAAGTCCCAAGCACATATCAAGTTATGCACTTGACACTTGGGGGCTAATGTATATTTGCAGTAAAAACAGGCATTTTTCAGACAAGTCCCAAGCACATAAACAAGTTATATACTTGGCACTTGGGGGCTAATGTGACATTGTTCTGAATTCAAGTAGAAGTCCCGGTTCATCCTAAAGGAAGTAAACCGGCCCTTGGGGGCTACACGTGCAAAACAAACTGTCTACTGATCTACTAAAGTCCCAGTTCACCCTGAAGGGTTAAACCGGTACTTGGGGGCTGTGATGGCAGAAGGATAAAGTTATAAGATGCAAGCAGAAATAGAGGACAAGTCGAAGGTAGAGAGGTTACCTCGTAATGCTCCTTCATTAAATTTACCAATCTAGCTTCATGGTCACGGCTGGTGAATAGCCGGTTTAAATATCCGGAATGGAGTTCCTGGGCGCTGAGTTGAGCGTAGCTGAACAAATCCGTACTCCACTTGCCATTGTCCTTGTTGGGAAGGTCTTCCTTGGAAGTATGCTTGGTCAAAGCAACAGGCTCCCCTAGAGTAGTAAAACCAGTCCCCGTGATTTCAACATTGCCAGGTGAAGCAGCCGTTTGCTTAGGGGGACTAGTAGGAGCAGGGCTAGCCCGGGCAGGACTGGCCGGTTCAAGGTCACAGTCCATTGGATCGCTCCCCTGATCAACAAAGACGTCATGATCCATGGGAGGAGGATCATCATGCGGAATCTCAGCATTGTCTTCGGAAGGTTCAGCAAGTTCAGGATTTTCTGCCGGTTCAGGAGTGGTATTATCGACTGCCGGTTTACTTAGTTTGGCCTTTTTACTAGGCTTGGGTTTACTGCGAAAGTTAAAGGTAATGAAGGTAAGAAGAGTCAAAGACAAATGTTAAACCGGAAAAAGTGAAAAACAGCTTACCTAGGAACAGTCTCGAGGGGAGGAATCTGAGTGGCTGTTGATTCGCCAGAAGATGAATGAGGAATTTCCTGATAATTCGAATCAGACGGATTAAGGGGTTGTTGAATAAGACCTGCTTTGGGGTAAAGAGCATTTGGAGTGAGTAAAACCTCGAAACGACGCCTCCGAGCTGGAGTGTGCGTTAATCCGGTGGATTCAATAGCATGACCACTATGACGAGTGGTGCAGCGAGCCTCATGTTGCTGCTTCTTCAAAAGAAAGTTTGGGTCCAAGTAAGCAAAAGGATGAGAAAACTGTACTTTCCAGGTTGCTCGACGAACTTTTGGCATTGGTAGAGGTTCTGAATCGGAAGAAAGAGTGATTACCTCAACATCGTCCTCTTTACTGCCTTCAGCGTGTCCCTGGGAGCAGTCATTGTTAATAAAAATGCATATAAAGAAAAGACAAGGAAGACAAAAGAATTAGGTGGTACCTCGGAGGCCGCTTCATCTTCTTCCACATTGGATCCCGATGCGGCAGTATTCTTTTTCTTGTTTTTTTGACAGTCTGGGTCTTTTGACGAGTTGCTTTCGCCGGTTTATCCTGGGCCTTCCTTTTCCAGAAAGGGTCATTGTCCTGTTGAAAGAAATAAAGACACTTCAAGACAAGTGCTGCAGACGGATTAAAACAAAGCACGACAATAGGGAAGAGATTTTTTACCGATGGTGGTTTGTTGGTCGCACAGAAAGGTGCCAAGCCGGTCTGACTGCAAGCTTCTATAGGTAAATTCAGCAGCTTCTTGACGGATTCATTGACCTCGTTTTCTGATAGCACCGCCTCTGTATGGCGCAAAGGGTCTTTGGGATTCCCAGTATACTCGCACATTAAACCGGAATGCCGGCTTAGCGGCAGAACACTCCAGGAAATCCAGCAGCGGACGAAGTCAACCCCTGTCAGACCATTGGCCACAAAGGCCCTGAGCTTTGAAAGCTGAGGGGCATACTGAGCCCGCTCCTGGGCACTTAGCCGCTGTGGAAAGGGGTGATTATCTGGAAGACGATGGGAGCGATAACCCGGCAATGGATTTTCATCTTCCGGGGAAGTATCTACGCAGTAGAACCAAGTCTGGTTCCAGTCCTTTGGGTGGCTGTGCAGACTAGCGTGAGGAAAGCTAACATCTTTCCTTTTCTGAATAGACATGCCGCCGAGTTCAGTATTTGGACCGCCATGAAATTCAATGCGACGGTTTAAGTGAAAAAAATCCCGGAATAACCCAACTAACGGCTCCTCTTGTAGATAAACTTCACAAAAGACTTGGAAGTTACAAATGTTTGACACAGAATTGGGACCGATATCTTGTGGATGAAGCTGGAAATTTGCTAGCACGTCATGGAAGAACTTTGACCCCGGAGGGTTAAATCCCCGGGCTAAATGATCATAGAAGATGACAACCTCTCCCTCTTTGGGGTTTGGAGGATATTCTGATCCGGGAACCCTCCAGTGAAGGACATTTTTCGGACCTAAGCCGCCGATTTGGCCATTTTCTCTAAATCCTCCTCAGTAATCCGGGATTGGACCCAGTTGCAGGAGACAAACTGCTTGGCTTGAGTGGTCATTTTTTCGGAAGGAAAGTCTGAAAATACAGTGAAGAGCCGGTTTACAATCTAAGCATGTTTAAACCGACATGCTCTATAAAGGTATTGATCTAAACGACGGTTTAGGCCTAATGATACCTACCGGGTTAAAATATCCGGAATAGCTATAACAATGACATCTACCGGACTATAGAGTCTGAAGAAGCTAAACCGCCAACAAAGGTAAACAGGACATAGATTTGAAGCTATGAAGAAACAATTTTCGCACAGACAACGGGGAAATACGGATCTACATCATGTTGAAAATTCAGAGATATTCAAGGTTATATTCTGCAGACGCGATGAAGGTCTTAGCAGATGCAATCTAACTAGTCATATTGGGAAAGATAAAGGTACGATGAAGGAGCGGAGTTACTATTATAGCTATCAACTAGGAGATTTAGATCTACGGCAAAATTACTGAGCAATGGCGAAGAACTGCGAAGAACAAGGCCTGCCCGCGAGCTCGTATGAGGAAACCCTAAAACAAGATCTAGAAGCAGGGTAAGGAGAAGATGTACCCGAGGCGTCGGGTGCGGAGAAGCGCCGGCGAGTCTCTGGAACAGTCAGGTTGATGCAGCGGCCAGACTTGACGAGGATGCAAAGCCTGACAAATGGCGGCGGAGCTCGAGCGCGAATGGACGGAGGAGGAAGAAGAAGAGGCAAGGGGGAAAAAGGCGATGCCCCTCTTCCTTATTTATAAGCCAAAAGGATAAAATGGCAGGCGCGGGAATCGAGGAGCCGAAAAAGTGGATATGGACGATACTGTCGCCTCGATCTTCGGAGCTTTAATGAGTAAAAGGTAAAAAACAGGTACAAGTATTAAACGTGCAGATGACTTCACCGCGGTTTAAAGCAATCTGAGAAGATGATGTCACGCCAGTTTAAAAAGCATTTGAAGCTGCAGACAGAGAAATCTGTGCAAAACATTGAAGATTGACATGAACAAGTTCAAATCAATCTGGGGCCTAATGTTAGGGATATTACTATTAGGTATAAACCGCCCAGGAGGGGCCGGTTTATGCCTATAGAGATCATTACTACTGAAGCTCAGCCAAAACATGGAGCAGGGCGCTTTAGTCCAGCAAGCTTAAGGCCCAAGGGGCGTTAGGCCCATGATGTGTAAACCGCCATATGATGTGTAAACTTGTGATGTAAGATAGGAAGAATAGAGACCGAGCCGGATACGTTTATAAGCCGGCCTCGGGACTCTGTAAACCGGACCGGGCGTCACCTCTTATATAAAGGGACGACCTGGCGACGGTTCAGGGCAGAGAACAACAACTCGAGACACAGGCAAAGCGGATACACACCCTGGTCATCGAAACCCTTGCAATATTACACCAAACTAGACGTAGGCTTTTACCTTCATCGAAGGGGCCGAACTAGTATAAAATCCCTATGTCCTTGTCCGCTTTAACCCCTTTAAACTAACCCGTAGCGATGGCCTCACGACTAAGTCCTTTTGCTAGGACATCTGCCGTGACAAAACCACGACAGACGGTGTTGATGATGTGAAGCACTACGAAAATATGACCCGAGGAGCAAACTGTGGAGAGAGACGCCGCACACGGCTTGCAACAATTGTTGTGCCTCCAAGGGGTGCCCTGTCCACGTATATAAAGGAGGGAGAGGGAGGAGGTCGGCCCTAGGGGGCGCACCATAAGCGGGGAGTCCTTCTAGGACTCCCAGTCCTAGTAGGATTCGACCCCCCTTCTTTTCCTTCTCATGGAGGGGGAAAGGGGGAAAGGAGAGGGAGTAGGAGAAGGAAGGGGGGGGGGGTGGCGCCCCCTCCCCTAGTCCAATTCAGCCTCATCCCTTGTGGGGGCGCATTAGCCCCTTGTGGGCTGGTTAGCCTCCCTCATATGGCCCATATGGCCCATATCTTTCCCCGGGAGGTTCTAGTAACCTCTCCGGTACTCCGGTAAGTACCCGATACACTCCGGAACCCTTCTGGTGTCTGAATACTACCTTCCAATATATCAATCTTTACCTCTCGACCAATGCGAGACTCCTTGTCATGTCCGTGATCTCATCCGGGACTCCGAAAAAACATTGGTCACCAAAACACAGAACTCATAATACAAATCATCATCGAACGTTAAGCATGCGGACCCACCCATGTTTGAGAACTATGTAGACATGACCGAGACACATCTCCGGTCAATAACAAATAGCAGAACCTGGATGCTCATATTGGCTCCTACATATTCCAAGATCTTTATCGGTCAAACCACATAACAACATACGTTATTCCTTTTGTCATCGGTATGTTACTTGCCCGAGATTCGATCGTTGGTATCATCATACCTAGTTTAATCTCGTTACCGACAAGTCTCTTTACTCGTTCTGTAATACATCATCTCGTGACTAACTCATTAGTCATTTGCTTGCAAGGCTTATTATGATGTGTATTACCGAGAGGGCCCAGAGATACCTCTCCGACAGTCGGAGTGACAAATCCTATTCTTGATCTAATGCAACTCAAAAAACACCTTCGGAGACACCTGTAGAGCATGTTTATAATCACCCAGTTACGTTGTGACGTTTGATAACACACAAGGTGTTCCTCCGGTATTCGGGAGTTGCATAATTTCATAGTCAGAGGAGCATGTACAAGTCAAGAAGAAAGCAAGAGCAATAAAACTAAACGATCATTATGCTAAGCTAACAGATGGGTCTTGTCCATCACATCATTCTCCTAATGATGTGATCCCGTTAATCAAATGACAACACATGTCTATAGTCAGGAAACATAACCATCTTTGATCAACAAGCTAGTCAAGTAGAGGCATACTAGGGACACTCTGTTTTGTCTATGTATTCACAGATGTATCAAGTTTCCAGTTAATACAATTATAGCATGAACAATAAACATTTATCATGATATAAGGAAATATAAATAACAACTTTATTATTGCCTGTAGGGCATATTTCCTCCAGTTTCCCACTTGCACTAGAGTCAATAATCTAGTTCACATCGTCATGTGATTTAACACCGATAGTTCACATCGTGATGTGATTAACACCCATAGTTCACATCGCCATGTGACCAACACCCAAAGGGTTTACTGGAGTTAATAATCTAGTTCACATTGCCATGTGATTAACACCCAAAGAGTACTAAGGTGTGATCATGTTTTGCTTTGTGAGAGAAGTTTAGTCAATGGGTCTATCACATTTAGATCCATATGTATTTCGCAAATTTCTATGTCTACAATGCTCTGCATGGAGCTACTCTAGCTAATTTCTCCCACTTTCAATATGCATCCAGATTGATACTTAGAGTCATCTGGATTAGTGTCAAAGTTTGCATCAGCGTAACCCTTTACGACAAACTCTTTATCACTTCCATAATCGAGAAACATTTCCTTAGTCCTCCAGTCACTAAGGATAATTTTGATCGATGTCCAGTGTTCTACTCATGGATCACTATTGTACCTCCTTGCCAAACTCATGGCAAGGTACACAACATGTTTGGTACACAACATGGCATACTTTATAGAACCTATGGCTGAGGCATAGGGAATGACTTTCATTCTCTCTCTATTTTTCTGTCGTGGTCGGGCTTCGAGTCTTACTCAACTTCATACCTTACAACTCAGGCAATAACTCCTTATTTGACTGATCCATTTTGAACTACTTCAAAATCTTTATCAAGGTATGTGTTTTGTGAAATTCCTATTGAGCATCTTTGATCTATCCATATAGATCTTGATGCCCAATATATAAGCAGCTTCACCGAGGTCTTTTATTCAAAAACTCCTTTTAAACAATCCTTTATGCTTTCCAAAAAATTCTACATCATTTCCGATCAACGATATGTCATTCACATATACTTATCAGAAATATTGTAGTGCTCCCACTCACTTTCTTCTAAATACAGGCTTCACCGTAAGTCTATATAAAACCATATGCTTTGAGCGTATATTCCAACTTCGAGATGCTTGGACCAGTCCGTACATGGATCGCTGGAGCTTGCACACTTTGTTTGCACCTTTAGGATTGACAAAACCTTCTAGTTGCATCATATACAACTCTTCTTTGAGAAATCCATCAGGGAATGCAGTTTTGACATCCATTTGTCAGATTTCATAATCATAAAATGCGGCAATTGCTAACATGATTCAGACAAACTTAAGCATCGCTACGGGTGAGAAGGTCTCATCGTAGTCAACTCCTTGAACTTGTTGAAAACCTTTTGCAACAAGTCGAGCTTTGTAGATAGTAATATTACCATCGACACCCGTCTTCTTCTTAAAGATCCATTTATTTTCAATGGCTTGCCGATCATCGGGCAAGTCAATCAAAGTCCACACTTTATTCTCATACATGGATCCCATCTCAGATTTCATGGCCTCAAGCCATTTTGTGGAATCTGGGTTCATCATTGCTTCCTCATAGTCTGTAGGTTTGTCATGGTCGAGTAACATGACTTCCAGAACAAGATTACCGTACCACTCTAGTGCGGCACGTACTCTGGTTGACCTACGTGGTTCGGTAGTAACTTGATCTGAAGTTTCATGATCATCATCATTAGCTTCCTCACTAATTGGTGTAGGCATCATGGTAAAGATTTTCTGTGATGAGCCATTCTCCAATTCGAGAGAAGGTACAACTACCTCATCAAGTTATACTTTTCTCCCACTCACTTCTTTCGAGAGAAACTCCTCTAGAAATGATCCATTCTTAGCAAAAAAAATCTTGCCTTCGGATCTTTGATAGAAGGTGTACCCAACGGTTTCTTTTTGGTATCCTATGAAGACGCACTTCTCCGATTTGGGTTCGAGCTTATCAGGCTTGAAGCTTTTTCACATAAGCATCGCAACCCCAAACTTTAAGAAACAACAACTTAGGTTTCTTGCCAAACCACAGTTCATACGGTGCCATCTCAACAGATTTAGACGATGCCCTATTTAATGTGAATGTAGCTGTCTCTAATGCATGACCCCAAAACGATAGCGGTAAATCGGTAAGACACTACAGAAATCAGGATCTTTGCCGTCAGCCATAGCGGACGACAAAGACATGCCTTGCGAACGGCAAAGGTCTTTGCCGTCAGCTGGCAGACGGCAAACCGTCTGGCTGAATGAGCTCCGGTAAAGGGTACTTTGCCGTCTGCTGGTGGATGACAAAGATGCAAAGGCCTTTGCCGTCAGCCCGCGGACGACAAAGAGGTTGGACAGCAGGTTAGGTCCATTAGGGGTTAACAGCGTGCTTTGCCGTTCGCTGGTTGACGACAATGATGCGAAGGTATTTGCCGTCCGCCAGTGGAAGGCAAAGAGGTTATCCCAGGTGCCCTTAGGTAGCTGACACATGGCATTCTTTGCCATTTGCTGGCTGACGGCAAAGATGCAAATGTCTTTGTCGTCTGCCAGCCGATGGCAAAGCACGCCATATAGGCCAGCCCAGTGCACGCCAGGTTGCACAGGTAGCTGCCACATGGCAGGTTTGCCGTCAGCTGGCAGACGACAAAGTGCCAGCATAGCCCCTGTTTTTTCTGTTTTTTTATTAAATTCAATCAATTTCACAGAATTTCATAGATATATACATACACACACACACACACACATATACATATATATATATATATATATATATATATATATATATATATATATATATATATATATATATATATATATATATATATACATATTTGAAAATACTTTCAACAAGCATACCAACACATATACATACCAAATCATATCCCTGCCATATGGATATGATCATCCAACACATATACATACCAAATCAAAAGTCCATATATAGCTAGCCAACATATCCAACAACAAGCATACAATGGTTTCATCCATACATACATATATAGGTAGCAAGTTTAACATTGTTCATCCTACAAAATCCAAAGAAAAAGGAAGCACAAGGAGAAGAGTAGACTCCATCAACGCAAGCCTTCCTCATCTAAAGCAAATCTGCAATTTGGGAAAGAAGAAAGTTAGAAGAAGAAGAAAAGACTAGCTAGAAGAAGAAGACTAGCTAGGTAAATAAGGTAAGTATGCATTTGTTAAGCAAAACACTAGAGAAAACTTACCCTCATCACAACAAATGCGATGAAGATCGCAACAAAGGTAACAATTGATCCAACGGCACAATGATACCAAGCCTCATTATCAATGGCATATTTTCTAATCTTCTTAATCTTAAAGCGCATTGCACCCATCTTCAAGCGCATTGCATTAATCTTCATCTTGCGATCATCGATGACATCGGCAACAAACAACTCCAATATCATCTTCTCCTCTTATTTTTTTTATTTTTTCTTTCAAATGCTCATTTTCTTTTTCAACTAAATTTAACTTCTCGACAAGACGGTCGGTTGCAATTTCTGGTTCACATACCTCCTAGATTAAAATATCTCTATGTCAACTTGATGGCCATAATTTTCATAAATGCGAAATGCAACAAATATTTATAAAAGAGGATTTACCACATCTGAATCATAAAGCGGGCGAGGACCGACAGGGACGGATATCAAGACCATGGCACTATGTATAACAAACAATCATACAAAGTAAGAAAATTATACAAGTAACTATATAAATCATACAATCATACAAGTAACTATATAAATCAAGTACAACATAATCTTTTTAATACCGAGTCATAATCTGGTTCAATAAATGCTTTGGGATCAATAAATGCATCATCATCATCACTATTAGTAATGGCGTGCTCATCATCATCATTAATAATTCCATCATCATGTGGAAGGCCACATCTACGTAATCTGTCAAGCATTGACAGGTCATCCGCAATAGTAATCTCTTCTAGTTCAGGCTCTTCTTGTTCCGGCTGAGGGGTAAAGTCGGGTTCACTATCGTTGTCTACTTCAATGTTTTGGGGTGAAGTAGAGCAGCTCTTGAAACATTTTTTTGGAAAGACGCGTTTCTTGGAAGAATTCTTATTCATATGTGTCTGGGTTAATGTGAGGTTCATAATCATCTTCATTGGGGGGAGGTGGTCTAACACGTGGCGGCACTTCATAAACGACATCCCAACCTTTGAGATTTGGATCACTTTGACAGGCCCACGGTAGATAGAAAACTTGGGTTGCCTGTTGAGCAATAATATAGACATCAGGAACATCCAAATGGGTGCTTTGATTGATTTCCACTAGCCCTATATGTTCATGAGTCCTTCTGTTCTCCTTCGGCTGGAACCAATAACATTTGAAGACTACGACGTTTGGTGGGTTTGCACCATTGAATTGAAGTTCATAAATTGCTTCAACTCTTCCATAATACTCGGTATCTCCTTCGCCGATAGTAGAGACACAACAATTTGTAGACTTTCGGTCGGCCATAGATAGCTCTTTGCCATAGGTACGAAAGCGATACCCGTTGATGTCGTGTTTGTCAAATGAACATACCTTATAGTCGAAACCATTAGCGACTTGTCTCAATTCGGCGTCCATAAGCTCTGAATTAGCCTACAAGTTTAATATGAAAGGGACTTTTGCATTAGCCAGAAATTAGACGAAGAAATGAAATTGTCTAATGGAAATTACCGTTTGTTTGAACCAAGAGATGAAACCGGGATAGCCGCGTCCATGCCTTGCCGAAAGCTCATACTCTTTGACATAATCCTTTTGGATCACCGCTCAATACGAGAATATGGCGACGCATCGACTGTTTCAAATTTATCCAGGAATAAGAGAAGTTCAAAGGAATTAGAAGTTTTGAAACAATGTACCGAGAACTTACTCGATGTACGGCCGCACTTCTGTTAGGTTGGTGAAGATATACAACGAAATGATCTACCATTCTTCGAAATCCAACGTTAAGGAATTAGAAGCGCCGGCTGGTGCGAGATCCCCTTTGAATAGGGTGAGGTTGGATCCACCCTTTTTAGGTTCGTCAGCATTGTACCGAGGCTTCGGATTGTGTCGAGGTAACAGAGTACCACAACTCACCGTCTAGTGTGGTTAATCTGGCCTAAACGGAAATTAAAAATAGGTAGGAATGATTTGCAAATGCATCAGATTGTTTAGAGACCTGGGATGACTCAGACAGCATAATGGCTGCAAATGCTCGAAAATACTTTTGAGATCCAAGCAGAAGGGTAGCATATCCACTTAACATCACCATGTCAAGGTTCTGAGACCAACAGTTGAGCAACAGAAGTAGAATAAACTGAACTGAGAGTTGAATCCACAATTAACATGATCCTAATGGACAGAAGAGAAAGCCTAGTTCTTAATCCCCGTAGAATAGAAGAAGGTGACTCAGATCAGAAGGTCATAGGGTAAAGGAGTAAAAAGAGCCTTACGTTCCCTTCCACAAACAATTCCCTTAATATAACTAAAGAGTTTCTAGACACGACTTCAACCAATTTGGCTTACTAATCCTACAGGCAGTCAGGCTCTGATACCAAAGCTGTCAGGACCCCGATCCTAAGTCACACAGGTCTAGCCTGTAACACACCATATCACTTTGCGGCCTCACGCATGGTATCCCCACGGGTGCCACCTTACCTGGCCCGGGACCGTTTGCGCATTTTGGCACACGTATATGATAGTGTCGCTAGCATCCATATGACAGAGAACCCGGGCCGACATGACCAGTTATAAACCAAAAGTGGCACTAAATTACAGAGACAGGCATACATGACCCAGCAATGAACGTGTCGGTCATCAACGTATGAACCCAAGTCGTAGCAAGCTACAAGGACTTAAAGGAACAACGCGTGACATTTCCCCTAAGGGACAAACACAGGAACAAAGAAGGACACATGCCGGCCAGCCTAAGTGTTCCGGAGCAGTAGCAAGCTACCAAGGCTCAGTGGAAGCACTAGGAGACATTTCCCTGTAAGATAGGCTACCAAAGGTAAACAACTAGGTGTCGGATCCCACACATAGCAATACACATTACACGTACGCATAACATGCAAGTATGTGCTGTACAACATGGCATCACAACATAACTCAACAACTCATATAGATAAGGCCCAGAAGAGCCATCATAGCATTTATTACAAGCAGAGGTCACATGACCCAACATACAGAGCATACAGGCAACGGAAGCATAACATGTCTGAGTACAGACAACTACAAAAGAAAAAGGCTATGAAGCCTGACTATCTACAAGATCCTACAAGGGTACAAGATCGTAGCTGAGGTAACAAGCTAAACGTCGAAGTCCACGCGGAACCACTAGCGAGACTGAGGTCTCTCTGCAAAAACATAAATTAAGCAAACGTGAGTACAAAGGTACTCAGCAAGACTTACATCAGAACTAGCTACATATGCATCAGTATCAACAAAGGGGGTGGTGGAGTTTGACTGCAACAAGCCAGCTTGACTCGGTGGCTATCCTAAACTACGACTGCAAGTAACTCTTTTGAGGTGGCGCACACGAGTCCACATATTCACCAATCAATACACCACTATGGATCCGCTCCCGTCTCCCTACGAGAAGGCCATCCATAGCACTCACGCTTATCTTGCGTGTTTTAGAGTATCCACTTTCACTTGTCTATGAACTGTAATAGGCAACCCAGAAGTCCATTTTCGCGGACACGTTTATTCGAATAGATTATATATAACCCTGCAGGGGTGTACTTCTTCACACATGTTTCCACCACTTAGCGTCTGCACACGACATGTGCTCGGCAGACTTCAAGCGAAAGCCGACGTGGGTGTAGACCACGACCTAACCAACCACTCAAGTCTCTCGTCCATGTTTATCGCCTATTTGGGTTCCATCCGTGGGGAGATCCGGCCGGGGTGTCGCTGACGGCCCTAAACGATGTGTACAGGGTTCCCGCGTCACCAAACGGGCGACCGGTACACCGTGCCACGTACCTCCCGTGTCACAGCCCACCCCGAGGGTCAGCGCTGCGCACGACCTCCAGTAAACTACAAACACCAGAAACTAGTTGCAATTCCTGGACAAAGAACAAGGGCAGTCAATAAGTCGAGCGGGGTGATATTTCAGGGCCCAATGTGTGGTAGTAGCTGTTTCATGGATCAACCAACACAGAACTCAGTTCCTGAGGACGGTTCCAATGAGACAACCCACCATGTACTCCTACATGGCCTCTCATCGCTACCTTTACCAAATCGTGTTCACACACTTAGCTCTCAACAGTAAGACATGTTCACCACCTTCCAATTCATCCCCGATGAATCAGACCTGACACAACTCTAAGCAATAGCAGGCATAACCAGAAAGTATGAATGAGTAGGCACAACATGGCTCAAACAACTCCTACTCATACTAGTGGGTTTCAACTATTTACTGTGGCAATGACGGGTCATGCAGTGGAAAGGGGTTCAACTACCGCAGCAGGTAACAATTGAAGCGTTGTTGTCCTAATGCAGTAAAAGAGAGCAAGAGCGAGAGAGTGGGATTGTATCGGAATGCTCAATGGGGTTTTGCTTGACTGGCACTTCTGAAGATATTAATAGCTCTTCATCGGTGTCATCGAACTCATCGTCGGAACGTCGTCTACTGAGAGGGGACAAAACCGACAAACAGAGAAAGAACACAATCAATGCAATGCAACAATATGATGCATGAACATGACATGGCAACATGCTGTGGATTGAGCTAATGCAACTAGCAACACAATTAAATGAAGTTGGTTTGAACCCAAGATTCAAATTCAAACTCCATATGTGATTATTTAATTGTCATTTAATTTATTTGACCTGATCAGCAGGTTTAACATCTTCAAACATGCATGAAAAAGCCATAAACAGATTCCTTGAATTTTTCTGATCATTTTTCATATGTAAATTATTTTCATCTGAGCTATGGTTGATTTTATACGATTTTTAGAAGTTTTAGCTATTTTCTGAAATAAATAAATCATTTCTGATTTATTTAAAATTCTAGAAAATAGATACTGCGTCAGCATTGAGTAAGCATGACGTCAGTAGGGTCAAAGGGCTGCCCTGGGTCAAACCTGACCAGTGGGGCCCACTGGTCAGTGACCCACTAGCTAACAGGGTTAGTTAGTTGTTAAACTAACACTAACTAGACTGTTGGTGGGGCCTGGGCCCACATGTCAGTCTCTCAGGGCCTAATTAAGTTTAGTTTTAACTAAACTAATTTAACAGGGGTTGGCCCCACATGTCAGTGACTCATAGAGCTAAGCACAGAGATTAGTACTTAATGAAAACCTAAACTAAAACTAATCAACGGCCGGCCCCACATGTCATGGACACAGGGGGGGTCCAGCCGGGGTCAAGGTGGTCAAACCCACCGGCGGCTCGACGCCGGCGAGGTCGAACGCGGCGGAGGGCGTCGGAAAACCGCCTCCGACGACCATTCGAGCGGCGGAGGGCACCTACAGGATGCGCAGGATCTTGCGCATCCAACGCACTAGGCGGCAGCAGCTGGGGTGGCCAGAATCGTCGCCGGCATCGAGCCCGGCGGCGGCCGGAGTTCGGGCACCGACGAAATAGGTGCTACGGGGCACGGGGAGGTGAGCTGGTGGGTGCATTCGGCTCCTGAGAGCTCGGTGAGCACGTTGGGGTGCACATCCGCGGGCTGTGGTAACTATGGCCATGGCGGCGGCATCGTCGGCGGCGGTGAGGTCGGGCATCAGTGGTGGAGCTAGCTAGGATGCACGTACAGCAGTGGAAAAAGAGGGGAAGGACTCAGCAGCTCACAGGGAGGACGGAGAGAGGTTCAGCGGGCTCGGGGAAGTCTTGACCGGAACAAATCGACGGCGATGAACACGGCACCCGAGGTTGAAGACGATGACGTAGACGACGAAGCGGAGCCCTCCGGCTTGATTCCTTCGTCTTGGGGATGTGGTGCTCAGTTGCGGGGCTTCTAGACACGGCGAAGGGGCAAGGGGACGGCGGTGGGCGCGGTGTTCTCGGCGGCACGACCATGGCGGCTTCGGCCATCGTTCGGGAGGGACGAGGGAGGGAGGAAGGGGGCGAGTGAGAGGTCAGATCGATCCGGACGGCAGTGGGGTGGTCATCCGCGGCGTCGCGCTGGCGAGGGGAGGGCCAGGCAGGCAGGTGGCGTGGAGGCACGGCCGTGCGCGCGCGCCGGCCACACGCCTGGCCGACTGGCGCCAGGAGGACGACGGCGGTGGTGGGCTGGTGGACTGGGCTGACCTCTTGGGCCGCCAGGTGGGCTGCACAGGTAAGTGCTCTCTCTCTTTTTCTAAAATAGTTTCTGTTTTCTGTTATCTATTTCTTTTATAACTTTGTGGCTTTTCTAAAAATGCTTAGGCACTTTCAAAAATCACTAAACTGCTCATGCCCACTGTTTAGCATATAACCAACATGGAACATTTCAGTTTAGGATTATTTGGACATTTAGAATAATTAGTAGCATTTAAATGCCCAAATGCAAATACTTTATGATTTAATTCAAAAATCCAGAATGGTCCAAGAAATAGGTGCAACATTTTTGGCAGAGGGTTTTAATCAATCCAAAAATGATGAACTTTTCCCAAGGCATTTTGGGTTTATTGAAAAAGATTTTAATTTGACCCTAGTTGAGTTCATTTAGTGCTAGGGTTTGATCAATCCCCAATTCCAGTTTAAAGAAAAGTTTAGACATGATGCAGCAACCAATCTAGCACTAGGCAGACAGGAGCTAGGGATGTGACAACTCACCCCCACTAAAACAAGAATCTCGTCCCGAGATTCAAGCGTAGGGTAAGAAATCAAAGGGAACACAAAGCCATCACAATCTTCACGATCCAATTTTCCTTTTCGGAGGTGTTGATTTATGGCATCACATTGATCTTGTCATCCTTGCTTTATGATCTTCATCCAACCAGATGATAACGGAGACATACTCTGTAGAAATCGATCTTCCCGAAGATCGAGGAACTCAAGATCAACTCAAGGATTGAGACGTCGAAACATCCCTTGAGCTGAGACACGGAACACACATCCAGAGGGATGGAGTGAAGCAAATGATGAAGGTTCACTCGGTAGGAAATAATTCCACACCTAAGAAGATGGTGATCGATGTCATCAGACGGGGCACCTTAGCGAGGGTGACTCGTAGAGTTATTCCCTTAAGTGGCAAAAAGAATTACTTTTGATATAGAGATCATTGAAACTCTCTATACCAGCCTAAGGCAAACCACAATCGATAGTTTAAAGGAGTTCGGAAGAATGACATGCTCGGGCCAGAATGGATGATGTGGACTACATTGTTGAAGACAACACAAGGGATGATTTTGGTTATCATCGGAAATGGATGGGACTCATGGCAAGTCCATTGCTGAAGATAATCCTGAACAACAGTGATTGAGAACGGTAACCCATGGAGAATTGGCACATTGGCGGTGCAAGCTGGGAACAAAATGCAAATGCTGGGAATGATTCTGGTAACTGGGAAGAATCCCAACAGTAGAGAGTAAATCTACTCTGTAGGGGTTATAGCATAACCAAGAGCACTGGGAGCAATTCCGGTTGGTGTCGAGGATAACACCTAGTGCTTGTGCGTGCTCTCAAGAACTTGAGTATTCCCATATCCATCAAGGTTTTACCAATATCCGTGTCAAGGATCCTGGCAACACAACATGATACCATGATGAACAACGATGGACGATGCAGATGCAAAGGAAGATAACATTTTCTCAGATTTCACCTCAGCAGAGTCAGGGGCAAAATCTGGATGATCGACCGAGAGACATTTAGCACTCCGCTTCTAATGTTCTCCTTGATGTGCTAGCACAAACCATTCATGGTACCTAGAACATCAAGTAAAGGTCGGACTTCAGGAGCACAAAAATCCATAAGGGACAACTAGGAAGTAAATCCTACGAAATCCTTATGGGGAAGTGGCCAACTTCGTCAATCAAGATACTACAACGATAGGTCTTCCGGCTGGGTGTGTTGGCCACGACATCCACTTTACCGGTTATCGAGAGACTAATATTATAGTTCTTGGAAGATTCTCCAACCATCATATCTGCCTGAGATTCAGATCTGGTTGGTGTCAGGATACTCCAGACTCATCGAGTCTAGAAAGAAAAATGAAAGTTTGCAACACAAATCGATGAGATGACGTTGTGAGGTTCTCGGGGAATGAACTGTGATAGTAAGCTCCAAAACATGAGCTGATTCTGCTTCACACATGTGAACACGCTGTCGCAGACAAGCGTGACCACATAGTGGTCTTACAAAATACTACCGAGTTTAGATTGGGAATCATCATTGGAGATAGCGAAGTCATGTGCATGACCTAGGATTAGCACAACAGACTTCTTTTTCTTGAACATCTCAATCAGTGGCTTGGTGTGCTAGGGACACATATGGAATGAAGATGATCAGCCTATCAGACCATAGAATACTTCGCACGTATGCATGACTGAGTTGGGATGATTCCAGAGGAGGTGGAAACATGTTTTCTCGAATTCACGGCGGCAACTTGCATCAAATGCACATGAATTAGAGGAAGTCACTTCTTTCTTCCGTACCTATGCTTCACGAACGGGTCATGAAGATAATGCTTATAAAAGTTTCCAATACTAACTGGATGTTCAACCTAGATCATGGAGAAGATAACAATGTTGCTGATGGTCTCAACAACAATTCATCCAGGTTTCTGTTGGGGAACGTTGCATGGGAAACAAAAATTTTCCTACGCTCACCAAGATCAATCTAGGAGATGCATCTACGAGGGAAGAGTCGGATCCACATACCCTTGTAGATCGCTAAGCGGAAGCGTTGCTAGAACGCGGTTGATGGAGTCGTACTCGCGGCGATTCAAATCGCGGAAGATCCGATCTAGCGCCGAACGGACGGCGCCTCCGCGTTCAACACACGTACGGCTTGATGACGCCTTCACCTCCTCGATCCAGCAAGCGATGGTGAAGTAGTAACTTGAGTCCTCCGGCAGCACGATGGCGTGGTGGAGGTGGTGGTGGAGAAAACTCAGCAGGGCTTCGCCAAGCACTGCGGAGAAGAAGATATGCTATGAGGGAGAGGAGAGGCAGCGCCAAGGCACGTAGGGGTGTGGCTGCCCTCTCTCTCCCTCTCTATATATAGGGGGAGGGGAGAAGTGGAGGCGCCCCTAGGGTTTCCCCTAGGGGGTGGCGGCCACAAGGGAGAGGGGGGGGGCTAGGGTTTGGGTGGCCCCCCCTAGGCGCCTTGCCCCCAAAGCCAGAGGGGGCCGGCTGCCCTAGGGGCGCCCCCACCCTCCTAGTTGCGTGGGAGGCCTGTGGGGGGGGGGGGGCGCACAGCCCCTGTGTGGGCTGATGTGCCTCCCCCCTTTTGGCCCATGAGGCCCGCAACACTTGCCGGGACCCCCCGAAACTCCTTTCGGTCATCCGACGACTCCCCGGTGCTCCCCGGTGCTCCCCGGAACACTTCCGGACTCCGATTCCCATCATCCAATATATCAATCTTCATCCCCGGACCATTCCGGAGTTCCTCGTCACGTCCGGGATCTCATCCGGGACTCCGAACAACCTTAGGTTACCAACATAACGACTCGACTATACTTATATCATCACCAAACGTTAAGTGTGTAGACCCTGCGGGTTCGAGAACTATGCAGACATGACCGAGACACCTCTACGGTCAATAACCAATAGCGGGACCTGGCCCATATTGGTTCCCACATATTCTACGAAGATCTTATTGATTGAACCTCGATGTCAAGGATTCAGACAATCCCGTATATAGTTCCCTTTGTCTGTCGGTATGTTACTTGCCCGAGATTCGATCGTCGGTATCTCTATACCTAGTTCAATCTCGTTACCGGCAAGTCTCTTTACTCGTTCCGTAATACAAGATCCCGTGATCAACTCATTGGTCACATTGCTTGCAAGCTCATTGTGATGTTGTATTACCGAGTGGGCCCTGAGATACCTCTCCGTCATACGGAGTGACAAATCCCAGTCTTGATCCATGCCAACTAAACAGACACCCAAGGAGATACCTGTAGAGCACCTTTATAGTCACCCAGTTACGTTGTGATGTTGGGTACACACAAGGTACTCTTCCGGTGTCAGTGAGTTGCATGATCTCATGGTCGTAGGAACATATACTTGACATGCAGAAAACAATAGCAATAAACTGACACGATCATATGCTACGTTTATCGTTTGGGTCTTGTCCATCACATCATTCTCCTAATGATGTGATCCCGTTATCAAATGACAACTCATGTCTATGGCTAGGAAACCGTAGCCATCTTTGATCAACGAGCTAGTCTAGTAGAGGCTCACAAGGGACACGGTGTTGTCTATGTATCCACACATGTATCTTAGTTTCCTATCAATACAATTCTAGCATGGATAATAAACGATTATCATGAACAAGGAAATATAATAATAACCAATTTATTATTGCCTCTAGGGCATATTTCCAACAGTCTCCCACTTGCACTAGAGTCAATAATCTAGTTCACATCGCTATGTGATTAACACTCATAGTTCACATCGCCATGTGACTAATACCCAAAGAGTTTACTAGAGTCAATAATCTAGTCCACATCGCTATGTGATTAACACTCATAGTTCACATCGCCATGTGACTAATACCCAAAGAGTTTACTAGAGTCAATAATCTAGTCCACATCACCATGTGATCAACACTCAATGAGTTCTGGGGTTTTATCATGTTATGCTTGTGAGAGAGGTTGTAGTCAATGGGTCTGCAACATGCAGATCCACACGTACTTCGCAAAAATCTATGTCATATTGTAGATGCTGCTACTTCGCTCCACTTGGTGCTATTCCAAATGGTTGCTCCACTATACGTATCCGGTTTTTCTACTCAGAGTTATCCGGATAGGTGTTAAAGCTTGCATCGACGTAACTCTTTACGTTGAACTCTTTATAACCTCCACAACCGAGAAACATTTCCTTATTCCTCTAAGGATAATTTTGACCGCTGTCCAGTGATCCACTCCTGGATCACACTTGTACCCCCTTGCCAGACTCGTGGCAAGGCACACATCAGGTGTGGCACACAGCATGGCATACCGTATAGAGCCTATGGCTAAAGCATAGGGGACGACTTTCGTCCTTTCTCTTTCTTCTGCCGTGGTCGAGCTTTGAGTCTTACTCAACTTCACACCTTACAATTCAGGCAAGGACTTCTTCTTTGACCGATCCATTTTGAACTCCTTCAAATATATGACAAGGTGTGTGCTCTTTGAAAGTCTAATCAGGCGTCTTGATCTATCTCTATAGATCTTGATGCCTAATATGTAAGCGGCTTTACCCAGGTCTTCCTTTGAAAAACTCCTTTCAAACAACCCTTTATGCTTTCCAGAATTTCTACATCATTTCGGATCAACAATATGTCATCCACATATACTTATCAGAAATGTTGTAGCGCTCCCACTCACTTTCTTGTAAATACAAGTTTCTTGTAAACTTTGTATAAACCCAAAAACTTTGATCACTCCATCAAAGCGTATGTTCTGACTCCGAGATGCTTGCTCTAGTCCATAGAAGGATCGCTGGAGCTAGCATACCTTTTAGCATCCTTAGGATCGGCAAAACCTTCTGATTGCATCACATACAACCTTTCCTTACGAAAACCGGTAAGGAAACTTGTTTTGACATCCATCTGCCAGATTTCCTTATCGAAAAATGCAGCCAATGCTACCATGATTCCGACGGACTTAAGCATCGCTACGGGTGAGAAAATCTCATCGTAGTCAACTCCTTGAACTTGTGAAAAACTCTTTGCCACAAGTCGAGCTTCATAGACGGTGACATTACCGTCCACGTCCGTCTTCTTCTCAAAGATCCATTTATTTTCAATGGCTTGCCGATCATCGGGCAAGTCCACCAAAGTCCATACTTTGTTATGATACATGGATCCTATCTCGGATTTCATGGCATCTAACCATTTGTCGGAACACGGGCCCACCATCGCTTCTCCATTGCTCGTAGGTTTCATCGTTGTCTAACAACATGACATCTAAGACAGGATTACCGTACCACTCAGGAGTAGTACATATCCTTGTCGACCTATGATGTTCGACAGTAACTTGATCCGAAGTTTCATGATCACTATCATTAGCTTCCTCTTCAACAGATGTGGGTTCCACAGAAACATCTTTCTGTGTTGCACCACTCTCCGTTCGAAGTAGAGGTTCAACAACCTCATCAAGTTCTATCTTCCTCCCACTCAATTCTTTCGAGAGAAACTCCTTCTCAAGAAAGGACCCGTTCTTAGCGACAAACACTTTGCCCTCGGATCTGAGATAGAAGGTATACCCAACTGTAACCTTTGGGTATCCTTTGAAGACGCATTTGTCCGCTTTGGGCTCGAGCTTTTCCGGCTGAAGCCACAAGCATCGCAGCCCCAAACATTTAAGAAACGACAACTTTGGTTTCTTGCCAAACCAATGTCCATTCGATGTCGTCTCAACGGACTTTAGATGGTGCCCTATATAAAGTGAATGCAGCTGTCTCTAATGCATAACCCCAAAATGATAGTGGCAGATTGGCAAGAGACATCATAAATCGCACCATATCTCATAAGGTTCGATTACGACGTTCGGACACACCATTACACTATGGTGTTCCAGATGGCTTCAACTGTGAAACAATTCCACATGTCTTAAGTGATTGCCAAACTCATAACTCAGATATTCTCCCTTGATCAGATCGTAGGAATTTGATCTTCTTGTTATGATGATTCCTAACTTCACTCTGAAATTGCTTGAACTTTTCAAACGTTTCAGACTTGTGCTTCATTAAGTATATATCCCCATATCTACTCAAGTCGTCAGTGAAGATGAGAAAACAACGATATCCCCTGCTCGCCTCAATCCTCATTGGATCACACACATCAACATGTGCGATTTCCAACAAGTCACTTGCCCGTCTCATTGAACATGAAAACGGGTCTCAGTCATCCTGCCCATGAGGCATGGCTCGCATGTGTCAAGCGATTCAAAATCAAATGACTCCAAACATCCATCAGCATGGAGTTTCTTCATGCACTTTACACCAATATGACCTATGCGGCAGTGCCACAAGAAAGTGGTACTATCATTATTAACTCTACATCTTTTGGCGTCAATATTATGAACATGTGTATTACTACGACCGAGATTCAATGAACCATTCACATAGGGTGCATGACCATGAAAGGTATTATTCATCTAAGCAGGATAACCATTATTCTCTAACTTAAATGAACAACCGTATCACAATGAACATGATCCAATCATATTCATGCTCAACGTAGACACCCGATAACTTTTATCTAGATTCAACACTAATCCCGAAGGTAGAGGGAGCGTGCGATGGTGATCACATCAACCTTGGAAACACTTCCAACACACATCGTCACCTCGCCCAGCCAGTCTCCGTTTAGTCTGTAGCTTTTGCTTCAAGTCACCAATAATAGCAACTGAACCGGTATCCAATACCCAGGTGCTACTAGGAGTACTAGTAAGGTACACATCAATGACACGTATATCAGATATACTTTGTTGAAGTTGCCAGCCTTCTTATCTACCATGTATTTAGGGTAGTTCCGCTACCAGTGACCGTTCCCCTTATAATAGAAGCACTTAGTCTCGGGTTTGGGTTCAACCTTGGGTCTCTTCACTAGAGCGGCAACTTGTTTGCCATTCATGAAGTTTCCCTTCTAGCCCTTGCCCTTCTTGAAACCAGTGGTCTTGTTAAACCATCAACATTTGATGCTCCTTCTTGACTTCTACCTTTGCGGTCTTAGGCACCGCGAACAAACCCGGGATCATCTCTATCCCTTGCATGTCATAGTTCATCACGAAGTTCTAGTAGCTTGGTGATAGTGACTAGAGAACTCTGTCAATCACTATCTTATCTGGAAGATAAACTCCCACTCGATTCAAGCGATTGAAGCACCCAGATATTCTGAGTACATGCTCACTGTCTGAGCAATTCTCCTCCATCTTTGTAAGGCAAAGAACTTGTCAGAGGTCATACCTCTCAACACAGGTATGAGCTTGAAATACCAATTTCAGCTCTTGGAACATCTCATATGTTCCATGGCGTTCAAAACGTCATAGGAATCCCGATTCTAAGTCGTAAAGCATGGCACACTAAACTATCAAGTAGTCATCAGAATGTGTCTGCCAGATGTTCACAACATCCATAGACGACGCTCGAGGGGTTGGTACACCGAGCGATGCATTGAGGACGTAAGCCTTCTGTGCAGCAGTGAGGACATTCCTCAGATTACGGACCTAGTCCGCAAAATTGCTTACAATAACTTTCAACTTATTCTTTCTCTAGGAACGTATTAAACAGGGAGCTATAGTGCAAGCTATTGATCTACAACATAATTTGCAAAGGCAACTTAGACTATTGTTCATGATAAGTGAGTTTAACTAATCAAATTACTTATAACTCCCACTCAAATTGACATCCCTCTGGTCATCCGAGCGTGACATGATCCAAATCCACCAACCCAAGTCCGATCATCACGTGAGATGAGGTGGTGTCAATGGTGAACATCTTCATGTTGATCATATCTACTATATGACTCATGCTCGACCTTTCGGTCTTCCGTGTTCCGAGGCCATGTCTGTACATGCTAGGCTCGTCAAGTCTAACCCGAGTGTTCTGCATGTGCAAAACTGGCTTGCACCCGTTGTATGCGAACGTAGAGTCTATCACACCCGATCATCACGTGGTGCTTCGAAACGACGAACCTTCGCAACGGCGCACACTTGGGGGGAACACAATTTTATCTTGAAATTTTAGTGAGGGATCATCTTATAATGCTACCGTCGTCCTAAGCAAAATAAGATGCATAAAAGGATTAACATCACATGCAAATCATAAGTGACACGATATGGCCATCAACTCGTGCTTTTGATCTCCATCTCCAAAGCACCGGCATGATCTCCATCGTCACCGGCGTAACACCATGATCCCCATCATCATGATCTCCATCATCGTGTCGCCATCGGGGTTGTCGCGCGCCCACCATGTTCTTACTACTATTGCTACCGTTTAGCGATAAAGTAAAGCATTACATAGCGTTTAATGATTGACACGCAGGTCATACAAAAATTAAAGACAACCCTATGGCTCCTGCCGGTTGCCGTATACATCGACATGCAAGTCGATATTAACTATTACAACATGATCATCTCATACATCAAATATATCTCATCATGTCTTTGGCCATATCATATCACATACATACCCTGCAAAAACAAGTTAGACGTCCTCTAATTTGTTGTTGCATGTTTTACGTGGCTGCTATGGGTATCTAGCAAGAACGCTTCTTACCTACGCAAAGCCACAACGGTGATATTTAAGTTGCTATTTAACCTTCTACAAGGACCGCCTTCGTCGAATCCGATTCAACTAAGATAGGAGAGACAGACACCTGCCAGCCATCTTATGCAACAAAAGTCGCATGTCTGTCGATGGAACCGGTCTCATGTACGTGGACATGTAAAGTTGGTCCGGGCCGCTTCATCCCATAATGCCGCTGAATCAAGAAAGACCAAAGAGGGAAGCAATCTAAACATCAACGCCCACAAACCCCTTTGTGTTCTACTCGTGAAAGCATCTACACAAGAACCTAGCTCATGATGCCACTGTTGGGGAACGTTGCATGGGAAACAAAAAATTTCCTACGCTCACCAAGATCAATCTAGGAGATGCATCTACGAGGGAAGAGTCGGATCCACATACCCTTGTAGATCGCTAAGCGGAAGCGTTGCTAGAACGCGGTTGATGGAGTCGTACTCGCGGCGATTCAAATCGCGGAAGATCCGATCTAGCGCCGAACGGACGGCGCCTCCGCGTTCAACACACGTACGGCTTGATGACGCCTTCACCTCCTCGATCCAGCGAGCGATGGTGAAGTAGTAACTTGAGTCCTCCGGCAGCACGATGGCGTGGTGGAGGTGGTGGTGGAGAAAACTCAACAGGGCTTCGCCAAGCACTGCGGAGAAGAAGATATGCTACGAGGGAGAGGAGAGGCAGCGCCAAGGCACGTAGGGGTGTGGCTGCCCTCTCTCTCCCTCTCTATATATAGGGGGAGGGGAGAAGTGGAGGCGCCCCTAGGGTTTCCCCTAGGGGGTGGCGGCCACAAGGGAGAGGGGGGGGGCGGCTAGGGTTTGGGTGGCCCCCCCTAGGCGCCTTGCCCCCAAAGCCAGAGGGGGCCGGCTGCCCTAGGGGCGCCCCCACCCTCCTAGCTGCGTGGGAGGCCTGTGGGGGGGCGCATAGCCCCTGTGTGGGCTGATGTGACTCCCCCCTTTTGGCCCATGAGGCCCGCAACACTTGCCGGGACCCCCCGAAACTCCTTTCGGTCATCCGACGACTCCCCGGTGCTCCCCGGTGCTCCCCGGAACACTTCCGGACTCCGATTCCCATCATCCAATATATCAATCTTCATCCCCGGACCATTCCGGAGTTCCTCGTCACGTCCGGGATCTCATCCGGGACTGCGAACAACCTTCGGTTACCAACATAACGACTCGACTATACTTATATCATCACCAAACGTTAAGTGTGTAGACCCTGCGGGTTCGAGAACTATGCAGACATGACCGAGACACCTCTACGGTCAATAACCAATAGCGGGACCTGGATGCCCATATTGGTTCCCACATATTCTACGAAGATCTTATCGATTGAACCTCGATGTCAAGGATTCAGACAATCCCGTATATAGTTCCCTTTGTCTGTCGGTATGTTACTTGCCCGAGATTCGATCGTCGGTATCTCTATACCTAGTTCAATCTCGTTACCGGCAAGTCTCTTTACTCGTTCCGTAATACAAGATCCCGTGATCAACTCATTGGTCACATTGCTTGCAAGCTCATTGTGATGTTGTATTACCGAGTGGGCCCTGAGATACCTCTCCGTCATACGGAGTGACAAATCCCAGTCTTGATCCATGCCAACTAAACAGACACCCAAGGAGATACCTGTAGAGCACCTTTATAGTCACCCAGTTACGTTGTGATGTTGGGTACACACAAGGTACTCTTTCGGTGTCAGTGAGTTGCATGATCTCATGGTCGTAGGAACATATACTTGACATGCAGAAAACAATAGCAATAAACTGACACGATCATATGCTACGTTTATCGTTTGGGTCTTGTCCATCACATCATTCTCCTAATGATGTGATCCCGTTATCAAATGACAACTCATGTCTATGGCTAGGAAACCGTAGCCATCTTTGATCAACGAGCTAGTCTAGTAGAGGCTCACTAGGGACACGGTGTTGTCTATGTATCCACACATGTATCTTAGTTTCCTATCAATACAATTCTAGCATGGATAATAAACGATTATCATGAACAAGGAAATATAATAATAACCAATTTATTATTGCCTCTAGGGCATATTTCCAACAGTTTCCATATAGATGGAATTCCATGACAATGTGAACAAAGTGATAGCATTGGTCAGACCCAAAGATATAATGGTGTATGCTCAAGGGAACGACCATGAGTAAGACAACATTACGAATATCGTTGGTTCTGATTTGACTTGACGATAACCCATACTCAAATCAAAGTTTGGACAAGGCAATAGATCCACAAATGATCATGGGGATCAATTGGAGAAGATATCATCTATCTTCAATACACACACAAGATATCCCTTTGGAGTGAGCTATGTGGGTTAAGCTTTTATCTTCCAACTCTCCAAGTTGTTGTTTAGCTTAACCAACTAGTTCGGGGTAGCCAACACAGATTCTTGGAGAAGTGGTGGTTTATAAGAAACCAACTTGATCACGAGCTTAACATAACAGTCAGGGAACAACCCGGTAACACTTCCGATAAGATATTTGGAAAATCACGAACCACCGATATGTTACTAAGCTCGAGAACAATCTTGCTTTTCAGGGCCAGACGATATGATCAAAAGGACGAGGGATTTATGCAATCCTAACTCATTGATCAACGAGTGCACCAGAAAAATGGACTAGGTAGCACGGTCAATCTTAGAATGGTGATTAGTAACCAACACACTAAGAATGAAATTGTTGTCATTTAACCGCCAAGCAACGAGATTGCTAGGGGTATTGATTTCACACATCACAATTCACTTGTTGATATTCCGGCTACGATAACACGGAGACCGAGGAATGAACGATAATGGCGAGAAGTATCACCTTATCAAAAGTTCATAGGAGGTGGTGAAATTCTCATGACATTCTTGACATAAAGATGGTAATACTCCAGGATAGAACAGTTTAGAAGCTGGATTAGCGTTCTTCATCTGCGAAGTACAACTTCTTTGACCCAATCCTGGATATGGATAAGGTACTGGAGTTTGTTTCTCCTAGCCATTCCAGAATAGAATGGCTTGATGGACCACAAGAGTAAAAGGCATCGATGAACACAAGTGCACGACTACTCCTGACTATCAACTGATAGACGAAGGTCATAAAACAATTGAAAAGGGACAACTCAAAGGAACATATATCTTTCCGAGTTGTGGATGCATAGACTAGCATGTCGAACGAGTTCAACATATTTCTTCCGGATAACCCATGCAGAAAGGTAGAATTGGCAGAATCACAATGTGGAATGGAGAACTCATCAAGAGCACTCTGGTTGTGGTCTTTTGGTTCAAAAGAACTTCTGCCATAACGGTTCATGGTATTGGAAGAATGACATACCACGGACCTCGAGGACTATCACAAGGTTACTAATATCCTATAGGAACGAGCAAATACTATCAACATGAGGTAAGTAGGGTGAAGCTCGGGTTCAAGAACCCAGGAATAGAATACCTACCAACTAAATAGCATCACGGGATGCTTTCGAGAATGATGGCCAAAAATCATCACACTGGAATATAAAACATTGCTGGATTACTGGGTGATCTTCTAAGATACTTAGGGTCATAATAATAACTCCAACATATGTGTCGAGGTAACAGAGTACCACAACTCACCGTCTAGTGTGGTTAATCTGGTCTAAAAGGACATTAAAAATAGGTAGGAATGATTTGCAAATGCATCAGATTGTTTAGAGACCTGGGATGACTCAGACAGCATAATGGCTGCAAATGCTCGAAAATACTTTTGAGATCCAAGCAGAAGGGTAGCATATCCACTTAACATCACCATGTCAAGGTTCTGAGACCAACAGTTGAGCAACAGAAGTAGAATAAACTGAACTGAGAGTTGAATCCACAATTAACGTGATCCTAATGGACAGAAGAGAAAGCCTAGTTCTTAATCCCCGTAGAATAGAAGAAGGTGACTCAGATCAGAAGGTCATAGGGTAAAGGAGTAAAAAGAGCCTTACGTTCCCTTCCACAATCAATTCCCTTAATATAACTAAAGAGTTTCTAGACACGATTTCGACCTATTTGGCTTACTAATCCTACAGGCAGTCAGGCTCTGATACCAAAGCTGTCAGGACCCCGATCCTAAGTCACACAGGTCTAGCCTGTAACACACCATATCACTTTGCGGCCTCACGCACGGTATCCCCACGGGTGCCACCTTACCTGGCCCGGGACCGTTTGCGCATTTTGGCACACGTATATGATAGTGTCGCTAGCATCCATATGACAGAGAACCCGGGCCGACATGACCAGTTATAAACCAAAAGTGGCACTAAATTACAGAGACAGGCATACATGACCCAACAACGAACGTGTCGGTCATCAACGTATGAATCCAAGTCGTAGCAAGCTACAAGGACTTAAAGGAACAACGCGTGACATTTCCCCTAAGGGACAGACACAGGAACGAAGAAGGACACATGCCGGCCAGCCTAAGTGTTCCGGAGCAGTAGCAAGCTACCAAGGCTCAGTGGAAGCACTAGGAGACATTTCCCTGTAAGATAGGCTACCAAAGGTAAACAACTAGGTGTCGGATCCCACACATAGCAATACACATTACACGTACGCATAACATGCAAGTATGTGCTGTACAACATGGCATCACAACATAACTCAACAACTCATATAGATAAGGCCCAGAAGAGCCATCATAGCATTTATTACAAGCAGAGGTCACATGACCCAACATACAGAGCATACAGGCAACGGAAGCATAACATGTCTGAGTACAGACAACTACAAAAGAAAAAGGCTGTGAAGCCTGACTATCTACAAGATCCTACAAGGGTACAAGATCGTAGCTGAGGTAACAAGCTAAACGTCGAAGTCCATGCGGAACCACTAGCGAGACTGAGGTCTCTCTGCAAAAACATAAATTAAGCAAACGTGAGTACAAAGGTACTCAGCAAGACTTACATCAGAACTAGCTACATATGCATCAGTATCAACAAAGGGGGTGGTGGAGTTTGACTGCAGCAAGCCAGCTTGACTCGGCGGCTATCCTAAACTACGACTGCAAGTAACTCTTTTGAGGTGGTGCACACGAGTCCACATATTCACCAATCAATACACCACTATGGATCCGCTCCCGTCTCCCTACGAGAAGGCCATCCATAGCACTCACGCTTATCTTGCGTGTTTTAGAGTATCCACTTTCACTTGTCTATGAACTGTAATAGGCAACCCAGAAGTCCATTTCCGCGGACACGGCTATTCGAATAGATTATATATAACCCTGCAGGTGTGTACTTCTTCACACATGTTTCCACCACTTAGCGTCTGCACACGACATGTGCTCGGCAGACTTCAAGCGAAAGCCAACGTGGGTGTAGACCACGACCTAACCAACCACTCAAGTCTCTCGTCCAGGTTTATCGCCTATTTGGGTTCCATCCGTGGGGAGATCCGGCCGGGGTGTCGCTCATGGCCCCAAACGATGTGTACAGGGTTCCCGCGTCACCAAACGGGCGACCGGTACACCGTGCCACGTACCTGCCGTGTCACAGCCTACCCCGAGGGTCAGCGCTGCACACGACCTCCAGTAAACTACAAACACCAGAAACTAGTTGCAATTCCTGGACAGAGAACAAGGGCAGTCAATAAGTCGAGCGGGGTCATATTTCAGGGCCCAATGTGTGGTAGTAGCTGTTTCATGGATCAACCAACACAGAACTCAGTTCCTGAGGACGGTTCCAATGAGACAACCCACCATGTACTCCTACATGGCCTCTCATCGCTACCTTTACCAAATCGTGTTCACACACTTAGCTCTCAACAGTAAGACATGTTCACCACCTTCCAATTCATCCCCGATGAATCAGACCTGACACAACTCTAAGCAATAGCAGGCATAACCAGAAAGTATGAATGAGTAGGCACAACATGGCTCAAACAACTCCTACTCATACTAGTGGGTTTCAACTATTTACTGTGGCAATGACGGGTCATGCAGTGGAAAGGGGTTGAACTACCGCAACAGGTAACAATTGAAGCGTTGTTGTCCTAATGCAGTAAAAGAGAGCAAGAGCGAGAGAGTGGGATTGTATCAGAATGCTCAATGGGGTTTTGCTTGCCTGGCACTTCTGAAGATATTAATAGCTCTTCATCGGTGTCATCGAACTCATCGTCGGAACGTCGTCTACTGAGAGGGGACAAAACCGACAAACAGAGAAAGAACACAATCACTGCAATGCAACAATATGATGCATGAACATGACATGGCAACATGCTGTGGATTGAGCTAATGCAACTAGCAACACAATTAAATGAAGTTGGTTTGAACCCAAGATTCAAATTCAAACTCCATATGTGATTATTTAATTGTCATTTAATTTATTTGACCTGATCAGCAGGTTTAACTTCTTCAAACATGCATGAAAATGCCATAAACAGATTCCTTGAATTTTTCTGATCATTTTTCATATATAAATTATTTTCATCTGAGCTATGGTTGATTTTATACGATTTTTAGAAGTTTTAGCTATTTTCTGAAATAAATAAATCATTTCTGATTTATTTAAAATTCCAGAAAATAGATACTGTGTCAGCATTGAGTAAGCACGACGTCAGTAGGGTCAAAGGGCTGCCCTGGGTCAAACCTGACCAGTGGGGCCCACTGGTCAGTGACCCACTAGCTAACAGGGTTAGTTAGTTTTTAAACTAACACTAACTAGACTGTTGGTGGGGCCTGGGCCCACATGTCAGTCTCTCAGGGCCTAATTAAGTTTAGTTTTAACTAAACTAATTCAACAGGGGTTGGCCCCACGTGTCAGTGACTCATAGAGCTAAGCACAGAGATTAGTACTTAATGAAAACCTAAACTAAAACTAATCAACGGCCGGCCCCACATGTCATGGACACAGGGGGGGTCCAGCCGGGGTCAAGGTGGTCAAACCCACCGGTGGCTCGACGCCGGCGAGGTCGAACGCGGTGGAGGGCGTCGGAAAACCGCCTCCGACGACCATTCGAGCGGCGGAGGGCACCTACAGGATGCGCAGGCTTTTGCGCATCCAACGCACTAGGCGGCAGTAGCTGGGGTGGCCGGAATCGTCGCCGGCGTCGAGCCCGGCGGCGACCGAAGTTCGGGCACCGACGGAATAGGTGCTACGGGGCACGGTGAGGTGAGCTGGTGGGTGCATTCGGCTCCTGAGATCTCGGTGAGCATGTTGGGGTGCACATCCGTGGGCTGTGGTAACTATGGCCACGGCGGCGGCATCGTCGGCGGTGATGGGCCTCGAACCCCTCGTTGGATTACCCCAAGTGGAAGGTGTAAGATGCAGTAAGTAGAAGTGTTTTCCCTTAGCAAAGATGCCAAGGATCGAATCCCCAGAGACTCCTAGGTTCAACAGGTAGGTGTCAACTGCTAACAGCGCAATTAGCAATCAATGTGGACGTGCACACAGATACAAATAACTTTGCTCCCAACGAGTACAGAGAGGTTGTCAATCTCTCCGGCCTTGCAGTTCACAAAGGGTTAAAAGCAATATGATAGTAGTGATAGATAGTATTTTGCAATAGTAAATAAAATAGCGGAAAAGTAAATAGTGTATGTGATCAATGATGGTAATATGGACCGGAGTCACATGATGTTCACTAGTGATGTCTCTCTCCCAAAAGACGATAAAACAGCTATGTGAGGTAACAAATTACAGCTGGGCAATTGACAGGACCACGAACGCAAACCAATGCTGACTACATTGCAAGAAAGGTTGAGGTTCAAAGCATGGGCGGTACGCCAAAGTAAGTTGACCGAAATCCATCAATATCTACTACTAATCATCCACCTTGAGATATCTATCCAGAACATCTCGCTGGTATTAAGTTGCGAGTCCCACCCATAGTGTAAACTCAATGCAACAGACAACTGCATTAAAAGAACTTTGTGTAAAGTAAACAATCCTTGCACCCGCGGGCACAAGCACCGTTTTTTCCCCCTTGTGGCAACAACACATCCCCTAGACTCATGTTTCTGTCACTCAAGCTAGTCATCGAGGGGCATGAACCCACAATCGAGCATAACGTTCCCTCTTCGAGTCACTACCTACTACTTGGCCAAAGCAATAAATAACAACGGATAACATGCAAGAACTACTTATGAACTAAAATATAAAAGAGGTGAATCAAATATATTACTCAAGATCAATCTGAACATAATCTCATAATCCATCGGATCCCAGCAAACTCAACATAGCAACAGCATAAGGATTACATAGGTGCCTCGATCATGTAGGGCAGCTCACGAGGACTAATTAGTGAAGCACAAGAACGGGAGGAGAACATCACATAGCTACTGGTCATGGACTCATGGTCCAAGGGAGACTACTCACGAGTCATCCGGGAGGCGTCCATGGTGGTGGAGAAGCTCCCGGTGGTGATCCTCCCCTCCGGCAGGGTGCCGGGAAGAGTTCTCCTGGTGCTCCCGATCTTGGAAGCGGCAGCGGCGGCGGAACAGAGATGGGATCGCGAAATGAAGTCCTGTTTCAAGGGTTACGGGGGACCCTTTAAATATCTGCCAAAGTAGGGCACCGGGGGGCTCTCGGGGGGCCGAGGCGCCCCCCCGGCGTGGCCCCGGGGGGGGGGGGGCTCCCACAGGGCGCCTGGAGCCCCTGTGGCCCCCCAGGCTCCCCTTCGGAAGCAGTGTCGTTCCCGGAACGCTGATTTTTTATATATTTTTTCTGTATTTTTCTGGGCAGTTCTCGAAACGTGAAAACCTGAAATACAAAAGCAGCCGAAAACAGAAATTGGCACTGGGGTGCACTGGATTAGTAAGTTAGTCCAAATATGATCAAAAGTGTATGGAAGTGTATGAATATCATAGCAATATCACCCAAAAGTGGCATGGAGCAAGCAGAAATTATAGATACATTTTGGACGTATCAACATCCCCAAGCTTAATTCCTGCTCGTCCTTGAGTAGGTAAATGATAACAAGAATAATTTCTGTGGTGACATGCTATTAACCATATAAGACTTTCTCATAGTCATATGACAAATGCTTACTGAGACAATGATTCTAAAGCAACTAAGTTGTCTCAAGAGAAAATCACAAATGACTGAAAGTTTTACAACATGAAACTGAAACATCAAAAAGATTTGCATTGAACATGATGTGCAAATATGATCAAGTGATATCTAGCTTGCCCCCTTTAGTGATGCAAAACATAAGTGCAGGGGCACCTTCAAGGTTTAAGTGATGACTAGATACAATCATTTCAAAATAAACGATATCACAATCATGCAAAAGACAATGCTACTTTGGAACAATGCACATTACACTCAGAATGACAATCATGCTCTCAGTGGTTGGTGCTTAAAGTGCTAGAGCTTTTTATTATGAAACATGGAAGCAATTGTGTCAACGGTAGTAGTACTTCATATGTGTCATGCATAAAACATCTTATAAGTTGCAAGCCTCATGCATCAAATACTAATAGTGCTCGCTCCTTGTCCTAATTAGCTCGGATCCCCATGGGTTATCATTGCATTGCATATGTTTTAACCAAGTGTCACAAAGGGGTACCTCTATGCCACCTGTACAAAGGTCCAAGGAGATAGATCGCATTTGATTTATCGTTTTTGATAGATCTCAACTTGAGGACATCCATACCGGGACAACATAGAAAATAGATGATGGACTCCTCTTTAATGCATACGCATATTCTCATAAGAGATTGAGGATTAAGGTCCAAGCTAAAACTTCCACCATGATGCATGGCTTTGGTTGGCGGCCCAATGTTCTTCTCTAACAATATGCATATTAATTCAACCCACGGTAAATCACCCTTACTTCAGACAAGACGAACATGCATAGCAACTCACATGATATTCAACAAAAGTGTGACAGTTGATGGCGTCCCCAGAAACATGGTTACCGCTCAGCAAGCAACTCATAAGAAATAAGATACATAAGCAACATATTCTTTACCACAATAGTTTTTAGGCTACTTTCCCATGAGCTATGTATTGCATGGTTGGTTTGCTTAGTGCAGGTGGAGGTTAGCAAAAGACTGGGAGCGACCAACTAAGATAGCAATGACGGTCATAATCATGCAGAGCGACAAAGCAATATTGAATCAGGCATGGTAGTTATATCGCTACTTAGAAACAAAAGATCATCAAGGCTTGACAGACTTTCTTTACAGTCTTGAATATGCGTGAGCATACGCCAAGTTAATCAAAATAAATTCTCGAAGGAAGATATTACTAAACCATACCACATCATAGGCAAACAAACCAAGTTGGTACTCCAATGACACATTGGGAACCCCCCAGCTACTTGAGATTAACCAAAAGAAAACCTGAACTACTAACCACCATCATGCAAGTAGCATCTTTATCATAGACACATTAACCAATGTAACGGAAGCAAACTCTCTTAATAAGGTGAGCATGGTAATTAAAGAGAGTTCAAGCAACCAACTAAATAAAAGTTCTTTGAAAGGATAAGCATGAATACTAAGAGCAAAGCACGATAGTAGCTATTAAAAGATAAAGAACACACACATCATAGATAGACATGAAAATTCTGTGTAATGTTCTAGGTAGAAGTGGAGCGTGTTTCTCTCCCACATAAAGGAATGCTGGGTTCCGACTCGTTATGAAAAACTAAAAGGAAAACTAAAAGCAAGACGCTCCAAGCATAGCACATAACACATGAAGTGATAAAAATATAGCGGAACGAAAGACGAACTGATAATGTTGATGGAGAAGGGGATGCACGGGGGGCATCCCCAAGCTTAGACGCTTGAGTCTCCTTGAATATTTCTTGGGGGTGCACGGGGGCATCCCCAAGCTTGAGCGCTTGACACTCCTGAATCTTTTTATCATCTTCCCTCGCACACTTGAAAACTCCCTTCATACATAACTCATTCATAATCTGATTAGCGAGGTTAGTACCCTTAATAAAATAATTATACCTTGCTGGAAATAAGGATATTCTTGAAGTTCTACTGTTTCTCAAGATTGCCAAAAGGTTTTTGCAAAGAAAAAGCAAGTTCTTAATTTGCAAAGTGAAGGTAAGGCAAAACAGGACAAAATCTGTGAAAAAACGGAACAGCAGGTAGTAATTGACCTGTTCGGGATACTTCTGCCACTCAAATCAAAAAACTCAGAACTGACGCACGAAAGACAATTATATAGAGAACGCTGTCGAAAAAATTCAGACAAAAAAGATGATCTGGTGATTTTATACGAATTTTTCTATCAGAGGACAGAATCTGTTTCCTGGACAGCACCTCACAACTTTTGCACTTTCTAGCAATCAGAGGCTATACTTGTCACAAATATGAAAAGCAAAGATACAATGATGATGCTACAGCAGTAAACAACATCAAGACACAACAAAAGCAAAAAAATTATTCATGTGGGCTGCCTCCCAAAGGCGCTTTCTTTTATGCCTTTAAGCTAGGCATAATGCATAGAGGAATCAATATTCATCATAATAATCGGAGTTATAAATTGGTTCAAATGATTCCTCAACAAGTTCATTCTTGTTCCTTCTAGGAAAGGGGTACACACCTTTTGCCTTCCCGCGTAAGCAGATTTGTCCCTTACCTATATCAATGAAGCCTTTAACTGCTCGGAGGAAGTCCCTTCCAAGCACTATATTTCCTTGGTTTGGCTCCATGATGAAGAAATCAATCATTGCAATCCCTTTAAGGAATTTTACCGGCACGTCTTTTATTTTCCCCTGGATTTCAGAAATATCTCCATTAGTGTGTTCATGATAAGATGGTAGTATATCCATATTAAATTTTAAAGAATCATGAACAGTTTTTGGCATAGTAGAAACCATAGATCCAATATCACAATAAGCAAGGAAGTTTTGATTAAAGATGCTAATCCTAACAAAAGGCTCCCAGTCAATATCTATTTCCAAAATATCTCTCTTATTGGGTTTGGGTTTATCTACCTTCATTAAGTCTAGAGCATCCATCCTCTTTTCAATAGTAGCAAGTCTATCTATGACAGTATCAAAGTTATGATCATAAACAAAATAACTAGATAGACCATGTATAATCTCAAGAGCTCTAGCTTCATCACTTTCTAAGAAATCTCCCTCAGCTATAATGTCAAGGGAGTGTTTACACCATTTAAAAAGACCATGGTAAAAATTTCTAAGCACAATTTTTATAGGTATCCAAGGCATAATTCTCCTATGTGCATCAGAAATTCTGTCCCATGCCTTCTTCATATTTTCTCCATCCCTTTGATGGAAATCTAAAACTTCTGATTCCCTCAAAGCACCAAATCCTAACATGTTGGGCTAAACAGAAAGGATTACTAATAAAAAGACAAATAATTTTTTTGTGATTTTTGATAAAAAGGAACTAAAGCAAATAATGAAAGGTAAACTAACAAGACTAAAAAGCAAAGGTAAAAGATAGCATGCAACTCCCCTATCCTGAAGAGTGCAGTCCCCGGCAACGGCGCCAGAAAATACTCCTTGATGGGCCTCGAACCCCTCGTTGGATTACCCCAAGTGGAAGGTGTAAGATGCAGTAAGTAGAAGTGTTTTCCCTTAGCAAAGATGCCAAGGATCGAATCCCCAGAGACTCCTAGGTTCAACAGGTAGGTGTCAACTGCTAACGGCGCAATTAGCAATCAACGTGGACCTGCACACAGATACAAATAACTTTGCTCCCAACGAGTACAGAGAGGTTGTCAATCTCTCCGGCCTTGCAGTTCACAAAGTGTTAAAAGCAATATGATAGTAGTGATAGATAGTACTTTGCAATAGTAAATAAAATAGCGGAAAAGTAAATAGTGTATGTGATCAATGATGGTAATATGGACCGGAGTCACATGATGTTCACTAGTGATGTCTCTCTCCCAAAAGACGATAAAACAGCTATGTGAGGTAACAAATTACAGCTGGGCAATTGACAGGACCACGAACGCAAACCAATGCTGACTACATTGCAAGAAAGGTTGAGGTTCAAAGCATGGGCGGTATGCCAAAGTAAGTAGACCGAAATCCATCAATATCTACTACTAATCATCCACCTTGAGATATCTATCCAGAACATCTCACTGGTATTAAGTTGCCAGTCCCACCCATAGTGTAAACTCAATGCAACAGACAACTGCATTAAAAAAACTTTGCGTAAAGTAAACAATCCTTGCACCCGCGGGCACAAGCACCGTTGTTTTCCCCCTTGTGGCAACAGCACATCCCCTAGACTCATGTTTCTGTCACTCAAGCTAGTCATCGAGGGGCATGAACCCACAATCGAGCATAACGTTCCCTCTTGGAGTCACTACCTACTACTTGGCCAAAGCAATAAATAACAACGGAGAACATGCAAGAATTACTTATGAACTAAAATATAAAAGAGGTGAATCAAATATATTACTCAAGATCAATCTGAACATAATCTCATAATCCATCGGATCCCAGCAAACTCAACATAGCAACAGCATAAGGATTACATAGGTGCCTCGATCATGTAGGGCAGCTCACGAGGACTAATTAGTGAAGCACAAGAACGGGAGGAGAACATCACATAGCTACTGGTCATGGACTCATGGTCCAAGGG
>LR738714.1:608543601-608679802 GCA_902687465.1 Secale cereale | reverse complement strand
ATGCCACAGTCGGACGTCTGAGCGACATCTCATAAAGGGCTCATAATGAAAATAAATAACCAGAATGCCACAGTCGGACGTCTGAGCGACATCTCATAAAGGGCTCATAAATAACAATAGTATAACGGTGAAATATTTCAGGAAGTAATTCAGTGCAGAGATAATTGGTTAGTTCATCTACCAAATGAACTCGACAAAAATCACTACTCTTGTTACAATCAAGAAATTACTAGAGACGGTCACCGGGTTGACACGAAGATTGACCCTAGGCCATAAACATGGCTACTCGAAGGATTTAACTCTGTAGAGCTTGTACTATTAAATCATAGCCAACGGATTCTACTAGCCACAGGGACTAGTTCCATCTACGGTGTTTTAGAAGAAACACAACTGACCAGTACACACCCATTTCACATCCTGTTTTCCGGAATCACCCGTGACAACATTCACGAAAAACTTTAAGACGGGGAGGCTACAACCTCGAATAGCATGGGATCAAATTTATATATGCGCGCTCTAAGGGGTGCCCCCCTCTCGGTCCCAACCGGAAACACCCATGCCCCCTGACCGGATGACGGGTTTTAATCCAGGGCCATGGAACCCTCATCCCGGCCCCTCTACTTGGTGTGTACTTGGAAAGTGATTTGCAACTGACTAGACCGTAATCACGACAGATGGCATATGACAGTAACAAAAAGGAGATGAGCGGGATCATGACTCGATCCACGCTGACACTAAGTTAACCAACTACTGGCATGCTCCAACAATACCAGTACACCACTCATCATGTCCCCACATGATCGAGGTGGTTCAACCATTATCATTCGGGGCTCACCCAGAACTTGCTTGCATGAAAATATAACCATACACAAATGCTTATATGACCATGCTATGAAAAGAACTACTCGAGCAAACATGCAACACACTCATCATATCAAAGGTTCAAACATGCTTGCCTGGTTCGGAGTAGTCAGAGTCTAACTCGGTGAGGTTCGCGGCTCCGTCACGTCCTTCGGTATCTACGTATTCAAACAAAACGGATACTAACATAAATACCGCGCGTGCAAAGAAAGTTGCTCCAAATATTCTCACATAAATATGACAAAAACTAGACAGAAAACTAAAGAGGACAGAAAAAGAATCAACTCAAAATCATCTTTAGTTAAAAAGATATTAGAGTTTCTATCCAGGGACTCATTTGTAATGAAACAGAAAGTTTCCAGGGGCTAGAATAGAAAACAGAAAAGCGAACCGGTACGCAGTACGCCAACTGAAGACGAAGACATACTTTGCCCGAAGGTGCTTTCCAGAAAAACGTTTCGGAGGGAAACGAGAGGCTGGCGAGGGGGTCCCACTCGTCGGGTTTAAACACTGAAACAGAGTCGCGCCGGCGCCAGAAGCTGCGGTGGTCGCCGGCGCCGATCCACGGCGAGTTAGGGGAGGGGAGTGGTACGTACAGCTTCCTGGTGTTCTTCCGCGTCGATTGGTGGTGGAGTTGAGCGTCAGCGAGCCCCACGTCGACGGCGACCCTGTCTCCGGCGGACGGCGGCTCGGGTGGCTGTGGGCCTCGTCGGAGAGAGCTCCTGGGGTCAAATTGGAGTGGGGGTTAGCCTTAGGTAGGTTCTAGGAGGCTACGCTCGAGTCCAGGGCGGCGGAGGAGTTCTCACCGGAGAGAACGCTGCTGGAGCCCGAGGCGGACGGAGTTGGCCGGAGTTGAGGAAGAAGGGCCCCTCGAGGCTCTTCCAGAGGCTGGGCGCGGTCTAGGGAGATGGTGGAGGTGTGCAGGCTCGAGAGCGAGCTCGGGGGCGCTATATATAGCCGGCCCGAGGCGGTTGCCGTGAACGGGATAAGTCCGGCGAGCTACGGCGGCGCAATGGCTGGACGGTGGGTTTAGGGGCTTGAGCACCGACTAGGCGACGTACTGGTTCCATTCCCGTGTCTAACTCAGCATGGGAGGAGCGATTACGGTCTGCCCTCGACGGAACGGTGGAGCGGCACATCTGCGGCAGAGAACGCGCTCTGTGCGCGCCAGGCCACAGCGACGGCGCTGCAGGCGTGCGCTGGCGGTGGAGAAGGCCACACGGAGCTCTCGGGTGGCTTGGGCGGTGCCAAACGGCGTCGAGCCGCAGGATGCCTTCTGTCGGCCGCCACGGGAGGTCCTGTCGCCGCGGAAGACGCCGGTGTGGTCGGGCCAGGGCGCCACCGACGCCCAGAAGCAGCCAAGCAAGCGTGCGGCGTGCTGGATAAGAAGGAGGCGCTGTGAGCATCGATCCAAGGCGAGCACTGGCGAGATTGACGCTGCGGCTCTGACGAAACTGACGAACTGCACTGTCGACTGTGATCTTCAGTTAGCAGTTTCTGAAACTGACAGAACAGTGTAAGCCAGGTGTTCGATGAAATGATTCTGGCATGTGGGAAATGTTTCTGGGGCTGATATTTGGTGGAGTGGCCTCTTGATGCATCTAGAGGCTGCCTGAATTTTCACAAAATTTCTGGAAGAAGATAAATATGAATTTCACCAAATTTTGCAAATCTGGTCCAAACTTGCAGCAGGTGAAATTTGAAAATTTTGAACTGTGGACCAGTGAAACAAGATGGATTTAGATTGTGGGTACTAAGGACTATCCAGGGAAGTTAGTTTGGAAACAAATAATAAGGTGGACATGGTGGTTCCTTTGTAAATCACCAAGGTCCACTTTAATGGACAGGAATTGTTTTTGGAGTAAAATAAATAGAGGAAAAATTCCAATAAGGTTGAAACTCACTGGAATTAATGTGAGACTTGTCCTAAGGTGAATAGGAGGTCTTGGAGAGAAATATATCTGTTGGGTGTCATGGCAAGATGAAAGTTGGAGAGGAAGATAAGCCCATGGTTAAACCTAAGATGGTTAAATCATGAAGGGAAAAGAATCAAATAAACCCCTATGGAAAAGACTTGTGTTGAGCTAACACAAGAAGAAAACCTTCAAGACCAAAAGTCAAGCTAGGGAAGAACACACAAACTTTGGTCAGAAAAGATTTTTGAAGGGTTTCAAGAGAAGATCAAACATCCTCCTTCCAAAAGACCAAAAGTTTGGGAGAAAAACCAAACCAAAAATTTGGAGTGTTACAACACCTACCCCCTTAGGAAAAATCTCGTCCCCGAGATTTCAGCTGATCCTCAAATAGGTGTGGGTGTTCTGTCCGAAGAAAATCTTCCCTTTCCCATGTTGCCTCGTCCTCTGTGTGATTACTCCACTGAACCTTGAGAAATTTTATTGTCTTCTGACGGGTCCTCCTTTCAGACTCCTCCAATATTTTTATTGTGTGTTCCCGGTAGGTGAGATCTGGTTGCACGTCGAGATTTTCATGCGACACATGCTTCTCTGGGTTTCTTACGCACTTCCATAGTTGCGAAGCATGGAACACATCGTGGACGTCCGATAGTTCCTTGGGAAGGTCCAACTAGTAAGCCACTGTGCCTCTCCGTGCAACTATACGGAAGGGTCCGATAAATCGTGGTGCTAGTTTCCCTTTGACCTTTAATCTCTTTAGTCCCCTCATAGGAAATACACGTAGGTATACGTCTTCACCGGGTTCAAAACTTACTTCCCGATGTTTTTGATCATAGAAGCTCTTCTGTCGTATTTGGGCTGTTTTGAGTCGACCCCGTATTATTTTAACTCTTTCCTCAACTTCTTTTAACATGTATGGGTCGAAGATACGACTGTCCCCTGTTTCTGACCAGTTTAATGGAGTACGCCATCTTCGTCCATATAAGGCTTCGAAAGGTGCCATCTGCAGGCTGGCTTGGTAACTATTGTTGTATGCAAACTCGGCATATGGTAAGCTTGCCTCCCAACTAGTCCCATATGTGAGGACACATGCCCTTAGCATGTCTTCTAGTATTTGATTTACTCGCTCCGTTTGTCCTCCAGTCTGGGGGTGATAAGCTGTACTGACAGTTAGTTGCGTCCCGAGGGCTTGCTGTAACTGATCCCAAAATTTGGAGACGAACTGAGTGCCTTTGTCGGATATTATAGTCTTTGGAACCCCATGTAGGCATACTATATGGGCGAGCTAAAGCTTGGCAAGCTTTTGGGTGGTGTGGGTTGTCTTGACTGGAATGAAGTGTGCCACCTTGGTCAGTCTATCTGTGATGACCCATATGGCATCATTTTCGTGCTGTGACCGTGGCAGTCCAACAAAAAAAATCCATCCCAATATCGACCCATTTCCACTCTGGTATCTTGTTTGGCTGTAACAGTCCTGCGGGTTTTTGGTGCTCGACTTTAATGCGTTGACATGAATCGCAGCATGCAATGTATGTGGCTATATCTCTCTTCATACTGTGCCACCAAAATCTTTCCTGAATGTCCTTGTACATTTTAGTCCCTCCAGGGTGAATTGAGTACGGAGCGGTGTGGCTTTCTGCTAGAATTTGCTATTTAAGGTCTTCGCTATTTGGTACGCAAAGCCTGTCTCCGAACCATAATACTCCCTCACTGTCTATAATGAATTCTGAGGCCTTGCCCTGACTTACTTTTCTTTTTATACCTTCGATACTGGGGTGTCCATGCTGAGCCTTCTTTATTTGTTCTATTAGTGTAGGCTGTATTTCCAGATTTGACACTTCGCCTTCAGTGATCATCATTAGGTTGAGTTTGGCGAATTCTCGCTGAAATTCGGGTCTCAGGTTCTGTAGGCTGCTGTTGTTCGGGCTGGGGTTACGGCTGAGAGCATCAGCTACCACGTTTGCTTTTCCTGGGTGATAGTGGATGCCAACATCATAATCTTTTACCAGTTCCAGCCAGCGTCGTTGTCGTAAATTGAGTTCTGGTTGCGTGAAAATATATTTGAGGCTCTTATGGTCCGTATATATTTCACAACGATTCCCAAGCAAAAGTGCCTCCACTCTTTGAGTGCATGAATGACTGCTGCCAATTCCAAATCGTGCGCAGGATAATTTTCTTCATGTTTCCGTAGTTGCCGGGAAGCGTAGGCGACTACTTTGCCTTCTTGCATTAGTACGCATCCGAGGCCCTTCCGGGATGCGTCGCAATATACTTCAAAACTCTTGTGTATGTCTGGTACAACCAATACTGGCGCCGTGGTTAATTTCTTTTTGAGTTCCTGGAAGCTTTTCTCACATGCTTCGGTCCATACAAATTTCTTATCCTTCTTGAGTAACTGTGTCATTGGTTTGGCTATGGTGGAAAATCCTTCAATAAACCTTTTGTAATATCCAGCCATGCCGAGGAAACTTCGTATATCCGTTACATTGGCTGGTGACTTCCAACCAAGTACTGCCTTAACTTTATCCGGGTCCACAGCAACTCCTTCTTGTGTCAATACATGTCCTAGGAAACCAACTTGCCTCAACCAAAATTCACATTTGCTGAATTTGGCGTAGAGTTGATGTTTCCTTAATTCTCTCAGTACAATACGAAGGTGTTCAGCATGCTCTTCTGGTGTCTTTGAATATACCAAGATATCATCAATAAATACTACCACAAATTTGTCCATGAATCTCATAAACACTTTGTTCATGAGGTGGACGAAATATGCGGGGGCGTTGGTCAGTCCAAACGGCATTACTGTAAATTCATATAGTCCGTATCTGGAGGTGAATGCTGTTTTCGGGATATCTTCTGTACGTACTTTTAATTGATGATAACCCGACCTTAAATCGACTTTTGAGAAAACCTTGGCTTGCGTGAGCTGGTCAGATAAATCATTTATCCGTGGCATCGGATATTTGTTCTTGATAGTGACCATGTTGAGCGCTCGGTAGTCTATACACAATCTCATAGTCCCATCCTTCTTTTTGGCAAATAATACCGGCGAACCCCAAGGTGAGGAGCTGGCCCGTATAAATCCTTTGTCCAGCAATTCCTTTATTTGTTTCTTTAGTTCAACCAACTCGGATGGTGCCATTCTGTATGGCTTCTTGTATATGGGGGTGGTTCCAGGTGCTAGTTCAATAATAAATTCTATTTCTCTGTCTGGTGGCATGCATGGTAGTTCTTCAGAAAATACGTCCGGAAATTCACATACAACTGGAACTTTGCTTAACTCAGAAGTGTCTACCTTGTTTAATTTTGGTTGCCGCGATACTGGTCTTTCCTGAGCGGCGACTCTTATTGTCTTTTCGTGATGATGAGTAAGAACCACAGTCCGGTTGAAGCAGTCGATAAATCCTTTGTTGGTGGTTAGCCAGTCCATACCCAAGATAACATCCAGTCCCTTGTTTTCCAACACGATGAGGTTTGCGTGAAATTTTAATCCCTCAATTTCAATGACTATACCTTGGCAGTAATTCTGAGTGATCTGCTTACTTCCGAGGGACTTGATGGTCATTGACTTTCCCAAGGGAAGTATTGAAAAACCATGTTGCAAAGCAAAACTCTTTGAAATGAACGAATGAGAAGCTCCAGAATCAAACAAAACCGTGGCAGGTATTGGGTTGACAGGGAACGTACCGAGTACGATATCCGGGGCATCCTGTGCTTGCTCCTTGGTCACATGGTTCAGGTGGACTTTCTTGTGGTTGTTATTGGGGTTGAAGTTGTTACGTTTGGGCGCGAAATTGTTTTCGCTGCTGTTTGGCTTCGGTGCTGAGTTTCTTGGCTTCGGGCACTGTTTAGCATAGTGTCCCTCTTCTCCACATGCATAGCAAGTAACACCTCGGCGATAGGTGAAATCTTGGTCCCTTGCATGAAAATTCCTACTTGGACGTGTGTCATTTGTCATGGATTTGTTCTCCCCATTTTTCTGGAAATTTACCTTATTCCTGTTGTTGCGAGGGTGGTTGGTCTGATCCCTTTTTCTCTTGCGAATGTCTTCCAGACTGCGACGTTCATTTTCCAACGTAATAGCCTTGTCCACCAGTGTCTTGAAATCTGGAAAAGTGTGTACGACTAACTGGCATTTAAGTGCTGGTGCCAGTCCGTCCAGGAATTTTTCCATCTTCTTATTTTCAGTCATACGCTCTTCGTTGGCATAGCGGGATAATTGTGTAAACTGACTGTTGTACTCAGTTACTGTCATGCCCCTTTGCTTGAGGTCATCAAATTCTCTTTTCTTGATCTTCATAATGCTCTTAGGGATGTGCGCCCCACGAAAGCCTTCTTTGAAATCTTCCCAGGTGATATCATTTATGTTGGGGTGCATATGCAGAAAATTCTCCCACCATGACGCGGCTGCTCCAGTAAGATAATGTGGTGCGTAAAGTACCTTCTCACGGTTAGAGCATTGTGCCACAATTAATTTCCTTTCAATATCTCGAAGCCAATCATCGGCGTCAAGAGGTCTGTCTGTGCGAGAAAATGTTGGCGGACGAGTCTTCTGAAATCCAGATAGTTTTGAATGCTGCTGGTATGGCTCATGGTGATTTCCTATGTTAATGACATGGTTCATCATTTCCTGATGTTGTTGCTGACTTTGCTCGTAAAGACGGCATACTTGAGAAAATGCTGTTTCGCTGCCCTGCTGACTTGACTGCCCCTGTGTGAAATTGTTACCTGTCTGTGTGCCATAATTTTCCTCTGGCGGACTTGGCATGGAACGCGTCCAGGGACGAGTCATTTCTTACTCTGGGGTATTATTGCAGAAATCATGAGAAGACCCAGGCAGCAAAAATAAACCAAGATTTGCAAAAGCAACAAAAACACGAGCTCCAAAGAAATTTTTAGAATAAACTTGATTGCGCACGGAGAAGGACCGCTTAGTACATATCTTACACGCGAGTCGTAATTATACATATGTCACTCAGGATGTGCGTACACATTCCTGACATGTTATTTATGCTAGTGCACTTCTCCAAGTTCCTACATGATGCAAATAAACTACTTCCCATCAACCTATTTTACATATCACATATATCATACAAGAGAGCATAACGCGTCGCGGATAGACGCACTAGTTGGAGATGTTGAAGATTTGCCTCGGCCTGCCGAGGGTAAGGCCCAGTGGTGCTGGAGACTCAACTTCCTCCTCGCTAATAGGCTCCAGGCGCGGGGTATGGGTACGAGGTGTTGAAGCAGGTGCGGCAGGCGGTGCAGCTTTGACCAGGGTAGGAGCAATGACCTGGTCAAACTCCTTAGTGGTAGGCAGACGGCGAGCGGTGGCTAAGATGGAAGGTGCATAGGATGCGGCGGACGAGACAAATGTCAATGGTGGTGCAGTATGGAGTAGCTCCCTTCTGTTGGCGGAGCCACTCTGGACCAAGTCCATACGAGCAGCCACCAAGTCGTCCACAAGATTATCAAAGGCTGCCTCAAGTGCTTTGAGGTACTCAACCATTGATTCGATGGCTTCATCATGTTCCCCATTTGCGCAAGCAAATGCATAGTGGCACGTGTAGGGCACGTGGCATGGGAGGTAACGGTAGCGACGAGTCTTCATTGAAGGAAGAATGTCCCGGAGACGAGCTATCGCCTCACGGGCAGCCATTTGCATGGCATGCCTTTCCGTAGGCATGGCCCTGCCCACAAATCGGAGGCGGCGCGCTTCCGAACGCCCACCCTTGAAGTGCGCCACGGCCTGATGCATTAACACGCTGTCGTTGAGCCTGTGACGGTAGAGTGTAAACTCTGGACGGGTTGATGGTCCAATCGCGACCTTGGTGATGGCGAAGAGGAGCTTGACAAACCCCTCAGGAATGTTGGCGAACACTTGTGCATCACAGTCGTTGCTGGCCATCTACAAGAGTAGACAAAAATTCTGAATAGTCAAGTCATAAATTTATGATGACCAACATAAAATTGCTACAGATGCAAAAATGCGGAATGACAGTAATTACGCTAATAACCGATTAGCGATCGCACCTAGTGGCTTCCTACAGTCAGCCTGGCTCTGGTACCAAGGTTGTCAGGACCGATTTTTTAGTAAAATAATTACCGAAAGACCGACCTTTTTATTAAACCAGCAAGGAATAATACATCTTGCCGATGGACAATTCCTTGATACAGAATTCCAGAATACTATACAAGGTTGAGCTGAGGTTGCTCAACAATTTTATTACAGAAGCGCCAATATGGTACATAAAGGCGGATATGACGCAATGGTAGGGTGGCATACTACTACTCGTGATAAAAAGTGGTGGATATGTCACAGTGTAGTGGGTGGCATGACTCCAATATCTTACAGTTCATCGAGTGTCAGAGTGAGACCCGATGAATTTATTTGGTGGTTGGCGGAAGCGGTTATATAACATTGATCAACTCCAGGATCGCAAGAGACTGACTGGGACTCCACTAGACGTCGGACTCGCTATCGTACTCTTCATCCATGAGATCACCTTCGTCCACATCTGGCCAAATCAACAAGCTAGGTGAGTACTTTGAATGTACTCGCAAGACAGTTCGGACTTTAGATATAACAAATGCAAGCATGATGCATAAGAGTATTCTAGCAAAAAGCAACCGGATAAAAATATTTCTGAGCTGTATGCAAAAATAGAAGTCGAGCGGTAATCCTCCCGAAATTCATAAGATAAATAAAAGGACACCAAACGAGTGTCTGAGTGACGCCTCGTGAGGATAAATAAATGGAAACATGCCACAGTTGGGCGTCTGAGCGACACCACACAAAGGGCTTATAAAGAAATAAATGACATGAATGCCTCAGTCGGACGTCTGAGCGACATCACATAAAGGGCTTATAATGAAAATAAATAACAAGAATGCCACAGTCGGACGTCTGAGCGACGTCACATAAAGGGCTTATAATGAAAATAAACAATAAGAATGCCACAGTCGGACGTCTGAGCGACATCTCATAAAGGGCTTATAATAAAAATAAATAACAAGAATGCCACAGTCGGACGTCTGAGCGACATCTCATAAAGGGCTCATAATGAAAATAAATAACCAGAATGCCACAGTCGGACGTCTGAGCGACATCTCATAAAGGGCTCATAAATAACAATAGTATAACGGTGAAATATTTCAGGAAGTAATTCAGTGCAGAGATAATTGGTTAGTTCATCTACCAAATGAACTTGACAAAAATCACTACTCTTGTTACAATCAAGAAATTACTAGAGACGGTCACCGGGTTGACACGAAGATTGACCCTAGGCCATAAACATGGCTACTCGAAGGATTTAACTCTGTAGAGCTTGTACTATTAAATCATAGCCAACGTATTCTACTAGCCACAGGGACTAGTTCCGTCTACAATGTTTTAGAAGAAACACAACTGACCAGTACACACCCATTTCACATCCTGTTCTCCGGAATCACCCGTGACAACATTCACGAAAAACTTTAAGACGGGGAGGCTACAACCTCGAATAGCATGGGATCAAATTTATATATGCGCGCTCTAAGGGGTTCCCCCCTCTTGGTCCCAACCGGAAACACCCATGCCCCCTGACCGGATGACGGGCTTTAATCCAGGGCCATGGAACCCTCATCCCGGCCCCTCTACTTGGTGTGTACTTGGAAAGTGATTTGCAACTGACTAGACCGCAATCACAACAGATGGCATATGATAGTACCAAAAAGGAGATGAGCGGGATCATGACTTGATCCACGCTGACACTAAGTTAACCAACTACTGGCATGCTCCAACAATACCAGTACACCACTCATCATGTCCCCACATGATCGAGGTGGTTCAACCATTATCATTCGGGGCTCACCCGGAACTTGCTTGCATGAAAATATAACCATACACAAATGCTTATATGACCATGCTATGAAAAGAACTACTCGATCAAACATGCAACACACTCATCATATCAAAGGTTCAAACATGCTTGTCTGGTTCGGAGTAGTCGGAGTCTAACTCGGTAAGGTTCACGGCTCCGTCACGTCCTTCGGTATCTACGTATTCAAACAGAACGGATACTAACATAAATACCGTGCGTGCAAAGAAAGTTGCTCCAAATATTCTCACATAAATATGACAAAAACTAGACAGAAAACTAAAGAGGACAGAAAAAGAATCAACTCAAAATCATCTTTAGTTAAAAAGATATTAGAGTTTCTGTCCAGGGACTCATCTGTAATGAAACAGAAAGTTTCCAGGGGCTAGAATAGAAAACGGAAAAGCGAACCAGTACGCAGTACGCCAACTGAAGACGAAGACGTACTTTGCCCGAAGGCGCTTTCCAGAAAGATGTTTCGGAGGGAAACGAGAGGCTGACGAGGGGGTCCCACTCGTCGGGTTAAAACACTGAAACAGAGTCGCGCCGGCGCCAGAAGCTGCGGTGGTCGCCGGCGACGATCCACGGCGAGTTAGGGGAGGGGAGTGGTACGTACAGCTTCCTGGTGTTCTTCCGCGTCGATTGGTGGTGGAGTTGAGCGTCGGCGAGCCCCACGTCGACGGCAACCCTGTCTCCGGCGGACGGCGGCTCAGGTGGTTGTGGGCCTCGTCGGAGAGAGCTCCTGGGGTCAAATTGGAGTGGGGGTTAGGCTTAGGTAGGTTCCAGGAGGCTACGCTCGAGTCCAGGGCGGCGGAGGAGTTCTCACCGGAGAGAACGCTGCTGGAGCCCGAGGCGGACGGAGTTGGCCGGAGTTGAGGAAGAAGGGCCCCTCGAGGCTCTTCCAGAGGCTGGGCGCGGTCTAGGGAGATGGTGGAGGTGTGCGGGCTCGAGAGCGAGCTCGGGGGCGCTATATATAGCCGGCCCGAGGCGGTTGCCATGAACGGGATAAGTCCGGCAAGCGATTACGGCGGCGCAGTGGCTGGACGGTGGGTTTAGGGGCTTGAGCACCGACTAGGCGACGTACTGGTTCCATTCCCGTGTCTAACTCAGCAGGGGAGGGGCGATTATGGTCTGCCCTCGACGGAACGGCGGTGCGGCACGTCTGCGGCAGAGAACGCGCTCTGTGCGCGCCAGGCCACGGTGACGGCGCTGCAGGCGTGCGCTGGCGGTGGAGAAAGCCATGCGGAGCTCTCAGGTGGCTTGGGCGGCGCCAAATGGCGTCGAGCCGCAGGATGCCTTCTATCGGCTGCCACGGGAGGTCCTGTCGCCGCGGAAGACGCCGGTGTGGTCGGGCCAGGGCGCCACCGACGCCCAGAAGCAGCCAAGCAAGCGTGCGGCGTGCTGGATAAGAAGGAGGCGCTGTGAGCATCGATCCAAGGCGAGCACTGGCGAGATTGACGCTGCGGCTCTGACGAAACTGACGAACTGTACTGTCGACTGTGATCTTCAGTTAGCAGTTTCTGAAACTGACAAAACAGTGTAAGCCAGGTGTTCGATGAAATGATTCTGGCATGTGGGAAATGTTTCTGGGGCTGATATTTGGTGGAGTGGCCTCTTGATGCATCTAGAGGCTGCCTGAATTTTCACAGAATTTCTGGAAGAAGATAAATATGAATTTCACCAAATTTTGCAAATCTGGTCCAAACTTGTAGTAGGTGAAATTTGAAAATTTTGAACTGTGGACCAGTTAAACAAGATGGATTTAGGTTGTGGGTACTAAGGACTATCCAGGGAAGTTAGTTTGGAAACAAATAATAAGGTGGACATGGTGGTTCCTTTGTAAATCACCAAGGTTCACTTTAATGGACAGGAATTGTTTTTGGAGTAAAATAAATAGAGGAAAAAATTCCAATAAGGTTGAAACTCACTGGAATTAATGTGAGACTTGTCCTAAGGTGAATAGGAGGTCTTGGAGAGAAATATATCTGTTGGGTGTCATGGCAAGATGAAAGTTGGAGAGGAAGATAAGCCCATGGTTAAACCTAAGATGGTTAAATCATGAAGGGAAAAGAATCAAATAAACCCCTATGGAAAAGACTTGTGTTTGCTAACACAAGAAGAAAACCTTCAAGACCAAAAGTCAAGCTAGGGAAGAACACACAAACTTTGGTCAGAAAAGATTTTTGAAGGGTTTCAAGAGAAGATCAAACATCCTCCTTCCAAAAGACCAAAAGTTTGGGAGAAAAACCAAACAAAAAATTTGGAGTGTTACAGCACACCTCTTTCCCGTCCGCTAGCTGGCGGCAAAGAGCCTAGCTAACGGATGTTAGAACGGCCACTTTCTTTGCCATCCGCCAGCTACTTTGCCGTTAGCTAGCGGACGACAAAGAAAGTGGCCGTTAGCAGCCCCTCGCTAGCGGCCCACCCTGCCTCTTTGTCGTCAGCTAGCAGACGACAAAGGTTCTATGCCGTCCGCTAGCTGATGGCAAAGACGGGGCTGACGGCAAACATTTTCTTTGCCGTCAGCTGCTTCTTTGCCATCAGTTTTCTTCATGCTGATGGCAAAGACCCTCTTTGCCATCAGCTAGCTGACGGCAAAGAACTGGCCGACGATAAATATCCTGATTCCAGTAGTGAGAGATATCATAGATCACACCATATCTAATAAAGTACGGTTACGTTCGGACACACCATTACGCTATGGTGTTTCAGGTGGTGTGAGTTGCGAAACTATTCCACATTGTTTTAAATGGAGACCAAACTCGTAACTAAAATATCCGCCTCCATGATCAAATCATAGAAACTTTTTTTCTTGATACGATGATTCTCTACTTCACTTTTGAAATTCTTTGAACTTTTCAAATGTTTCAGACTTGTGTTTCATCAAGTAGATATACCCATATCTGCTCAAATCATCTGTGAAGGTCAGAAAATAACGATACCCGCCGCGAGTCTCAACACTCATCAGACCGCATACATCTGTATGTATTATTTCAATAAGTCATTGGATCGCTCCATTGTTCCAGAGAACGAAGTTTTAGTCATCTTTCCCATGAGGCATGGTTTGCAAGCATCAAATGATTCATAATCAAGTGATTCTGAAAATCCATCAGCATGGAGTTTCTTCATGCGCTTTACACCAATATGACCTAAACGGTAGTGCGATAAGTATGTTGCACTATCATTATCAACTCTGCATCTTTTGGCTTCAATATTATGAATATGTGTATTACTACGATCGATATTCAATAAACCATTCACCTTGGGTGTATGTCCATAGAAGGTTTTATTCATGTAAACCTAATAACAATTATTCTTTGACTTAAATGAATAATCGTATTGCAATAAACACGATCCAATCTTGTTCATGCTCAACGCAACCACCAAATAAAATTTATTTAGGTTTAACACTAATCCCGAAAGTACAGGGAGTGTGCGATGATGATCACATCAATATTAGAACTACTTCCAACTCACATCGTCACCTCACCCTCAACTAGTCTCCTTTTATTCTGTAACTCCTGTTTTGAGTTACTAATCTTAGCAACAGAACATGTATCAAATACCCAGGGGCTACTACGAGCACTAGTGAGGTACACATCAATAACATGTATATCAAATATACCTTTGTTCACTTCGCCATCCTTCTTATCGACCAAATATTTGGGGTAGTTCCGCTTCTAGTGACCATTTCCTTTGAAGTAGAAGCACTCAGTTTCAGGCTTGGGTCTAGCTTTGGGCTTGTTCTCGGGAGTTGTCGTTCTTCTTGAAGTTCCCTTTCTTTCCCTTGCCCTTTTTCTTGAAACTAGTGGTCTTGTTTAACCATCAACACTTGATGCTCTCTCTTGATTCTACCTTCGCTGATTTCAGCATCGGGAAGAGATCGAGAATAGTTTTCGTCATCCCTTGCATATTATAGTTCATCGTGAAGTTCCAGTAACTTGGTGATAGTGACTAGAGAATTCTGTCAATCACTATCTTATCTGGAATATTAACTCCCACTTGATTCAAGCGATTGTAGTACTCAAACATTCTGAGCACATGCTCACTGTTTGTGCTATTCTCCTCCATCTTGTAGGCAAAGTACTTGTCAGAGGTCTCATACCTTTTGACACGGGCATGAGTCTGAAATACTAATTTCAACTCTTTGAACATCTCATATGCTCCGTGGCATTCAAAATGTTTTTGAAGTCCCGATTCTAAGCCGTAAAGCATGGCGCACTAAACTATCAAGTAGTCATCATACCGAGCTTGTCAAATGTTCATAACGTTTGCATCTGCTCTTGTAATAGGCCTGTCACCTAGCGGTACATCAAGGACATAATTCTTCTGTGTAGCAATGAGGATAATCCTTAGATCACAGACCCAATCCGCATCGTTGCTACTATCATTTTTCAATTTTTCTCTAGGAACATATCAAAAAATATATAGGAGCTATATCGCGAACTATTGATCTACAACATAGATATGCAAATACTATCAGGACTAAGTTCAGGATAAATTAAAGTTCAATTAATTAAATTACTAAAGAACTCCCACTTAGATAGACATCCCTAAAGTCATCTAAATGATCACATGATCCAAATCAACTAAACCATGTCCGATCATCACGTGAGATGGAGTAGTTCTCAATGGTGAACATCTTATGTTGATCATATCTACTATATGATTCACGCTCGACCTTTCGGTCTCCAGTGTTCTAAGGCCATGTCTGTACATGCTAGGCTCGTCAAGTTTAACCCGAGTATTCTGCACGTGCAAATCTGTCTTACAGCCGTTGTATGTTAACATAGAGCTTATCACACCCGATCATCACATGGTGTCTCGGCACGACGAACTATCGCAACAGTGCATACTCAGGGAGAGCACTTGTACCTTGAAATTTTGTAAGGAATCATCTTATAATGCTACTGTCGTTCTAAGCAAAATAAGATGCATAAAAAGGTAAACATCACATGCAAACAATAATATGTGACATGATATGGCCATCATCATCTTATGCTTTTGATCTCCATCTCCAAAGCATCGTCTTGATCTCCATCGTCACCGGCTTGACACCATGATCTTCATCGTAGCGTCGTGGTCGTCTCGCCAACTATTGCTTCTACTACTATCTCTAACTCATATTGATAAATTAAAGCAATTACATGGCGTTCGCAATTCATACAAAAAAGAGACAACCATAAGGCTCCTGTCGGTTGCCGATAATTTACAAAATGTAATCATCTCATACAATAACGTATAAATCATCACGTCTTGACCATATCACGTCACAACATGCCCTGCAAAAACAAGGTAGACGTCCTCTACTTTTTTGTTGCAAGTTTTACGTGGCTGTTATGGGCTTCTAGCAAGAACCGTTCTTACTTACGCATCAAAACCACACCGATTTTTCGCCAAGTGTGTTGTTTTAACCTTCAACAAGGACCGGCCGTAGTCAAACTTGATTCAACTAAAGTTGGAGAAACTGACACTCGCCAGCCACCTATGTGCAAAGCACGTCGATAGAACCAGTCTCACGTAAGCATACGCGTAATGTCGGTCCGGGCCGCTTCATCCAACAGTACTGCCGAATCAAAGTAAGACGTTGGTGGTAAGCAGTATGACTATTATCGCCCACAACTCTTTGTGTTCTACTCGTGCATGTCATCTACGCATAGACCTGGCTCATGATGCCACTATTGGGAATGTAGCATGCAATTTCAAAAAAATTCCTACGCTCACGCAGCATCTATCTAGGAGATGCATGGCAACGAGACGGGGATACTGTGTCCACATACCCTCGTAGACCGAAAGCGGAAGCATTGTATGAACGCGGTTGATGTAGTCGAACGTCTGCATGATCCAACCGATCCAAGTACCGAACGTACGGCACCTCCGTGTTCAGAACATGTTCAACATGATGACGTCCCTCGAGCTCTTGATCCAGTAGAGGGTCGAGGGAGAGTTCCGTCAGCACGATGGTGTGGCGATGGTGTTGGTGATGTGATCCGCGTAGGGCTTCTCCTAAGCATTACGACAATATGACCTGAGGAGCAAACTGTGGAGAGAGACACCGCACACGGCTTGGAATAATTGTTGTGTCTCCAAGGGGTGCCCTACCCACGTATATAAAGGAGGGAGAGGAAGGATGCCGACCCTAGGGGGCGCGCCATAAGGGGGGTGTCCTACTAGGACTCCTAGTCGTAGTAGGATTCGGCCCCCCTTCTTTTCCTTCTCATGGAGGGGGAAAAGGGGAGAGGAGAGGGAGTAGGAGAAGGAAAGGGGGTGGCGCCCCTTCCCTAGTCCAATTCGGCGTCATCCCTTGTGGGGGGCGCACTAGCCCCTTGTGGGCTGGTTAGCCTCCCTCCTATGACCTATATGGCCCATATCTTTCCCCGGGAGGTTCCGGTAACCTCTCCGGTACTCTGGTATGTACCCGATACACTCCAGAACCCTTCCGGCGTCTGAATACTACCTTCCAATATATCAGTCTTTACCTCTCGACCAATTTGAGACTCCTTGTCATGTCCGTGGTCTCATCCGGGACTCCGAACAAACTTCGGTCACCAAAACACATAACTCATAATACAAATCGTCATCGAGCGTGAAGCGTGCGGACCCTACGGGTTCAAAAACTATGTAGACATGACCAAGACACATCTCCGGTCAATAACCAATAGCAGAACCTGGATGCTCATATTGGCTCCCACATATTCTACAAAGATGTTTATCGGTTAAACCGCATAACAACATACGTTATTCCCTTTGTCATCGATATGTTACTTGCCCGAGATTCGATCGTCGGTATCATCATACCTCGTTCAATCTCGTTAGCGAAAAGTCTCTTTACTCGTTCCGTAATACATCATCTCGTGACTAACTCATTAGTCATTTGCTTGCAAGGCTTATTATGATGTGTATTACCGAGAGGGCCCAGAGATACCTCTCTGACACTCGGAGTGACAAATCCTATTCTTGATCTATATCAACTCAACAAACACCTTCGGAGACACCTATAGAGCATCTTTATAATCACCCAGTTACGTTGTGACGTTTGATAGCACACAAGGTGTTCCTCCGGTATTTGGTAGTTGCATAATTTCATAGTCAAAGGAACAAGCACTACTGCAGGATGGTGCTAACGCGACACTACGATTAGAGATCCTGCGCCGAAACTATGTGCGATGCCATAATCACAAACGGGGGGGGGGTGTAAAAAACCATCAAAAAGGTGCAAAGCATTTGCGATGACGGATGCATCAAACACGGTTCAGATTTTTGTTGCGTGTGCGATGAAGGGCATACGGTTCAGTTCAATTAACTGTTTGCGACGAGGAGGAACAAAAGAAACGGGCAGCCAGATGAAGGTGTGTGTGATATATAGCATACGGTTCACTAGGATGAACTGTGTGTGATTAGGAAACACAATGGAAACGGTTCAACTGAACAAGATGTGTGTGATACGCAGCAAACAGGTCCGTAATCAGAAATGTGTGCGAAGACCAATAATAACACAGACGATTGCTGCTAATAAGCCGTGTGAATTGCTATGTCTACAGTAGAATAACATGTGTATATATATAACTGAAATAAACATCCAATTACATAAGTGACTATACAGATCATTCGCACACACCTCAATAAACAACCGCATGCATTCTAAAGTAGGAGAAACGATCGTCTAGTCATCTACTTCTTGTGACGCTCCCGCCACTGCTATGTGGCTCGATCCCTCATCTGGGTCAGGAAGAAGACAGTTCCTCATGTCAACGATCCGCCTGTACATCTCGTAGCTTGTGTACGCGTCCATGGCCGCGTACTTGAGATGTTGTTCATCCAGTGTCTCATGCCACACATTGTGCCAGACGTTCTTGTCCTTTTTGCTCTTTTCCTTCATCTTCGCGTAGTAGGGGTCGATGATGGACGAGGCGAGGTCAACCAGGGAGTTCTGTTTATTTTTGTCGCTGCCCCAGACCTTGTAGTGGTGCTGGATGTTGACAAGATTCGGGCATTTCATGTCCGAAACCTTGAGCGCTTTTAGATCGTTGGTGGTGTCCACCATAGCAAAACTATAATCGGAGCTGTTGATAAACCTAGAGAAATGCTCGCAAGGCCTTGTGGAAAGGTGGTAGTTGTAGATGAGGACGTCATGTCGCACGCACAACTGGGCGACGGCAACCTTATGATCTTTCCCGGCACGACCCATGGTGTACTCGAGGTCAAAGCCGACCACTTGGTACTTGTCCTCGGCAAGGAACTGCTCTAAAGTTTGGATGGAGCTCTCCACCGAGACCGGATCATTCGTGTACACCACCTAGAGGGCCTTTCCCCTCACGTGGGTGTCCACTAAGTGATGCACGGTGAACTGCCCGCCGTTGTCATCGTCGGCCCCTGGGAGCGCCATTGGAGCCACGGTGAGCGCCATTGGAACCGCCGGATGTCCTCTCTGTATGTGTCCTCGTGGGTGTGCTTATTGTGTAGTTTGAGATGAGAGATGAAGGTAAATGGCCGCAGGAATAAAAGGGGGCTGGGCGGCATGGATTCTCGGCGTGTCCGCATGGCAGTTTTTGCAACGGGTAACAGCATCGTCGCACCGCGCCCGATGCAACCGGTTGCACACGAACGTGCGTGATCATGCGCCGGCCCCATACACTGGCAGCACGCGTGGAGGGACGAGTGCAGAGCACTCGGAGGGACGCGAGAGCAAAGCACGCACGGCGGGACGCGAGCAGAGCGCGCCGCGGCCGCCTGAACCGCAAGCAACCACACGCATAGAGCAGTTGAACACGCAGGAAATGGTCGCCTACAAGCCCGCCGGCAGTTGCGTCACTTCGTAGAGAGCGGCCGTGTGCTACCACCTCCGTCTAGTCTATATAGTCTCCTTTATATTCGGTGCCATACTTTGCTCTCAAATTTAACCCACAAAATGTTAATGCATGTTTTAAAAATTATATAATTGGAAACTATGTTCAAATACAAATCCAACTATAATCTTTGGCGACATGGTTTTGTATTTTATTAGTTAAATCATGCTTATAAACCAGGACGGTGGTATAGTAGGTAATTAAATCGCAAACATTTTTTATTAACCGTATGTGTACGTGGCCTTTCGTCCTCCTCTCGCACGTCTTGTCACCCCGCTGCCGCAGACGGCTTATAGCGCAAGCTTGCGCAGCGCGGGGCATTCTTTTGGCCAAACGGTGGCGCCAATAAATCATCGGTGAGCCCATTCCCACACAACCTCGCGGGTTCCTGCGCAAGCTTCCCGCCCGACTTGGTGAAATCCCCCAAAATCTCAATGCTTACCGGCCTGCTATAAAAACCCTCATGGCCGGCGAGTCCTGCGTCGCATTTCCCCCTTCCTCCATGTAGCTTATCTCGTCTGCTTCTCCCATAATCACCAATGGCACCGGTCCGTCGTCGTCGCTCAGCCACTCCGTCGTCATCAGTGGATAGCTCCAACTGGGAGGCTACACCGCGGTGGCGGCGCGCAGTCCCCGGCGTAGTGTAGTGCGCGTGACGTCCTTGTTGGGTGTGCGCGTGACGTCCACCACACGCTCTGCCGCCGCTGCCCGTTGGTAGCTGTTGTCGGCCGCCGCTGCCCGTCGGCAGCTGTTGCCGGCCGCCATTGGCGCCACACCACCGTTGAAAGCCAGGGCCATCACCCGCTCCACCGCCGCGGCCCGAAGGCGGGAGGTGGCTGTCGTGGCTGCAACCCCAATGCCGACCACTGTGGCCATCACCCGCTCCGCCACCGCGGCCCGAAGGTGGGAGGTAGTGGTCGTGGCCGCCACCCCGTCTTCGGCTGCCGTGGCCGCCAGCCCAGCGTCGACCATCGGGGTCATCACCCGCTCCGCCATCGCCGCCCAAAGGCGGGAGGCGGAGGTGGATGCCCACACGTGCGTCAGCGATCTTGCGCGCTACACCGAGTTCCCGCAGGAGGAGGAGGAGCGCCTCGTAGAGCACGCAAAAAGCCTTACTCTCGCCGTGGCCGCGGCACATGCCGCCTCAGAGGCGAGGAATCAGGAGATCTACAAGGGGAACCGCCGCTTCGAGAGGGGTCGTCTGGAGCGGCATAGGGCGTTTGAGGTGAGCGTTGTTGAAGCTGCAACAACGGCAGTCACCGTATTGCGGTTACCCAGCTCGTCGGTAGGCTCCTCCTGCTCCACCTCTTACTGAGCGTGCTCGGCAGAGGAGAGGAAGCCGGAACTAGTACATAGCCCCTCCGCAGTAGTAGTAGTATTTAGGGGTAATTTTGTTTAGTTCATCTGACTATAGATGTGGTGGAACTGTACAACATACTGAAAATTAGCTAGTATATATAGTTGAACTAGCTATTTCAGTACCTGGTTGACAACAATTGGGGAAAAGTTTGGTCGGTTCAGCTGTCGAGTTGAACTGTTTGTATAAATTAAGAATGACTTCTTAATCTATGAATGAAATTTATGCTTAATTACTGAATTTTAGTTGCAAAAATTAGATAGTGCTAGTGATTTTTAGCTTCATATTTTGACAAATTGCAGTGTTACAAGGATTGACAAATCTTACAAAATTGTTTGTACGTGGTTGCACACGGGTCATCCAAACAACCGTTTGCGTTAAAGGGATGCACAAATCCCGCGCTTCTCTTGCTTTGCATACGGGTGTTCTATCTAAAACGTTTGCGATCAAGAGCTGCAGAAATCCTGGTCGGCACATTTTCTCTTAGCTTCCTGGGGAAGCTGTCGGTTTGCATATGGGTGTTCTAACTAAAACGTTTGCATACGGGTGTTCTAACTAAAATTTGAAAGTAATAAGAGGCAATGGATATCGTTTTGTCCCCAAAGGTGGGACGTTCCCTACCGAAACCATCATGCTTGTTGTGAAAAGCTCTGGTTTGTGAGAAGCATATACCCAAACCTGCCCCAAGTGGAACAATTTTTTTACCACGGCATGTTGATGCCGCTTCATGATAGCATGCCAAGTTTAATGAATTTCAGACGAGTTTTGGGCATGCCTGTTATTTCAGTTAAAATAGGAGATCATTGCTATCATGGTTTATGTGACATAGGTGCTAGTGTGAGTGCTATTCCCTACTCTTTATACCAAGAAATTATGAATGACATAGCACCTACAGAAATAGAAGACATTGATGTCACTATTAAACTTGCTAATAGAGACACTATATCACCAATTGGGATTGTTAGAGATGTTGAAGTCTTGTGTGGGAAAATAAAATACCCTACTGATTTTTTTGTTCTTGGTTCCCCACAAGATGACTTCTGTCCCATTATCTTTGGTATACCTTTCTTGAACATCGTTAATGCTCAAATAGATTGTCAGAAGCAAACTGTCGGTGTTAGTTTTGGTGATGAGTCTCATGAATTTATTTTTCCAAGTTTAGTAGGAATCTTCATGAAAAGGAATTGCCTAGTAAAGATGAATTAATTGGTCTTTCTTCTATTGATGTGCCACCCACTGATCCTTTAGAGCAATATCTACTAGACCATGAAAATGATTTACATATGCATGAAAGAAATAAAAAAGATACAAAAATCTTTGAACAACGTCCTCTACTTAAACACAATCTGCCTATTGCAACTCTTGGAGGTCCTCCTCCACCTAAAGGTGATCCTATGTTTGAATTAAAACAATAACACCAAGCAAGAGGCTTAGCCTTCCACCCATTACCAATATATAGATGATTTAGTTTAATAGTTTATATAGTGTGATATCCCAACAATAATTTCAACATGAAGCAAGAATCTTCAAATCTTCACCTGCACCTAACAATGCTATAAGAGGGGCTGAGCGAAGCTTACGTAGCCAATCAAAGGTTTGCTAGGTTGGGTGGTTAGAGAGATTCATGGCTACAATAGGAGGCTGACAAACAAACATGGGCATCGAGGCAATAAGCTAAAGAGCGAGACATCTAGCAATAGGCAAAGATAGTAATGATATCTGGGTCAGGTCATCTTGCCTGTCGAGTCGTCGATGGGATCGTAAGACGGCTCCTCGTACTCAACCTCGGTAGGAACCTCGTACTCGGTCTCGGCTCCTGAAAGGATCGATATGGTTGACTAGAGGGGGGGGGGGTGCATAGGCAACTAACAATTTTTAGCTTTTCTTAACCACTTTAAATTAAGCGTCAAAGTAAGTTGTCTAGATATGCTACTAAGATGACAACTAATAGAAAGTAAAGATAACAACTTCACAAGCAAGCTATAGGAGATAAACAAGTAATTCTTGCACAATTAAAGGTAAGAAATAACCACAAGAGGAACCGGTGGAGACGAGGATGTGTTGCCGAAGTTCCTTCCCTTTGAGGGGAAGTACGTCTCCGTTGGAGCGGTGTGGAGGCACAATGCTCCCCAAGAAGCCACTAGGGCCACCGTATTCTCCTCACGCCCTCACACGATGCAAGGTGCCATGATTCCACTAGTGGTGCCCTTGAAGGCGGCGACCGAACCTTTACAAACAAGGTTGGGGCTATCTCCACAACTAAGTTGGAGGCTCCCAACGAAACCACGAAGCTTCACCACAATGGAATATGGCTTCGAGGTGACCTCAACCGTCTAGGGTGCTCAAACACCCAATAGTAACAAGATCCGCTAGGGATTAGTGGGGGGATCAAATATCTCTTGGTGGAAGTGTAGATCGATGCCTTCTCAAGCAATCCCGAGCAAATCAACAAGTTTGATTGGCTAGGGAGAGAGATCGGGCGAAAATGGAGCTTTGGAGCAACAATGGAGTATGTGGGGGAAGAGGTGGGTCAAAACGAGGAAGAAGAAGCCTTTATATAGTGGGGGGAACAATTCAACCGTTATCCCTGATACGTCCAAAATGCATCACTATTTTGTATCATAATTCATCTTTATTCATTGAAGTATTTCACATTATGATGATGTTCTTATGTTGTTTCGGTCTATTTTACACAGTTTGCAACTTTCCGGTGCCGGAACAGCAGATGCATGATTCAGCAGGAAAAAGTGGATACTGAGTTGCTGAAGAAGAACACCTCCAAATTACCTGAAAATTGACGGGAGGTATTTTTCAGACGAATAACGAAGACACGCAAAAGGGGAGTCAGAGGGGGGCCACAGGGTGCCCAGGCAGCCTGGGGGCGCGCCCCCCTGGCCGCGCCGGGGGGGCGCCTGGAGCCCCTGGCCCACCTCTGGTCGCCCCCTTTTGCATATATGTTCTCCGTCCCCCAAAAACCCTAGGCACGGGACTTTTTACGGAGTTCCGCTGCCGCTTCGAGGCGGAAACCTACAGAGAAGAAAAGGGCATCTCCGGCGGGCAGATTCCGCCGGGGAGATCACCTCTCGGAAGGGGAGATCGTCGCCATCGTCATCACCATCATCACGGGCATCATCGAGATCATCATCAACATCATCCCCAACACCAGCACCATCTCCATCTTCATCCAAATCTCATCTTTCCATCGCAACTCGTGTTGTAACTTGTACTACCTATCCTCTCTACTCCATCGATGTTGATTACTACTTTGTGGTGAATGCTATTGAGTTTTGTTGAAGAAATATTATTATGTCCAGATTGTTTATCACATATTTATCCCCACTGATCATGATCTCTTTTATGTCTTGTGAGTAGTTACCTTAGTTTTTGAGGACATGGGGAAAGTCTTGTTGTTAGTAGTCATATGCTGTTGAAGTAATATGTGATTGTTTGGTACTTAAGTTGTGTTGTCATTCTACTAGTGGTGTTGTGTGAGTCGAACACCCAACACTTCGCGTTATTAAGGACCTAGGGGAATACATTGTGTATAAAGAATGCTTATGGTGGGTTGCCGGAGTGACAGAAACCTGAACCCCAGTTCGCACGCTTTTGCATAAGGGAATAATGGATCCTCGATCGTATTGCTATGGTTAGGCTTTTGCCTTAAATTCTATCTTGTATTAGCGGATGCTTGCAAGGTGTTTAATCATAAGAGTGCATTCATCTTAGTCTAGAGAGTGCACTAGCATAGATCCATCCACCAACACTTATCAACACATAACATAGTATCGATACGGAATATGGCGAAAGCACATGACTACCTCTCCCGTGTGTCCTCAAGAACGCTTTAGTCTTTATAAGTTCAGTTGCTAGGCCTCTCCTTTGCTAAGAAAGGATTGGGCCACTTGTTACTCTCAGTAATTTTTACATTACTTGCCTTTTCATTCCTGTTGCTTATATCGAGAAAACCCCTAAAAGTTATCTTTCAGTGCTTGCAGTAATTTCTTGCTCAGAATCTCTTATCAATACCTTCTGCTCCTCGTTGGGTTCGACACTCTTACTTATCGAAAACGCTGCAACAGATCCCTTACGGTTGAGGGTCATCAAGTACCGTTTTCTGGCGCCGTTGCCGGGGAGCGTAGCGCTATTGGTAATGTGAAACTGGTAAGAAAGTCTTTTTATAATTCTGTTTTTATTTCTGCTATTGCTGCTCTTTGTTCTTATGGATAACCCTATTATTGGAGCGTTGCTTGCGGGAAGACACCCCACACCTGTGGTGGTTGATCCTTCCCCTACTGAAATTGTGCCTTATAAAATACCAGCTGGCATTATCGATTATGTTTTGACTAATCGTTATGCAGGGGACAGACATCCCGGTGAACACTTGCTGTATTTGTCACGACTATGTTCATTATTTAAGCTTGCAGGTGTATCGAGGGAGTTTGTCATGAGGAAATTGTTTATCGTATCCCTTATAGATAAAGCTTCAGATTGGTATGGGCTTCTTGATAACCCACACTTGCTGGACTGGCAGGAGCTTATGTCTCTCTTTTATACTAAATTTTATCCTCTTCATGAAATTCATCGAGACAGGAATTATATCTATAACTTTAGGTCTCGTGACGGAGAAAGCATTGATCAAGCTTGGGGGAGACTGAAGTCTCTAATGCTCAAATGCCCAATTCATAAGCTTCCCAAGGAAATTATACTTACAAATTTTTATGTCAGGCTTTCTCGTCAGGATAAGGAGATGCTGGATGCCTCCTCTAGTGGGGTATTTCAGAAGAAGAGTGTTGAAGAAAGGTGGGATCTCCTTGAAAGAATCCAGAGGAATACCGAAGACTGTGAAATTGATAAAGGTATTGAACCCGCTATAAATTATGAACATGATTATATTGAGAGCTATGTGGAAACTGACTACTTCAATACTTTTTGCTCTAAGATTGGTCTTGATTCCCATCTAGTGATTGATTTGTGTAAGAATTTTGCCTCTCACGTTGATTCTTTTTGCTCTAAGATTGGTCTTGATTCCCATCTACTTCAATACTCACCATGCACCTTTTAAAGAAAACCTATTGATATTTATGTTGCTGAGCCTATATTGCCTGCAGTTATATATGAACAGCCTCCTTTTCCCACGAGGATAAAGGAACACTCTCTTGTAACATGCATAATAAATAAAAGTGAGAGAAGAGTTGATGAACCTGAGGACCAGATCAGGGTCGATCCTCGAGTTGCATTGATTAAAGACCTTGCTACTGATAATGTTTTGGATTCCAATATAACTTTTTGTGCTGTTTCCACTAACCTTGTCACAGCCAAGAACAAAGGCCCAATTTCAGGTACTCCGGTGGTATCTGTTAAAATAGGAGATCACAATTATTATGGGTTATGCGATTTGGGATCGAGTGCAAGTGCTATTCCTTATTCACTCTATGAAGAAATTATCGGCGAGATTTCCCCTTGTGAACTTGAAGAAGTTGATGTTACTATTCATCTTGCAAATAGATCAACTATCTCTCCTATTGGAATTGTGAGGGACGTTGAAGTCCTATGTGGAAAGGTAAAATACCCTACCGACTTTTTGGTACTTGGTTCAGCCAGGGACAATTTTTGTCCCATCATTTTTGGTAGACCTTTTCTTAGAACTTGTAGAGCTATAATAGATTGCAAGAAAGGTAAAGTTTCTGTTGAATTCGATGGTGAGCCATATGAATTTAATTTTTCTAAGTTCTCTAAGCAGCCTCGTGGTACTGATTTACCTAGTGATGATAAAATTATTGAAAGTATTGCCTCTATTGCTATTCCCCCTGATGATCCTTTGCAGCAATACATGGAGGACCACGAGAATGATTTACATATGCAGGAAAGAAATGAACTAGATGAAATATTCTTGAGGCAGCCTGCTATCCTGAAGCACAACCTTCCGGTTGAACCTTTGGGAATTTTGTCAAAACCAAAAGAAGACCCGGTGTTTGATCTTAAACCTCTTCCCGATACGCTCAAGTATGCTTATTTAGATGAAAATAAAGTATATCCTGTTATTATCAATTCTAACCTTTCAGGATATGAAGAAGAGCTATTATTGGAAGTACTTCGTAAACACCGAGGCGCAATTGGCTATACCCTTGATGACCTTAAGGGGATTAGTCCATCTATCTGTTAACATACTATCAACCTTGAGCCTGATGCTAAACCAGTTGTTGATCATCAACGACGGTTGAACCCGAAGATGATGGATGTCGTGAGAACTGAGATTCTCAAGCTTCTAGCTGCAGGTATTATCTACCCTATAGCTGATAGTAAGTGGGTAAGTCCGGTACACTGTGTTCCTAAGAAAGGAGGTACAACTGTGGTTCCTAATGATAAAAATGAACTAATACCTCAGAGAATTATTATTGGATATAGAATGTGTATTGATTACAGGAAGTTGAACAAGGCCACCAGGAAGGATCACTACCCATTGCCATTCATCGACCAAATGCTTGAAAGGTTATCCAAAAATACCCACTTTTGTTATCTCGATGGTTATTTTGGCTTCTCTCAAATTCATGTTAACACTGCCAATCAAGAGAAGACCACTTTTACTTGTCCTTTTGGTACTTATGCTTACAGACGTATGCCTTTTGGTTTATGTAATGCCCCTGCTACTTTTCAAAGGTGTATGTCTGCTATCTTTCATGGTTTCTGCGGGGATATTATGGAAGTCTTCATGGACGATTTCTCCGTCTATGGAACTTCATTTGACCATTGTCTTCACAACCTTAATAAAGTTTTGCAGAGATGCGAGGAGACAAATTTGGTACTCAACTGGGAGAAGTGCCACTTTATGGTTAATGAAGGAATTGTTCTTGGTCACAAGATTTCCGAAAGGGGAATTGAAGTGGACAAAGCCAAGATCGAAGCTATTGAGAGGATGCCTTATCCAAAGGACATCAAAGGTATTCGCAGTTTTCTCCGTCATGCAGGTTTTTATAGAAGATTTATTAAAGACTTTTCTAAAACCTCGAGACCCCTCACTAATCTTCTCCAGAAGGATGTTCCTTGAAAATTGTAAGGAAGCTTTTGAAATCCTTAAGAAAGCTTTAATAACTGCTCCTATAGTACAACCACCTGACTGGAACTTACCTTTTGAAATTATGTGTGATGCAAGTGATTTTGCTGTTGGAGCTGTTTTAGGACAAAGGGTTGATAAGAAATTGAATGTTATACATTATGCTAGTAAGACCCTTGATAGTGCTCAAAGAAATTATGCTACTACTGAGAAGGAATTCTTAGCTGTAGTTTTTGCTTGTGATAAGTTTAGGCAGTACATTGTTGATTCCAAAGTTATTATTCATACTGATCATGCTGCCATTAAATATCTTATGACAAGGAAGGATGCCAAGCCAAGGCTTATCAGATGGGTACTCCTTCTCCAAGAATTTGATTTGCAGATTGTTGATAGGAAAGGAGAAGACAATCCGGTAGCAGACAATCTTTCAAGAATGGAAGATATACCGCATGACCCCATCCCAGTTAACGATAGTTTTCCAGATGAGCAACTTGCCGTTGTAAAAGTACAACCTCTCTCCGATCCTTGGTATGCAGATTATGCTAATTTTATTGTTGCAAAGTATTTGCCTCCAGGTCTAACGTTTCAGCAAAGGAAGAAGTTCTTTCATGATTTGAGGCACTACTTTTGGGATGACCCACATCTTTTCAAAGAAGGTCCCGACGGGATCGTGAGAAGATGCATTCCGGAACATGAGCAGAAGGACGTTCTCCGACGGTGTCATGATAGTCCTTATGGAGGACATCATGCCGGTGAAAGGACTGCACATAAGGTTCTTCAATCAGGTTTTTATTGGCCTACTCTCTTTAAAGATGCTAGAAATTATGTTTTAGCCTGTGATAAATGTCAGAGAGTTGGTAACATTAGTAGAAGGAATGAGATGCCTATGAATTACTCACTAGTGATTGAACCTTTCGATTGTTGGGGTTTTGATTTTATGGGTCCTTTTCCTTCTTCGCACAAGTACACTCACATTTTAGTAGCTGTTGATTATGTGACCAAGTGGGTTGAAGCAATCCCCACTGAAAGTGCTGACCACAAAACATCCTTGAAAATGCTTAAGGATGTAATATTTCCTAGGTTTGGTGTACCAAGGTATCTCACGACCGATGGAGGATCACACTTCACGCACGGAGCTTTTAGAAAAGCTTTGGCTAAATACGATGTTAATCATAGAATTGCTTCACCTTATCATCCTCAAACTAGTGAGCAAGTTGAGCTCACCAATAGAGAGATTAAGTTGATCTTGCAGAAAACAGTAAATAGAAATAGGAAGGATTGGTCAAATAAATTGGGAGATGCTTTGTGGGCATATAGAACTGCTTACAAAAACCCCATGGGCATGTCTCCCTATAAGATGGTGTATGGCAAGGCTTGCCATTTGCCATTAGAGCTAGAGCACAAAGCTTTCTGGGCTGTTAGAGAGCTTAACGCTGACCCAAAACTAGCTGGTGAAAAGCGTCTCATGAACTTGACTTCTCTAGATGAATGGAGGAGTGAAGCTTACGAGAGCGCTAAAATGTTCAAAGAAAAGGTAAAAAGGTGGCATGATAGGAAGATTCTGAAACGTGAATTTAATGTTGGTGATAAAGTTTTGTTGTTTAGATCCCGTTTCAGGTTTTCTCCAGGTAAACTACTTTCCAGGTGGGAAGGACCATTTCATATTGAAGAAGTTTATCGGTCTGGTGCAATTAAGATTAATAATTTTGAAGGCACCAAACCTCAAGTTGTGAATGGGCAAAGACTTAAACATTACATAGCAGGAGACCCTGTCGACGTTGATGTGAATATAATATACACAACAACCCACGAAGAACATGTTGCAGCCCTATTTCAGACGCCAGCAGAAGCAGAATAAAGAAAAGGGTATGTAGTACGGTAAGAAAACACCGCAAAAACATCATAAAAGTTCTGTATTACGAGTTTTTGCAAAATTAGTAAAATTTCAAGTCGAAGTGGAGCCGGAGACGACCACCAGGGAGTCCAGGCGCCCCCCTGGCGCGCCCCCCCTGGGCCGCGCCGGCAGGCCGCCTGGACACCCTGGTGCCCGTCTCCGACCCCGCTTTGGTCCGTTACCTTCCTTTCTGTGCATAATTTTTTCCTATATATTTGCCCGGGTTGTTCCGGCAACGTATCTTGCGATTTCGCGTGTTTTCTCTTCGATCTGTTTCTGCCAGGAAATCTTTCAGCTAAATCTAGGTGCCATGGCTTCTCCAAGTTCCCCCAAGGACACGTTCGTCGTCAACGTCATCAACCCTTACCTCGCTGAGGTGAAGAAGCACCCTCAGGTGGTTCAGATGAAGGAAGGCGTCCTTCATCAAGAAGATCTGAAGGGACCTATCAAGGAGGAGAGCGTCCAGGCCAGGCTGGAAGAAGTGGAGCAAGAAGTCTTCAAGTACAAGAAGATGACCGAGCGTGGTGTCGAAGCTAACTTTGACATCACCAACGAGCTGAAGAACTACTTTCTGAAGGAGATGAAGGAGATGTGGGAAAGAATCGCCGCGTCTAAAGACAGAATCATAGAACTCCAAGGGAAAATTAATGATCTACATAACCAGAACTGTGAGTATGAACTAAGGTTTCTACGCATGGGTTTGGGTGCTGAATGCAGGATCCAGGAGACGAGCTTCTCATATGAGACCGGAGAACCCCTTCCTTGGAAGATCTTCGCCAAGAACTACTTGATCAACGCCAACAAGGATGATGAGTGAAATCTCCATGGGTAATGGCATTCCCTTGGCTTGTTCCAAGCTTGGGGGAGTGCCCGGTATCTTTATCTTTTACCTTTTGTCTTTTAGAAGTCAAGTAGAGTCGTATCATGTCTAGGGAGGTTATTATATGAGATAGGTGTGTGCATTGAGGTCTATCGCCCCCTTGGTGAAGAATTGTATCCGTGTGTGTGGAGTCGTCTATGATGGAATATTAATGAGAAGTTTATCGGTTCCTTTTTGCTGCACTCGGTATTCTGTTCACGCAATCGACCTTATATGATGATTCCTATGGGGAGTATTGACCTTATGTCAGGTATGGCTATGAAACTTTATTTATCTTGGCAAATATAGCTTTGGTCATAACAACAAGCATGATTTTCTTAAAGTATCAACATAGCCAAAACCTTTATGTCATTATGCTTGAAGTGTTATGTTGACAAGGAAGACAACTTGATGTGTTATGCTTATTTCAATGTTCATGCTATATAATGCTTTGCATCTTAGTCATCATCAATTGTCTGCTCTTTCAAAACCTTTGCTAGCCTAACTCTGTACTAAGCGGAATTCTGCTTGTACATCCATACCCTTAAGCCAATACCTTCCATATGAGTCCACCATACCTACCTACTCGTGGTACTCCACTACCACCTCCTAAAGTATATAATTTATGTGTTATCCTTAAATGTTCAAAATCTTTTATTTTGTGCCTCTGCTTTAGCTCATGAGGAAGTAGTAGCTAATTCATGACCTTTTTGAGTTGGACAAGCTTCACCCCGGGATTGCATGTATAATGTGCAAACCCATAATACGAAAAGGAACTGGCATTGAGTGCGCCCGGCTTAAAAATAATATAACAAACAAACCCTCCTTCACGCTTTGTCCATGAGAAATCAGAAAACTTTGGCAGTGATAAACAAAGGAGAATAAGAGGATGTTATCGTCCTCATACGGGAGCCGTTCCTCGAAGCTTGTCCAGTTCAAGAAGTAATTGAGTTATCTATTAGCATTCGTTGACGAATCATGCACCTCTCAAAAACTTGTTTTCATTCTGTTTGATTTGAGGATAGCACATGAGTTTTCCCTACTACCCTAGAGCAGGGCCTATCTTTTAATTTTAAGTTGAGTCAGTTATTCCTACTTCCCTCTATTTCCCAAAGAGAGCAGACGTTTGATGTTGATAAGGATTCAATCATATAAAGCTGCATTAAGATTTGTCATACCATATCCTTGTTGACATTATCATTTGATAAGTAAGTTGTTTGTGATGCCCAGCTAAGGCAAATATCTTCCTTTGTGTTAACACTTTCACTTCTTGCTTACTAACATGTTATTTCAAAAAGCTTCAGTTAATCCCATCAAAATATAAGAAGTTAAAATTATTTGTTGTTCTTTGACCAAAGGACATGTTTGCCATGATATAATGAGTTTCCTTGGTCCTACTTTCGAATATAAGTGTTAACACTTTTTCATAAGAGCCTTATGAGTTGAAGATTGTTGCTGAGGATATTTGAGTTGGTGAAGAGACTATGATGCTTCTTGTCCGTATTCTATTTATCGACACTTCACTCTCTAAACTTGTGGACAGGTTTACCGAGTTCATACTCGCTTGGGGACAAGCGAGGTCTAAGCTTGGGGGTGTTGATACGTCCAAAATGCATCACTATTTTGTATCATAATTCATCTTTATTCATTGATGTATTTCACATTATGACGATGTTCTTATGTTGTTTCGGTCTATTTTACACAGTTTGCAACTTTCCGGTGCCGGAACAGCAGACGCAGGATTCAGCAGGAAAAAGTGGATACTGAGTTGCTGAAGAAGAACACCTCCAAATTACCTGAAAATTGACGGGAGGTATTTTTCAGACGAATAACGAAGACACGCAAAAGGGGAGTCAGAGGGGGGCCACAGGGTGCCCAGGCGGCCTGGGGGCGCCCCCCCTGGCCGCGCCAGGGGGGGCGCCTGGAGCCCCTGGCCCATCTCTGGTCGCCCCCTTTTGCATATATGTTCTCCGTCCCCCGAAAACCCTAGGCACGGGACTTTTTACGGAGTTCCGCCGCCGCTTCGAGGCGGAAACCTACAGAGAAGAAAAGGGCATCTCCGGCGGGCAGATTCCGCCGGGGAGATCACCTCCCGGAAGGGGAGATCGTCGCCATCGTCATCACCATCATCACGGGCATCATCGAGATCATCATCAACATCATCCCCAACACCAGCACCATCTCCACATTCATCCAAATCTCATCTTTCCATCGCAACTCGTGTTGTAACTTGTACTACCTATCCTCTCTACTCCATCGGTGTTGATTACTACTTTGTGGTGAATGCTATTGAGTTTTGTTGGAGAAATATTATTATGTCCAGATTGTTTATCACATATTTATCCCCACTGATCATGATCTCTTTTATGTCTGGTGAGTAGTTACCTTAGTTCTTGAGGACATGGGGAAAGTCTTGTTGTTAGTAGTCATATGCTGTTGAAGTAATATGTGATTGTTTGGTACTTAAGTTGTGTTGTCATTCTACTAGTGGTGTTGTGTGAGTCGAACACCCAACACTTTGCCTTATTAAGGACCTAGGGGAATACATTGTGTATAAAGAATGCTTATGGTGGGTTGCCGGAGTGACAGAAACCTGAACCCCAGTTCGCACGCTTTTGCATAAGGGAATAATGGATCCTCGATCGTATTGCTATGGTTAGGCTTTTGCCTTAAATTCTATCTTGTATTTGCGGATGCTTGCAAGGTGTTTAATCATAAGAGTGCATTCATCTTAGTCTAGAGAGTGCACTAGCATAGATCCATCCACCAACACTTATCAACACATAACATAGTATCGATACGGAATATGGCGAAAGCACATGACTACCTCTCCCGTGTGTCCTCAAGAACGCTTTAGTCTTTATAAGTTCAGTTGCTAGGCCTCTCCTTTGCTAAGAAAGGATTGGGCCACTTGTTACTCTCAGTAATTTTTACATTACTTGCCTTTTCATTCCTGTTGCTTATATCGAGAAAACCCTTAAAAGTTATCTTTCAGTGCTTGCAGTAATTTCTTGCTCAGAATCGCTTATCAATACCTTCTGCTCCTCGTTGGGTTCGACACTCTTACTTATCGAAAACGCTGCAACAGATCCCTTACGGTTGAGGGTCATCATCCCCCACTCAGCCCCGCACAGAGCGGTACTACCGCTTAGGGGAGCGGTACTACCGCTTATAGAGCGGTACTACCGTTGCACACAAGTAGTACTACCGTGCCATAGGGGTAGGGCCCCGAGTGGTACTACCGTGGTCTCAGGGCGGTACTACCGCTGGGAGCGGTACTACCGCCTCTACTGCCGCACCTAGTACCGCAAAACTCGACACGAAAAATCGCTCGTGAATCGAGGCGGTGGTAACACGGATCAGCGGCGGTACTACCGCAGAGTGTACTAAGCGGTACTACCGCTTAGTGGGGCGGTACTACCGCTTGTGACACACGGGCGGTACTACCGCTGGGATCCACGGTACTATAGCTGGGGCCATAAAAAGCTAGAGAAGATGGGAAAGAATAGCTCCATTGCGGCGGGAAGGAAAGATGGGTGCAACAAAGAAGTGTACGTGTTGATTCCACCCAAACCTTACCAAAGTGGATCCCCTCTTAATAGTACGGCTTTCTGATACGTCCAAAACGTATCTATAATTTCTGCTTGCTCCATGCCTCTTTTGGGTGATATTGCTATGATATTTATACACTTCCATACACTTTTGATCATATTTGGACTAACCTATTAACTCAGTGCACCCCAGTGCCAGTTTCTGTTTTCGGCTGTTTTTGTATTTCAGGTTTTCACATTACGAGAACTGCTAGGAAAAATCCAGAAAAAATATATAAAAAATCAGCATTCCAGGAGCTACCGTGCGGCCAAAGTACAGCCGGGGGGGACCCACAGGGGCTCCAGGCGGCCTGCCCAGGCGGCCCACCCCTAGGCCGCGCCGGGGGGGGCGCCTGGGCCCCCCAGGACTCCCCTGGTGACCCCCTTTGGCATATATTTAAGGTCCGTCGAGAAAACCCTGATTCCAGACCCCTTTTCTCCAGACGCGATTCCGATCTCCGCCGCCATCGCCATCAAGCTTCGGGGGACCAGAATTCCTGCGCCGGCACCCTGTCGGGACGGGGAAGTGCCCCCGGATTCATCTCCATCGACGTTGCTTCCTCTCTCCATAAGGCGGGAGTAGTTCCTCCTCGGGGCTGAGGTTCTTACCAGTAGCTATGTGGTCAATTCTCTCTCCCATGATGTGATCTTCGTTGTGATCATAGGCTATGTTAATCTAGGGTGATCCCATGATATTTCCCCTTCCTCTATGTATTGGATTGATGTACTCACTATTCTTTATCTAGTATAATCCCCGAGACCAAGGTGACAGCGGTCTATTGGACATGGATTAGAAAAGTATTTTCATGAGTGATTTCCTCTCTTGTGTGTTGATTGAAGATTGAGAGTCTCTTGGTGCTTGTCTTTGACTATCCTTTAGATATGTTGTGGTGATTGTGGGACTCTCTTTGGATGGCCGCGGTGACATTGGGAAATCCTTAGATTGAGAACTACGAACTTTGAGGTGTGCTTTTGTAGCCCTACATAATTCTCGTCCTCTCTTGACCACGAAGGAATGACCTCCGAGTGTGTCCCCTTTGCATGTTTTATGGGAAATATCATGTGATTCGATTATGTTAATGTTGTTGGGAGTTGCCACTAGTGAAAGTATGATCCCTAGGCCTTGTTTCCACCATTGCAATACCATTTGTGCTCACGTTTACCACTTGTTTGCTTGTTGCACTTTTTGTTACAGAATTATATTACTTTGTTTTGCCATCCATATTACTTGCCATTTAACATCTCTTCGCCGAACTAGTGCACCTATACATCTAACAAGTGTATTAGGTGTGTTGGGGACACAAGAGACTTCTTGTATCTTAGTTGCAGGGTTGCTTGAGAGAGACCATCTTCAACCTCTACTTCCCTAAGTTCGATAAACCTTAGGTCATCCACTTGAGGGAAATTGCTACTGTCCTACAAACCTCTGCGCTTGGAGGCCCAACATAGTCTACAAGAGTAGAAGCGTGCGTAGACATCAAGCTATTTCTGGCGCCGTTGCCGGGGAGGTGAGCGCTTGAAGGTATATCTTTAGATCTTGCAATTAAATCTTTTTGTTTCTTGTTTTTATTTCACTAGTTATGTTTATGGAAAACCTTGCTATTGGATCGTTGCTTGCGGGAGGACGCCCACACCTGTGGTGGTTGCTCCTCCTCCTACTGAAATTGTGCCCTATAAAATACCGGCTGGTATTATCGATTATGTTTTGGCTAATCGTTATGCAGGAGACAGACATCCCGGTGAACACTTGCTATATCTGTCACAACTATGTTCATTATTTAAGCTTGCAGGTGTATCGAGGGAGTTTGTCATGAGGAAATTATTTGCCTTGTCACTGAAAGGAAAAGCATTGGAATGGTATAGGCTACTAAATGACTCTCACCTGCTGGAGTGGGAAGAGATCCAATCTCTCTTTTACTCCAAGTTTTATCCTCTTCATGAAGTCCATGTGAATAGGAATTATGTTTATAATTTTTATCCTCATGACGGAGAGAGCATAGCTCAAGCTTGGGGGAGACTGAAAACGTTAATGCTAAAATGTCCTAACCATGGGTTCCCCAAAGATATTATTATTACTAACTTCTATGCGAGGCTCTCTCGACAGGATAAAGATTTGCTCGATGCTTCCTCTATGGGTTCTTTCACAAACAAAAAGATTGATGCTAAATGGGAACTCCTTGAAAGAATTCAACGCAACACTGAAGATTGGGAGATCGACAAGGGTAAAGAGTCAGGTATAATTTATGAGTATGATTGCATTAAGTCCTTTGTTGAAACTACAAGTTTTAATAAGTTTAGTGCTAAGTTTGGGCTTGATTCTCAACTCCTTGTTGATTTCCTCAAATCTTTTGCTTCACATCTTAATATGCCTAAGGAGGATTGGATCAAGCATCATAAACCTTTTAAAGAGACTTGCAAAGAAAATGAAATTGTTCATGATGATTGCAACATGCATGATCCAATTCCTAAAAATGAAGTTTTATATAAGCATGTTAATTTTTGTGGAGTGGATAGACCTTGTGAAAGGCCTATGATTGAAGAAGAGAAGTATTGTAAGCAACATAAGCATGAAAGAACAATCACTTGGGTCAGAGATTTAAATGAAATTGCTAGAGAATTGTGTGACCTTTATCCTTTTACTTGTGAACTTTGCCGTATAGAGGGTCACTTTATGATGAGCTTTCAAAACATAACTGTTAACCGGTTGTGTGATAACATGATCACCTCTGATCTTTATGATGAGCTTATGTTATTTTTGATGTGTGAAGAGTTATCAGAAAAGACTTCTTGGCTGGATGATAATGTCATAGGAATAAAAAACACTTTGCAAAATTGCCATCTCTATTGTGTTGTTAATTGCCATGAAAATGATTACATAAGTAAGATTAGAAAGGAGGGAACTTTACCAAAGTATAAAAATGTCTCTTATATTTCTGCTAATAAAAAGGAGAGTTTCTCCCAAGTTTCCCCTATTGTTTCTAATGATAAACCAGGATATGTGGAGAAGCTTCATCTCCAACCACCCCCTCCTAAGGTGAAGAAGAAGAAAAAGAAGAGGAGGAGGAGGAGGAGCAAGAAGGAAGAAGAATGGGTATCAACCTGGCCTGAGCATATTCCTCCCATCAACTTTTATCCTAACGGTTGTAAGTTTAAAGAAGAAGGTGAAGTTTATTGCCTTAATTATCATCTTGATGATACGTCCGTAGGTACTATTGAAGATGATTTTGATTATGATATGCATGTTACTTATTGTGATTGGGAAAATGATGATAATGCTGCTTATGATCTTGAAAATCTTTTTGGTACCAACTCTGAAAGTGAAGATATGGGAAGCTCTAAGCTTGGGGATGATAGGATTGCAAATCCTATCCCCACTAGTGATGTGATAATTGATAATTCTCTTGCTAGTAAGAATAAAGACAACATGTTTACAAATATAGTTGCTATCAATGATAATGCTCTTCTCTACCATGATGATGTTATAACTCCAATCTATAGTGATTATAAAGGTACCTATGACATAAGGAGAAATTATCCTTATGAAACTTGTCATAATCATGAAGGGAATTACTCCCTTGTTGAACACCACCCTCCTAATATACAACTAATCTATAGTCTTCAAGTTGTTTATGATAGTCCTACTCCCACTATTACCAATGAGAAAAATTATGCTTATGTGGGGAGTGAGAGTACCTTTTTGCATGTGGATCATGGTAACAATGCTTTATGTGATGCTTATATTGTTGAGTTCATCCATGATGTCACTGAAATTTATAATGAGAGAGGGAGGCTTGGTTCTAAATATCTTAACAATAAGAAGTTTCCTCTCTTTACGGTGAATATTTTGAAGTTATGCTTGTTTTGCATTCCTATGCTAGTTGCTTCGTGCTTCAATGAATTATTCTATTGCAATATTCCTATGCATAGGAAGAATGTTAGGCTTAAATGTATTTGGCATTTGCTTCTTGATGCCCTCTTTTGTTCTTCAGCTCTTATTCTTACGAGAGCATCATTAAAGTCCTATGCCTAGCTTAAAGGCATAAAAGAAAGCGCTTTTGGGAGGCAGCCCACAATAAATAAAATTTTATTTTGATTTTTGTTGTGTCTTGATGTTGTTACTACAGTAGCATCATCATTGTATCTTTACTTTTCAACTTTGTGCCAAGTGTAGCCTCTGATTGCAAGAAAGTTCAAAAGTTGTGACGTGCTGTCCAGGAAACAGATTCTGTCCTTGGATAGAAAAATTCGTATAAAATCACCAGATCATATTTTTGGTCTGATTTTTTTCTACAGCATGCTCTATACAATTTTCTTTCGTGCGTCTGTTCTGAGTTTTTTGATTAGAGTTGCAGAAGTGCCCCGAACAGATCATTTACTACCTGCTGTTCTGTTTTTCACAGATTCTGTCCTGTTTTGCCTTTCTTTCATTTTGCAAACCAAGAGGTTGCTTTTTCTTTGCAAAAACCTTTTGGCAATCTTGAGAAACAGTTGAACTTCAAGAATATCTTTATTTCCAGCAAGGAGCAATTATTTTATTATGGGTACTAACCTCGCTAATCAGATTATGATGAGTTATGTATGAAAGGAGTTTTCAAGTGTGCGAGGGAAGATGATAAAAAGATTCAGGAGTGTCAAGCGCTCAAGCTTGGGGATGCCCCCATGCACCCCCAAGAAATATTCAAGGAGACTCAAGCGTCTAAGCTTGGGGATGCCCCCGTGCATACCCTTCTCCATCAACATTATCAGTTCGTCTTTCGTTCCACTATATTTTTATCACTTCATGCGTTATGTGCTATGCTTGGAGCGTCTTGCTTTTCGTTTCATTTTTAGTTTTCTTTAGCTTTGCTTGTTTTTCATAACGAGTTGGAACTCAGCTTTCTTTGTGTGGGAGAGAAACACTCTCCACTTCAACCTAGAACACAACATAGAATTTTCATGTTTATCTTTGCTGTGTGTGTTCTTTGTCTTTTAATAGCTACTATCATTTTCAGCTCTTAGTATTCATGCTTATCTTTTCAAAGAGCTTTTGTTTAGTTGGTTGCTTGAACTCTCTTTAATTACCATGCTCACTTTATTAAGAGAGTTTGATTCCGTTGCATTGGTTGATATGTCTATGATAAAGATGCTACGTGCATAATGGCGCTTAGTAGTTCATGTTTTCTTGTGGTTAGTCTCAAATAGCTAGGGGATTCCCAATGTGTTATTGGAGTACCAACTTGATTTGTTTGCCTATGATGTGGTATGGTTTAGTAATATCTTCCTTCAAGAATTTATTTTGATTGACTTGGCGTATGCTCACGCATATTTAAGACTGTAAAGAAAGTCTGTCAAGCCTTGATGATCTTTTGTTTCTGAGTAGCGATATAACTACCATGCCTGATTCAATGTTGCTTTGTCGCTCTGCATGATTATGACCATCATTGCTCTTTTAATTGGTCGCTCCCAGTATTTTGCTAACCTCCACCTGTACTAAGCGGACTGACTGCTTGTGCATCCACATTCTTTTAATCCAGTTATGCCATATGAGTCCACCATAGCTACCTATATGTGGTATTTCACCGCCACTCCAAGTAAATTTACATGTGCTACCTTTAAAACCTTCATTTTTGCAATACATAGCTCATGGGAAAGTAGCTTAAAAACTATTGTGGTAAAGAATATGTCGCTTATGTATCTTATTTCTTATAAGTTGCTTGCTGAGCGGTATCCATGTTTCTGGGGACGCCATCAACTGTTACACTTTTGTTGAATATCATGTGAGTTGTTATGCATGTTCGTCTTGTCCGAAGTAAGGGTGATTTGCCATGAGTTGAATGGTTTGAGTATGCATATTGTTAGAGAAGAACATTGGGCCGCCAACCAAAGCCATGTATCATGGTGGAAGTTTTAGCTTGGACATTAATCCTCAACCTCTTATGAATGCTTAAGCATTAAAGAGGAGTCCATTATCTATTTTCTATGTTGTCCCGGTATGGATGTCCTCAAGTTGAGATCTATCAAAAACGAGAAATCAAATGCGATTTATCTCCTTGGACCTTTGTACAGGTGGCATAGAGGTATCCCTTTGTGACACTTGGTTGAAACATATGTAATGCAATGATAACCCATGGAAATCCGAGCTAATTAGGACAAGGTGCGAGCACTATTGGTATTCGATGCATGAGGCTTGCAACTTATAGGATGTCTTATGCATAACACATATGAAGTATTACTACCGTTGACAAAATTGCTTCTATGTTTTCAAAATAAAAAAAACTCTAGCACATGAGTAATCCCTGCTTCCCTCTGCGAAGGGCCATTCTTTTACTTTTATGTTGAGTCTCCACCTTCTTTTAAAGCACCAACTACTGAGAGCATGATTGTCATTCTGAGTGTAATGTGCATTGTCCCAAAGTAGCATTGTCTTTTGCATGATTGTGATATCGTTTATTCTGAAATCATTGTATCTAGTCATCACTTAAACCTTGAAGGTGCCCCTACATTTATGTTTTGCTTCACTAAAGGGGGCAAGCTAGATATCACTTTATCATATTTGCACATCATGTTCATTGCAAATCTATTTGATGTTTCAGTATCATATTGTAAAACTTTCAGTTCTTTGTGATTTTCTCATGAGGCAACTTAATTACTACAGATTCATTGTCTCAGTAAGCTTTTGTCATATGACTATGAATAAGTCCTATATGGTTAATAGCATGTTACCACAGAAATTATTCTTGTTATCATTTACCTACTCGAGGACGAGCAGGAATTAAGCTTGGGGATGTTGATACGTCCAAAATGTATCTATAATTTCTGCTTGCTCCATGCCTCTTTTGGGTGATATTGCTATGATATTTATACACTTCCATACACTTTTGATCATATTTGGACTAACCTATTAACTCAGTGCACCCCAGTGCCAGTTTCTGTTTTCGGCTGTTTTTGTATTTCAGGTTTTCACATTACGAGAACTGCCAGGAAAAATCCAGAATATATATATACAAAATCAGCGTTCCAGGAGCTATCGTGCGGCCAAAGTACAGCCGGGGGGGACCCACAGGGGCTCCAGGCGGCCCACCCCTAGGCCGCGCCGGGGGGGGGGGCGCCTGGGCCCCCCAGGACTCCCCTCGTGACCCCCTTTGGCATATATTTAAGGTCCGTCGAGAAAACCCTGATTCCAGACCCCTTTTCTCCAGACGCGATTCCGATCTCCGCCGCCATCGCCATCAAGCTTCGGGGGACCAGAATTCCTGCGCCGGCACCCTGGCGGGACGGGGAAGTGCCCCCGGATTCATCTCCATCGACGTTGCTTCCTCTCTCCATGAGGCGGGAGTAGTTCCTCCTCGGGGCTGAGGTTCTTACCAGTAGCTATGTGGTCAATTCTCTCTCCCATGATGTGATCTTCGTTGTGATCATAGGCTATGTTAATCTAGGGTGATCCCATGATATTTCCCCTTCCTCTATGTATTGGATTGATGTACTCACTAGTCTTTATCTAGTATAATCCCCGAGACCAAGGTGACAGTGGTCTATTGGACATGGATTAGAAAAGTATTTTCATGAGTGATTTCCTCTCTTGTGTGTTGATTGAAGATTGAGAGTCTCTTGGTGCTTGTCTTTGACTATCCTTTAGATATGTTGTGGTGATTGTGGGACTCTCTTTGGATGGCCGCGATGACATTGAGAAATCCTTAGATTGAGAACTACGAACTTTGAGGTGTGATTTTGTAGCCCTACATAATTCTCGTCCTCTCTTGACCACGAAGGAATGACCTCCAAGTGTGTCCCCTTTGCATGTTTTATGGGAAATATCATGTGATTCGATTATGTTAATGTTCTTGGGAGTTGCCACTAGTGAAAGTATGATCCCTAGGCCTTGTTTCCACCATTGCAATACCATTTGTGCTCACGTTTACCACTTGTTTGCTTGCTGCACTTTTTATTACAGAATTATATTACTTTGTTTTGCCATCCATATTACTTGCCATTTAACATCTCTTCGCCGAACTAGTGCACCTATACATCTAACAAGTGTATTAGGTGTGTTGGGGACACAAGAGACTTCTTGTATCTTAGTTGCAGGGTTGCTTGAGAGAGACCATCTTCAACCTCTACTTCCCTGAGTTTGATAAACCTTAGGTCATCCACTTGAGGGAAATTTCTACTGTCCTACAAACCTCTGCGCTTGGAGGCCCAACATAGTCTACAAGAGTAGAAGCGTGCGTAGACATCACTTTCCTATCACTCAGAACCACCGAAAACTAAGCAAAAAGGAAACACCGTCTTCCATAGAATCCGAGGGGCCTCTAATCTTCTTGTGCCTTTGTGAGATGTATCTGAAAGAGCTTAGAACACATGATTAGTCCACAAACGCATTGTCATCAATCACCAAAACACCATCTGGCTAAATATGCCCTTATAATCTCCCCCCTTTTGGTGGATTGATGACAACACGGGATTTGCACAAAAAGAATAATAACATAATGTAAATGCAAAACCACACCCCTAAAATATAGACTGGCTCCCCCTAGATGTGTGCTATCTAGATAAGTGCTTTGGACTGCACGGCACACATGCTAGGATCAGCACTCCCCCTATATTTTAGAGACCAACAACCTAAGCAAGATATGAGAACATAGTACATAGTAAGATAAACATGCATGCTAGAAAGTACCAGGTACATAAATAAGATAGGGTAGCATATGTCTCACACCATATGACGGGAACTTAGGTCTCACGAAAAACACAACCAAACCACAAGAAGCGAAAAGCACACAAGCGACAGAAACACAAAGGCACAAATCCCTAAACTCTCTCCCCCTTTGGCATCGAGACACCAAAAGGGCAGAGAGCTAAACTACGGCTCCAGGTGAGAGCACGAGAAGGTCTCGAAACATCAGATTGCAGCAGGGTCATCGTCTTCGTCGTCGTCGACCGAAAACTGCTCGGCATCGGAATCAGTCCATGGGCAATGCTGCTTGATCCATTCTTCCTCCTCGGTTACCTGCTCCTCAGAGCCACTGGCCACATTTGCACCCAACTGACGCAAGAGCTCCTTGTGACGCCCCCTGGCCTTCTTCTCTGCCACATGAGTCATGTACTGACCATGAGACTCCATGCAGAACAGCTTCTTCATCTTCTTCTTGAGCTTCTTTGCCCACCCGATGGCTTATAGTCATCGTCATCATCTGCATCAACCTCAGCCTCCTCTGTCTCCATAGCAGCAGCGGAGGATGAGCCTCCAGTCTTGGGTGCATGAGTGCCCCAGTTGTCCTTCCGTCTCAGACGCTTGATCTCATGAGACACCAACTCTCCAGTCTCCAGCAATGCATTGGGATAGACATGATCCCAAGCCTTCTCAATCAGCAGCATGATGAACGGACCATAGATTAGGCACTTGCGTTCAGAAATAGCAGACAGGAGCTCAGACCACATCACATGTGAAATATCCAGAGTCTCACCGGTGTTCCTTTCTAACTGATGTTGGCAAAAGAGAAGCATATCCACAAGATAGGAGTGAACCATATCATGATTCCCAATCCGAGGGAAAAGAGTCTCACGGAAGATGCGGTGAAGGAAATCCAGATAGGTAGACAACTCATATGTTACCTTCTTAGTCTCTGGGTGGACCTTCGTAGTGCAGTAAGGCCAGAGAGCTTGCTTGTGAGTGGAGGTCTCGTTCTGGTGAGGACGAAAGCCAACTGGTGTCTCAAGTCCTTGGTCTTCCACCCCAAGTAACTCCATGAACGCCTTCCACTTGACAGATAACAGTTTGCCATTGGTCATCCATGTCAGAGTTCTGTCCTCATCCGTCCCTAGATGGACCGTGGCATAGAATTGAGCCACAAGATCTGCATCAAAGTCCTTGTTGAACTGAATGATCTGAAGGATGTTGAGCTGAGTGCACATCTGAAGAGCCTCGCCAAAATACACCGGATCCTTCTCCAGATATGCCGTGTCTATGGAGCGAACACTAACAAAGAGATTCTTCTTGGCCTTGAGCACATCAAAGTAGATAGCAAACTGGAAGCGATTCCATAACGGACGGTTGACCAAATTGGGTTCTTGATCAACCACATAGGGATTGCGGCGACGCTTTGCCCAGAACTCCTTGCCACTCATCTGTGTCACGGTTTTGCCCTTTGGCTTAGCCATGGCCTTCTTCTTCTGTTGAGGAGGAGGTGGAGCACTCGAGGAACCTCCAGCAGACTCAGATGTGCGGTAGCGCTTTGAGGTTGCACGATTGGGATTGATACGGCGAGCCTGATGCTCGGGAAGTTCATCACCTAGAACCAAACACACACACAAACGAGACAACCAAAAAGAACGAGCATAAGCCAATGAACCCAACAAAAGAAGATCAAGGAATGAAGAAATATCTGTGAACTAGGCATGCCGCGGTAGTACCGTGATCTGGTAAGCGGTAGTACCGCCTGAGCGGTAGTACCGCTCCAGGGAGCGGTAGTACCGCTCGAGGCGGGGAAACAGCGGTTTCCTACTACCGTGGTCAGATCCGGCACTACCGTCTTGTCAAATTCAAAAATATTTCTATCATACTCTAATCTAGATAGTCTAGTTACTTTCTCCTTCCTACTCAAGCCTAGATTTAGTAAAAAAATCTACAGATGCAAACACTATTGCCCCTAAACACAAGATCTGAAAAAGAACCACGAAGAGAAGAGGCACGGGGGCAATACCGGCATCCATGGCAAGAGGACGAGGTGGGGATCGACTCCACCGAAGGAAAAGGAGAGGAGCACCCCGGAGGAGGAGATCCGCCGGAGCCCTCCCGCGGCGACGAACTGCTAGAGAGAGAGAGAGAGGAATGAGGGGGCGAATGAATGGGTATGGGGGAGAGAAAACTCCCCCTGCCCCGATATAACCCCCGCATACCTCCCCGCAGCGGTAGTACCGCGCTGGTGGGCGGTAGTACCGCTTACAAGCGGTAGTACCGCGCACCACCAGCGGTAGTACTACCCAGCAGGTCATGGCAACAAAGGTTCAAAGCAAAGCTCAAAGAAAAAGGCGCACAAAGAGGGAAAAAGAAAGAACAAACCACCACTCACACACACACACTAGCAAGAGGCAAGAGACCCCTCTACCCGAGGGGGCGGTGACTGAAGTCACCTATGTTTGAGTCTAGAGGTATGGCGCCGCGAAGATTTTAACCTTGGGCCCATGACCAAAACTCGTCTTTGAAGCACTAGTACCATCAAAGATGGTTAATGAAAGACTAGATCAATTTATGCATAATGGGGGGAGAGAGAGTTCATTGAGAGAACAATGCTCCCCCTATGTCCATGCCTACACCTAGACTAGACAATATGATGAGTATGGTGGGGTGTGCACGAGCTCAAGCCACATTGCTCAAATCAATGATATTTAGCTCATGCCTTAACTCGCGAAATCTTGCTTCATCCAATGGCTTCGTGAAGATGTCTGCAAGGTTATCATGAGTGTTGACATAGTGAAGCTCGATCTCTCCTTGCCTTATGTGATCCCGGATGAAGTGATACCCAATCTCTATATGCTTCGTCTTGAAGTGTTGTACCAGGTTGAGAGAAATCTTGATGGCACTTTCATTGTCACACCAAAGAGGCACTTTGTCACAAGTGACACCGTAATCCTTTAAAGTTTGCCTCATCCATAAGAGTTGAGCACAGCAACTTCCAGCAGCCACATACTCTGCTTCGGTGGACGAGAGAGACACACAACTTTGCTTTTTGGAAGACCAACTAACCAGAGAGCAACCAAGAAATTGGCACCCTCCAGAAGTGGACTTCCTATCCACTTTGTCTCCCGCCCAGTCAGAATCAGAGAAACCAACAAGGTTGAAGTTTGCTCCTCTTGGGTACCATAAGCCAAAGTTTGGGGTATGAGCCAAATATCGAAAGATTCGCTTGACACCCACAAAGTGACTTTCCTTAGGTGAGGCTTGAAACCGTGCACAGATTCCCACACTCAACATAATATCTGGTCTAGATGCACAAAGGTAAAGCAAGGAACCGATCATAGAGTGATATACCTTTTGATCCACCGCTTTACCATTGGGATCAATGTCAAGTTGGCATTTGGTTGGCATTGGAGTAGTAGCTGGCTTGACATCACTTAGATTGAACCTCTTGAGCATGTCTTGAGTATACTTGGATTTTTTGATGAAGATGCCTTCTCTTCTTTGTTTGATCTCAAACCCAAGGAAATACTTCAACTCTCCCATCATGGACATCTCAAAATGTGTGGTCATGAGTGCGGCGAACTCATCATTGAAAGCTTTGTTAGGAGAACCAAAGATAATATCATCAACATATAGTTGGCATACAAACAACTCCCCTTTGACCTTCTTAGTAAAAAGAGTGGGGTCGATTTTCCCAATTTCAAACCCACGATCTTGTAACAACTCGGTAAGATGCTCATACCACGCACGTGGGGCTTGTTTAAGGCCATAGAGTGCCTTATCGAGTTGGTACACGTGATTGGGGAGCTTAGGATCCTCAAACCCCAGGGGTTGTTTAACATACACCAACCCATTAATAGGACCATTAAGAAATGCACTTTTCACATCCATTTGTTGCAATTTAAAGTTATGATGGGAAGCATAGGCAAGCAACAAAGGAATGGATTCAAGACGAGCAACGGGGGCAAAGGTTTCACCGTAGTCGATACCCTCGACTTGGGAGTAGCCTTGAGCCACCAGACGCGCCTTGTTGCGGATGACAATGCCATGAGCATCTTGCTTGTTCTTAAAGATCCACTTGGTTCCAATGACATTATGGTTCTCCTTTGGCCTTGGCACCAGACGCCACACCTTGTTGCGCTCGAAGTTATGGAGTTCTTCATGCATGTCATTGAGCCAATCAGGGTCTTCGAGCGCCTCATAAACCTTCTGAGGTTCAAAACAGGAGACAAAAGCTTGATGAGCACAATAGTTTGCTAATTGTCTACGAGTTCTTACCCCCCCTTTTGATGCTTCCTAGAATGTTTTCCATGTGATGTTCTTTGGAAGCAAGTCTGGAGGCAACTTTTGCAGCACGACGCTCTAATTGCTCTTCAAGAGATAACTGAGGAGCATTGAGTTGATCATCTTGAGCGTCGTCAGGAGCTAGATCTTGATCTTGAGCTTCCTCTTGACCTTGATCTTGCTCAGAGGTCAGAACTTGGCCTTGTGCATCATTTGGTGGCTCTCCACCATCTTGTGATTGATCTTGCACTTGGCCTTGTTCGTCCGGTTGAGGGCCTTCACTTTGTTCTTCAGGAGCGTGTGGGTCTTGGGTTGGTGATGGTTCCACTTGAGTGGAACATTGTCCTTCTCCTTCGGCCACAAGGGGTTCCTCAATGGGTAGGATATATCCAACACCCATTCTTCGTATGGCTTGAGGAGGAATTTCATCACCTACATCACAAGTACCACTTTGCTCCACTTGGGAGCCGTTATTTTCATCAAACTCTACGTTACTCGTCTCCTCAATGAGTCCATTGGACTTGTTGAGGACACGGTAAGCATGAGAGTTTGTAGCATAACCAACAAATATGCCCTCGTGAGCTCTAGATTCAAATTTAGACAAGCAAACACCTTTCTTGAGAATGAAACACTTACACCCGAATACCCGGAAGTACTTGAGATTGGGCTTGTTATCGGTAAGTATCTCATATGGAGTTTTGTTCAAGCCTTTGCGGAGATAGAGCCGATTTGATGCATGGCAAGCGGTGTTGATGGCTTCGGCCCAAAAGTTGTATGGAGATTTGAATTCCGCCATCATGGTTCTTGCCGCATCCATCAGAGTTCGGTTCTTTCTCTTCGCTACACCGTTTTGTTGAGGGGTATATGGGGCTGCATATTGATGTTTGATCCCCTCATCACTGAGAAACTCATCCAAGGTGTAGTTCTTGAACTCGGTGGCGTTGTCACTTCTGATCATCAAAATCTTTGCTTCATGTTGTCGTTGAGCTTCATTTGCAAAGTTGATGACGGTTTGTTGGGTCTCACTCTTCTTCTTGAAGAAGTATACCCAGGTGTATCTTGAGTAATCATCCACAATCACCAAGCAGTACTTTCTACCCCCAAGACTATCAAAAGATGGAGGCCCAAAGAGGTCCATGTGAAGGAGCTCTAGGTGTCTCTTTGAATAGATGATAGTCGTGGGAGGGTGAGCCGTCTCATGTAACTTTCCTTGAATGCAAGCCCTGCAAGCACGATCTTTGGCAAAGCTAACATTTGTTAGTCCACGGACATGGTCCCCCTTGAGAAGACTTTGCAAAGATCTCATATTGACGTGGGCCAAACGGCGATGCCAAAGCCATCCCACATCAACTTTAGCCATTAAGCATGTCGCGACCTTAGTGGGTTGCTTCGAGAAGTTAACCACATAAAGGCCGTTCTCAACATGCCCAACATAGGCTACTTTAAGAGTCTTGCTCCACAAGAGGGCCATGGTATCAATATCAAAGAATGTAGCAAAGCCCATGAGTGCAAGTTGGCGAACAGAAAGTAAATTGTATGCAAGGGAGTCAACAAGCATGACTTTCTCGATAGTGAGATCATGAGAGACAACAACCTTGCCGAGCCCCAATACCTTAGAAGATGACGCATCACCCCATTCGACGTTGGTGGCCATAGATGAACCTAGATGCACGTCCACCACCAAGTCTTTGCTTCTGGTCATATGATTTGTGGCTCCGCTATCGAGCAACCATGATCCCCCACCGGAAGCAAACTCCTACAAGATATCAATGCTTGGATTTAGGTACCCATTTGGTAATGGGTCCTTTGAGGTTAGTAACAAGGGTCTTAGGAACCCAAATGGACCATTCAATGTACTCATAAGAGGAACCAACAAATTTAGCAAACACATGACCATCACTAGCACAACATAAAACATATGAAGGATTAAAGTCTCCGGCCATGTTTGATGGTATGGTGGAGTTTTTCTTGACACCACCACCTTCCACCATTTTCTTCTTCTTTGATGTGCCCTCTCCCTCTTTCACAAAAGATTGTCGGAGAGGGGGTGGTTGCTTGGTCTTGTCATTCTTCTTCTTCTTGGGCTTAGGAACAAACCCAATTCCTTCCTTTGCCACAACCCCCTTTTGATTGCTCAAAAGGTTGTTGAGGTTCTTCTCACCTTGTATGCATGTCACAAGGCCTTTCTCAAGTTGCTTCTTCAACTCGGCATTCTCTTCAACAAGATGCACATGCTCGCAACACGGGTTAGTAGCATTTGCATTATCAATTAATACCATGCGAGGAAAGATAGCTTTTCCTTGGTTAGCGAAACTTGGAGTTGATCATGAGACTCCTTGAGAGTAGCATGCATACCTTTCAAGGCCTTGTGAGCCTTGTCAAGTATGTCAAACTCCTCTTTGATTTTAGCATGGTCAACCACAAGTTTTGCCTTATCGGAATTAAGCACACGAGAGACAACTAAAGCATGATCAAGATCTTTCTTTAATTTAGCATGACCATCATTGTGTGACTCCTCAAGAGCCAAACGAAGACCACGCTCTTCCTCTAGGGCGTTAGAGAGATATGATATCTCATCGGCATAGTCTCGACTATGTCCTTCCATTTTAGTAATGGTTTCCTCGTGAGCCTCGATCATGTCTTTGGCCTCACCGAGTTGTTCCAAGAGAGCAACAAAATGCTTCTTGGGTTTGCCCTTGAGATTTTTCATGAACAACTCAAATTCATTCTCTCCCTCCTTAGCACCCTCACTCTCATCAATACAGTTCGTCAATGAAGGATTAGAAGCGATAGTAGTATTGATGTTTGGGGTTACCTTGTTGGTGGCCTTGGCCATGAGACACTTGGCGATGATGTTCTCATTTGGTGAGTCGAAGAGAGATGAGTGCGGAGTAGTAGCAATTGCAATTGTGGCCATAGTGACCATCTCATCATCTTCATCATTATCATCATCCTCAACATATTCCTCTTGGGCCACCAACCCTTTAGGAGGAGTCTTCTTGTTGAAGTTGTTCTTGTTGGGATAGGACTTTGACTTGTCCTTCCGGATAAGCTTGCGTCCAAAGTCTTCTCTCTTCTCATATGGGCAATCCGCAACGAAGTGGCTTACATTGCCACAGTTGAAGCATGTCCTTACTCGTTGCTTGCCCTTGTTTCCACTTGAGTTGTTCCTGTTGAAGTTGGGTCTTGTGTTCTTCTTGCCCCAGAATTGCCTTGAAGCAAGAGCCATGTGCTCATGATAGGCATATTTGGTGTCCTCTGGGCTACACTCATCATCATCTTCCACCTCCTCTTCTTCCACACAAGCCTTGGCCTTCAGGGCAAGATTAGGCTTCTTTGATCGTTGATCTCTTAAGACCGCATTGTCGGCGGTCATGTCCAAGATCCTCATGGCAACGAACTCATCCAACACTTCATGAGAAGACAAGTGGTGGAAATCCGGTCTCTGACGAATGACAGAGGACATGGCCTTATGAAAGGGCATCATGGCCTTGAGGAACTTGCGCTTGATCCAGTTGTCATCCGTGTCCTTACTGCCATGATCTCGAAGAGAGACCGCAAGGGTGGTTAATCTCCGATAAAGTTCACGAGGATCCTCTTCTTCGATCATAGCAAACTCATCGGCTTCATCTTGCACCACTTCATAGTTAGAGCGTTGAATGCTAGTGCTTCCCTTGTACATAGTGCCAACATGCTCCCAAGCTTCCTTGGCCACAGTGAAGGGTCGAAGATGTGCAATGTCTTCAAGAGGGATGGCATCTTGAAGAATGCAAAGAGTGGACTCGTTGAATTGATGATCCGCAGTTTCTCTTGGAGTCATGTTGTCGGGATCACGCGGGTAAAAACCTTGCTCAATGATTCTCCAAAGATTAGTAGAACAATAATTTATATGACGTTTAAAACGAAACACCCAAGTAGCAAAATCAGAATTTTTGATAAACTTGGGAGGAGGCCCAACGGAATTTAAATGCGGTGTGGGAACGGGTCCTCCATAGTGAGTAGGAGGAGCGGATTGGGCAAAGATCCCACTCCCATTCTTAGTAACAGGGGCTTGTTCACTACTAGCTTCTCCCTTGTCGGGATTAGCCTCCGACACGTTGGTAGCGGGACGAACCACTTCCAACGGCGCGGTGGATAATTTAAGCCCCTCAAGCAAATCTTTAAACATGCCTTTGACCTCGCTCGCTAGTGACTCTTTCAATGTGGTCAAGGCCACATTGAACTCCTCATGAGAGACCGAGGCTCCCCCATCTGACGTAGGCAAGGACGGAGTTCCACCGGAATGGTCCTCCGTCTCGACTACGTTGTCACCCATACTCTTTGGACGGTAAGGTCCTTAAAAAGAGACGAGGCTCTGATACCAATTGAAAGGATCGATATGGTTGACTAGAGGGGGGGTGAATAGGCAACTAACAATTTTTAGCTTTTCTTAACCACTTTAAATTAAGCGTCAAAGTAAGTTGTCTAGATATGCTACTAAGATGACAACTAATAGAAAGTAAAGATAACAACTTCACAAGCAAGCTATAGGAGATAAACAAGTAATGCTTGCACAAGTAAAGTTAAGAAATAACCACAAGAGGAACCGGTGGAGACGAGGATGTGTTGCCGAAGTTCCTTCCCTTTGAGGGGAAGTACGTCTCCGTTGGAGCGATGTGGAGGCACAATGCTCCCCAAGAAGCCATTAGGGCCACCGTATTCTCCTCACGCCCTCACACGATGCAAGGTGCCATGATTCCACTAGTGGTGCCCTTGAAGGCGGCGACCGAACCTTTACAAACAAGGTTGGGGCTATCTTCATAACTAAATTGGAGGCTCCCAACGAAACCACGAAGCTTCACCACAATGGAATATGGCTTCGAGGTGACCTCAACCGTCTAGGGTGCTCAAACACCCAAGAGTAACAAGATCCGCTAGGGATTAGTGGGGGGAATCAAATATCTCTTGGTGGAAGTGTAGATCGATGCCTTCTCAAGGAATCCCGAGCAAATCAACAAGTTTGATTGACTAGGGAGAGAGATCGGGCGAAAATGGAGCTTTGGAGCAACAATGGAGTATGTGGGGGAAGAGGTGGGTCAAAAGGAGGAAGAAGAAGCCTTATATAGTGGGGGGAACAATCCAACCGTTATCCCCCACTCAGCCCCGCACAGAGCGGTAGTACCGCTTGGGGGAGCGGTACTACCACTTATAGAGCGGTACTACCGTTGCCACACAAGCGGTACTACCGTGCCATAGTGGTAGGGCCCCGAGTGGTACTACCGTGGTCTCAGGGCGGTACTACCGCCTCTACTGCCGCACCTAGTACCGCAAAACTCGACACGAAAAATCGCTCGTCAATCGAGGCGGTGGTAACACGGATCAGCGGAGGTACTACCGCAGAGTGTACTAAGCGGTACTACCGCTTAGTGGGGCGGTACTACCGCTTGTGACACACGGGTGGTACTACCGCTGGGATCCGCGGTACTACCGCTGGGGCCAGAAAAAGCTAGAGAAGATGGGAAAGAATAGCTCCATCGCGGCAGGAAGGAAAGATGGGTGCAACAAAGAAGTGTACGTGTTGATTCCACCCAAACCTTACCAAAGCGGATCCCCTCTTAATAGTACGGCTTTCCTATCACTCAAAACCACCGAAAACTAAGCAAAAAGGAAACACCGTCTTCCACAAAATCCGAGGGGCCTCTAATCTTCTTGTGCCTTTGTGAGATGTATCTGAAAGAGATTAGAACACATGATTAGTCCGCAAACGCATTGTCATCAATCACCAAAACACCATTTGGCTAAATATGCCCTTACAGCTCCCGGCTCTACTCAACACAAGAACACAACTGGGCACAATATCAAACACGGTGCAATGCACAATCAACATGATGCAAGTATGATGATGCGTTGGCATGTGGAAATCTTGAACCTAAGGATAAGATGATGAAGAAAGCCTCATCTTGGAAAACCAAGCGTGCCATTGGATAGAGGGGAAGATTTCGGTTGAAATCGATATAAAGATCGCCGAAAACGGACACACGGTTTGCAAATGGCAAGCAAAACAATATTCACACAAAGCTGCAGATTGCAGCCACATGGCATGTTTGGAGCAAGAAATAATTATGCTACAACACTCAAACATGGAGACAAAGGTCATGGAAATAATTATGCTACAACACTCTAACATGAAGAAGAGAAGTCACCTAAGCTACAATTCCCTAACTTTCCTCCTTCACATCAATATGATTAAGGCAAAAATGACTTGAATTAATTTGCAAATTACAAATCCATTGTATACATTTACAAATATTACATACAAACAAAATTATGATGCAATAAACCTAATTTCAGATTTATTCACATGAACAGTAGTCGCACACATAACCTGTTACAATAAATAAATACAATATTTGCTACAGTGACCCTAACTTTTCTTCTTAGTTTTGCACTAGATTGCACTGTAGCTTAGGTGACTTCCCTCCTTAATGTTAGAGGATCCACTTCCGAAGTAGACATGATACTTAACAAGTATGAACTTAGAACACACCCAAAAACCTACTGAAACACAATTAACCAAGCATGGCAAGTTGCAATAAAATTAACCAGACTTAGTCAAAATCTGGGAAGGCAAAAACATCATCACGATGCTGCCTTCGGAGGCACAAAACAACATGCATATCAACTCCACTAAGTATATAAAGATCATGGACATGTAGTAGACATATCATACAACAAACAACTCCATTGGAGCAACTCCATAGGAGGCATGGATCAATAGCAATAAACTACACCAAATTGATCATGCTGATAAAAACCTGACAGGTATAATTTATAGCAACTTGAGAGCAAGAAATAAATAAGCTACAGCAGGACATATGTGCAAGTAAGGGCATGTATGGATAGAGCATAACATGGACAACAAGATATGACCAATGGCCACTCCAAAACAAGCATGGATTTGAGTGGGGCATCAAGCAAACATAGCATCAGGTTAAAACAGATTCCAGACTTAGCAGTTTTTTCACTAAGTATAAAACAGTAACATTGGCATGGCATGTTTACAAGCTTGTTTAAGTCACCCCAAGGCATATCATGGAAAGTGGTTTGCACCACAGCAAAGACCATATGATGGTGCTTCTAAAACATATTAACATGTGACATGGGGACAAACACATCAATAGCAATGAGCACTTCAAATCAGCATCTGATAACAATTTTCAGCACTTAACAGCCATATGCACTTTTGCAACAGAGATTAACATGGCAATATGACACCTAACATGAATGCTACAACAACCATCATGTAGAGCTCTTCATAGTGAACATTTTGACATATCATATGCTCCATTTGGATAAACATGCACCAAGTTATCATATCTCAAACATGGCAACAAAATTACAAGTAACAGCAGTTTTAAACTTATAGCACTCTTGTCACGCTGATTAGGTCATCAAGATGAACTCAAACAAGCATGCCAAAGTGGAACAAAATGAAGAGCACATCACCACGACCATTTTGACATATCATATGCACAATTTGGACAAGCACACTAAAAGTTACAGCCACATGAACATGCACATATATTAACAACCTCCAGGGACTTAGCCACAAAAACCAAAGTGAAAAGTGGGCGTTGGATAGCTAAATGCCGCACGGGCTCTAGATAGGCAGAGGAGACGGGCTGGCCCAGTGGCTCACCTAGCGGGCCTGGCCCAAGGAAGTAGAGGTGGCGGCTGGGCCTAACGTGGCCGGGCCGTCAGGGAGGAGGAAGGCCGGCTGGGCCCCAGGCCCACGATCGGAGGGCGAGGAGACGACGCCCTCGAGCTCCAGAGCGAGTGCGCCAGCGTCGAGGGTCCCTGCGGTGGCGCTCGGGCGACGGGAAGGGCCGGCAGCGGCAGGATCCGGCCGCGGCGGACTCGATCCGGCGGATCCCGGCGATGGGAGAGAGAGACAGCGGCTGGTCTCACCACGGCGGCGGGGACACGGCCCAGCGGTGGCGCGGGGTCGTCGGAGGCGAAGGTGGCGGCGGCAGGGGGACGCGCCGGCGGGAGGCGGCGAGGATCCGGCGCGGATCCTCGGGCGGCGGTGGTGGAACGGGCTGCGGGGGCCGGCGCCGGGCCTGGCGGGCCCGCGCGGTGGGCAGCGACGAGGGAACACGTGGCGCGCTCTAGTTGGTCCGGCGCGTCCGGGCGGACGTGTCCTGCGCCGTCCGGACGTGTTCGGCGGCCGGAGGAGCTGCGAGGTGCGGGGAAAAAGGAAAAAAAGGAGGGGACTAGGGTTTCGCCCGAAAATGGAGGGGATGGGGCCTTTTTATAGGCATAGGGAGCTAGGAGACTCCAAATGGGGTGCGGTTTTCGGCCACACGTTCGTGATCCGACAACCGAGAGGATGGGAGTGGTTGTGCTGGGTTAGTGGGCTGTTGTGGAGGGGATCTTGGGCCAAAAGAAGAGGTGCTTTTAACACACTAGGTTAACCGTTGGAGTACCAAACGAACTCCAAATGCGACGAAACTTGACAGGCGGCCTACACGTACCAAAACAACAACGTACGACAATTCTCACCTCATTCCAAGAACGTTGCACGGCCACACACGAAAGAAGGACTCGGGGGTGCCACAGGCACGTGTGTGAGTGTCGGAACTCGAAACGGACAACGGGAAGAGGCGAGTGGGACCGGGTGCAAGTGACAACACGAATGCAATGCAATGCACATGATAACATGACATGGATCAAATGCACACACGCACGTGGCAAAACGAAGAAACCCAAAATGAAAGAAGAGCCCAGAATGGAATTGATGAAGTCAACGTTTCATATAATGCCAAAAATGGAAGGTGTTACATCTGGGGCATTACATATAACACTATGTGGAATAGAGTGGTGGTTGTGGAGAAGACAAAAGAAGAAGATAGTCTCACATCAACTAGGCGTATCAATGGGTTATGGAGATGCCCATCAATAGATATCAATGTGAGTGAGTAGGGATTGCCATGCAACAGATGCACTAGAGCTATAAGTGCATGGAAGCTCAACAAAAGAAACTAAGTGGGTGTGCATCCAACTTGGTTGCTCACGAAGACCTAAGGCATTTTGAGGAAGCCCATCATTGGAATATACAAGCCAAGTTCTACAATGAAAAAGCCCACTAGTATATGAAAGTGACAAAACAAGATACTCTCTATCATGAAGATCATGGTGCTATTTTGAAGCACAGATGTGGAAAAAGGATAGTAACATTGTCCCTTCTCTCCTTTTCTCTCATTTTTTTCTTTTTTTCTTCTTTTGGGCCTTTTCTCTTTTTTTATGGCCCCTCTCTTCTTCTTTTTTCTTTTTCCCTTTTTTTGTCCGAAGTCTCATCCCGACTTGTGGGGGAATCATAGTCTCCATCATCCTTTCCTCACTGGGACAATGCTCTAATAATGATGACCATCACACTTTTATTTACTTACAACTCGAAGCTAGAATAAAATATGACTCTATGTGGATGATAATGATGAAGCGTGTCATATGAACAGAACGGTGGAAAGTTGCATGGCAATATATCTCGGAATGGCTATGGAAATGCCATGATAGGTAGGTATGGTGGCTGTTTTGAGGAAGGTATATGGTGGGTGTATGGTACTGGCGAAAGTTGCACAGTACAAGAGAGGCTAGCAATGGTGGAAGGGTGAGAGTGCTTATAATCCATGGACTCAACATTAGTCATAAAGAACTCATATACTTATTGCATTAATCTACGAGTTATAAAAACAAAGTATTCAACGCATGCTCCTAGGGGAAGGGTTGGTAGGAGTTAACCATCGCGCGATCCCGACCTTCCCACAAAGGATAACACTCAATAAATAAATCATGCTCCAACTTCATCACATAACGGTTCACCATACGTGCATGCTACAGGAATCACAAACTTTAAAACAAGTGTTTCTGAAATTCACAATTACTCCACTGGCATGACTCTAATATCACCATCCTCATATCTCAAAACAATCATCAAGTATCAAACTTCTCATAATATTCAATGCACTTGTATGAAAGTTTTTACTATACTCATCTTGGATGCCTATCATATTAGGACTAGTTTTATAACCAAAGTACATCACCATGCTGTTCTAAAAGACTCTCAAATAGATATAAGTGAAGCATGAGAGATCAATAATTTCTACAAAATAAAACCACCACCGTGCTCTAAAAGATATAAGTGAAGCACTAGAGCAAAACTATCTAGCTCAAAAGATATAAGTGAAGCACGTAGAGTATTCTAATAGATTCTAAATCATATTTATCTCTTTCAAAAGGTGTGTCCAGCAAGGATGGTTGTGGCAAACTGAAAAGCAAAGACTCAAATCATACATGACGCTCCAAGCAAAACACATATCATGTGGTGAATAAAAATATAGTCTCAAGTAAGGTTACCGATAAACGAAGACGAAAGAGGGGATGCCTTCCCGGGGCATCCCCAAGCTTAGGCTTTTGGTTATCCTTGAATTTTACCTTGGGGTGCCTTGGGCATCCCCAAGATTAGGCTCTTGCCACTCTTTGTTCCATTTTCCATAAAATCCATACTCAAAACTTGAAAACTTCACAACACAAAACTTAGCCAAAAATCTTGTGAGCTCCGTTAGTATAAGAAAACAAACCACCACTCAAAGGTACTGTAATGAACTCATTCTTTGTTTACATTGGTGTTGAACCTACTTTGTTCCAATTTCTCCATGATTCATACCCCCCCCCAATACTACTCATAGATTCATCAAAATAAGGAAACAACACATGAAAAATAGAATCTGTCAAAAACAGAACAGTCTGTAGTAATCTGTAACTTTCGAATACTTCTGTAACTCTAAAAAAATTTAAATAACTTGGTGGACGTGATGAATTTGTCTATTAATCATCTTCAAAAAGAATCAACTAAAAAGCACTCTGCAGTAAAAAATGACAGCCAATCTCGTGAGCGCTAAAGATTCTGTTTTTTACAACATGATCGCATAAACTTCACACAAGTCTTCCCAAAGGTTCTACTCGGCACAAACACTAATTAAAACACAAAACCACATCTAAATAGAAGATAGATGCAATATTTATTCCTAAAAAGCAAAAGCAAATAAAATAAAATTGGGTTGCCTCCCAACAAGCGTATCGTTCAACGCCCCTAGCTAGGCACGATACAAGAATAGATCTAGGTATTGCCATCTTTGGTAGGCAATCCATAAGTGGCTCTCATAATAGATTCATAAGGTAACTTGATTTTCTTTCTAGGAAAGGGTTCCATGCTTTCCCTAACGGACATGAAGGATTGCAGTCTATATCAAGAACAATGAAATCTACGGGCACATAATTCCTATTGGCAACAATAAGAACATCATTAAATCTTCCCATAGGTTTCTTAATAGTGGAATCCGCAAGATGCAAATTTAAAGAACAATCATCAAGTTGATGGAATCCTAACATATCACACAAAGCTTTTGGAATTGTGGAAAGACTTGCACCCAAATCACACAAAGCAAAGCATCCATGATCTTTAATCTTAATTTTAATAGTAGGCTCCCACTCATCATAAAGCTTTCTAGGGATTGAAACTTCTAATTCAAGTTTTTCTTCATAAGACTGCATTAAAGCATCAACTATGTGTTTGGTAAAAGCCTTATTTTGACTATAAGCATGCGGAGAATTTAGCACGGATTGCAACGAGGAAATACAATCTATTAAAGAGCAATTTTCATAATTAAATCCCTTGAAATACAAGATAGTGGGTTCATCGCTATGCAAAGTTTTGATTTCTTCAATCCCACTTTTAACAATTTTAGCATCAAGATCTAAAAACTCCGAATCATTGGGACGCCTTTTAACTAAAGTAGATTCATCTTTAGTCCCATCTTTATCAAGGTTCATACTAAAAAACAAGGATTTAATAGGAGACACATCAATCACTTTCAGATCTTCATCTTTATTCTCATGATAACTAGAAGAACACGCTTTCATAAATCAATCTCCTTTAGCACGCATCCTAGTAGTTCTTTCGTTGCACTCATCAATGGAAATTCTCATGGCTTCGAGAGACTCATTGATATCATGCTTAGGTGGAATAGATCTAAGTTTCAAAGAATCAACATCAAGAGTAATTCTATCCACGTTTGTAGCCAACTCATCAATCTCAAGCAATTTTTCTTCAAGCAAAGCATTGAAATTCTTTTGCGAATTCATAAACTCTTTAACACTAGTCTCAAAATCTTAGGGCATCTTATTAAAATTTCCATAAGATTTTTTGTAGTAATTACCATAATTATTAGAGGAATTACTAGGAAAGGGACTAGAATTAAAGTTTCATCTATAAGCATTGTTACCAAAATTATTCCTACCAACAAAATTCACATCCAAAGATTCATTATTATTTTCAATCAGTGTGGATAAAGGCATATCATTAGGATCAGAAGAAGCACTCTTAGTAGCAAATAATTTCATAAGTTCATCCATCTTTCCACTCAGAACACTAATCTCTTCAATAGCATGCACTTTTTTACTAGTAGATTTTTCGGCGTGCCATTGAGAATAGTTAACCATAATATTATCTAGGAGTTTGGTAGCTTCTCCTAAAGTGATTTCCATAAAAGTGCCCCCCGCGGCCGAATCTAAAAGATTTCTAGAAGCAAAATTCAAGCCGGCATAATTTTTTTGTATAATCATCCTAAGTTCAAACCATGTGTAGGGCAATTACGTATCATTAATTTCATTCTCTCCCAAGCTTGTGCAACATGCTCATGATCTAGTTGCTTAAAATTCATAATATCGTTTCTAAGAGAGATAATCTTAGCGGGAGGAAAATACTTAGAGATAAGGCATCTTTGCACTTATTCCATGAATCAATACTATTTCTAGGCGAAGAGGAAAACCAAGTTTTAGCACGATCTCTAAGTGAAAACAGAAATAGCTTCAATTTAACAATATCATTATCTGTATCCCTCTTCTTTTGCATATCGCACAAATCAACAAAGTTGTTTAGATGGGTAGCAACATCTTCACTAGGAAGGCCAGAAAATTGATCTTTCATGACAAGATTGAACAGAGCAGCATTGATCTCCTAAGATTCAACATCTAAGATAGGAGCAATCAGAGTGCTAATAAAATCATTATTGTTGGTACTGGAAAAGTCACACAATTTGTTATTATCTTGAGCCATAGTGACAAGCAAGCAATCCAACACACAATCAAACAAGAGGCAAGCGAACGGTAAAACACACAGAAAAAGAAGGGCTAATAAAATGGCAAGGGTGAAGTGGGGGAAGGGAAAATGAGAGGCAAATATTGTAGTGGGAGGGATAAGGGTTTGTGATAGATACTCCCTCTGTAACTAATATAAGAGCGTTTAGATAACTAAAGTAGTGATCTAAACACTCTTATATTAGTTTACGGAGGGAGTACTTGGTATATGACTTTTGCGTAGATGTCCCCGGCAATGGCGCCATAAATTCTTCTTGCTACTTCTCATGCTTGCGTTGTATTCCCTCGAAGGGGAAAGGGTGATGCAACACAGTAGCGTAAGTATTTCCCTCAGTTTTTGAGAACCAAGGTATATATCCAGTACGAGACCACACGCGAGTCCCTCGCACCTGCACAAACAAATAAGAACCTCGCAGCCAACGCGATAAAAGGGGTTGTCAATTCCTTCTCGGTCACTTACAAGAGTGAGATCTGATAGATATGATAAGATAATATTTTTGGTATTTTTGGTATAGAAACAAAAAGTAAATAAAGCAAATAAACAACGGCAACATAAATTGGCTAGTTGATGGGAAAGTAATATGATAAAGATAGACCAGGGGGCCATAGGTTTCACTAGTGGCTTCTCTCATGATAGCAGAATTCTACGGTGGGTGAACAAATTACTGTCGAGCAATTGATAGAAAAGCGCATAGTTATGAGAATATCTAGGCATGATCATTGTATATAGGCATCACGTCCGTGACAAGTAGACCGAAACGATTCTGCATCTACTACTATTACTCCACACATTGACCGCTATCCAGCATGCATCTAGAGTATTAAGTTCATAAGAATATAGTAACACCTTAAGCAAGATGACATGATATAGAAGGATAAACTCAAGCAATATGATATAAACCCCATCTTTTTATCCTCGATGGCAACAATACTATACGTGCCTTGCTGCCCCTGCTGTTACTGGGAAAGGACACCGCAAGACTGAACCCAAAGCCAAGCACTTCTCCCATTGCAAGAACTATAGATCTAGTAGGCCAAACCAAACCAATAATTCGAAGAGACTTGCAAGGATATTATAATCATACATAAAAGATTTCAGAAAAGAATCCAATATTGTTCATAGATAATCTTGATCATAAACCCACAATTCATCGGATCTCGACAAACACACCGCAAAAAGATTACATCGAATAGATCTCCTCGAAGAGCGAGGAGAACTTTGTATTGAGATCCAAAGAGAGAGAAGAAGCCATCTAGCTAATAACTATGGACCCGATGGTCTGTGGTAAACTACTCGCAACTCATCGGAGGAGCTATGGTGTTCATGTAGAAGCCCTCTGTGATTGATGCCCCTTCGACGAAGCTCCGGAACAGGCCCCAAGATGGAATCTCACGGGAACAGAAGGTTACGGCGGTGGAATTAAGGTTTCTTCATGCTCCTTGATGTTTTCAGGGTATGTGGATATATATAGGAGGAAAAAGTATGTTGCTGGAGCAACATGGGGCCCACGAGGGTGGGGGCCGCCTACCCCCCTGGGCGCGCCCTGCGCCCTCGTGGGCACCTTGTTTCTTCTTTGACTTGTACTCCAAGTCTCTCGTGAATATATCGTTCCAAAAATAACTCCCCCGAAGGTTTCATTCCGTTTGGACTTCGTTTGATATTCCTTTTCTGCGAAACACTGAAATAGGCAAAAAAAACAGCAATTTGCACTGGGCCTTGGGTTAGTAGGTTAGTCCCAAAATAATATAAAAGTGTATAATAAAGCCCATTAAACATCCAAAACAGAATATATAATAGCATGGAACAATAAAAAATTATAGATACGTTGGAGACGTATCAAGGGTTAATCATAAGTAGGAGGTTTGTTCAAGTAAGAACAGCACCTAAGCACCGATCCTCCCACATATCAAATTATCAAAGTAGCAAACACAAATCAAACCAACATGATGAAAGTGACTAGATGAAATTCCCGTGTACCCTCAAGAACACTTTGCTTATTATAAGAGACCATCTTGGCATTCCTTTGCCTCCAAAGGATTGGGCTACCTTGCTGCATACTTGTTACAATTGTCGTTACTTGCTCGTTACAAATTACCTTGCTATCAAACTACTCGCTACTTACAATTTCAGCACTTGCAGACACTACCTTGCTGAAAACTACTTGTCATTTCCTTCTGCTCCTCGTTGGGTTCGACACTCTTACTTATCAAAAATAGCTACAATTATCTATACTTGTGGGTCATCAAGGATATTTTATGGCGCCGTTGTCGGGGAGCGAAGCGCCTTTGGTAAGTGGAATTCGGTAAGGAAACATTTATATAGTGTGCTGAAATTTATTGTCACTTGTTAGTATGGAAAACAATCCTTTGAGGGGTTTGTTCGGGGTATCTTCACCCCGTCTGGAACCACAATTAGTTACGCCTTAACCCTCTGCACCTACTGAAAATATTGAATATGAAATCCCTTCTGGTATGATAGAACAACTGCTAGCTGATCCTTATGCAAGAGATGGAACTGAACATCCTGACATGCACATGATATATGTGGAACAAATTTGTGGATTGTTTAAGCTTACAGGCCTACACAGGGATAAAGTTATGAAGAAGGTTTTTCCTTTATCTTTGAAGGAAAAAGGCATTGGCATGGTATAGGCTATGCGATGATATTGGATCACGGAATTGGAATCATTTAAAATTGGAGTTCCACCAAAAAAATATCCTATGCATCTAGTTCATCATGATTGGAATTATATATATATATATATATATATAATTTTTGGCCTCGTGAAGGAGAAAGTCTTGCTCTAGCTTGGGAGAGGCTTAAGTCAATGTTATATTCATGCCCCAATCATGAGCTCTCAAGGGAAATTATTATCTAGAATTTTTATGCTCGGCTTTCTCATAATGATCGATCCATGCTTGATACTTCTTGTGATGGTTCTTTTATGAAGAAGACTATTGAATTCCGGTGGGATCTTTTGGAAATAATTAAACGCAACTCTAAAGACTGGGAAATCGACGAAGGTAAAGAGTCAGGTATTAAACTTAAATATGATTGTGTTAAATCTTTTATGGATACCGATGCTATTAAAAAGTTTAGCACTAAATATGGACTTGACTCTGAGATAGTAGCCTCCTTTTGTGAATCATTTGCTACCCATGTTGAACTCCCTAGAGAGAAGTGGTTTAAATATCACCCACCTATTAAAGAAGAAATAAAAGAACTGGTACCAGTTAAAGAAGAAACTATACTTTATAATGTTGATCCAGTCGTCCCTTCTGCTTATATTGAGAAACCACCTTTCCCTGCTAGGATAAAGGAACATGCTAAGGTTTCAACTGTGGTTAACAAAAGTTATATTAGAACACCTAAACCAGATGAGCAAATTAAAGTAGAACCTAATATTGCTATGGTAAAGGATCTCTTGGAGGAAAATGTAGATGGGCATGTTATTTTTTTAATGAAGAGGCTGCTGGAATTGCCAAACCCTGAAAGAAAAGATAAACATAGACCAGTCGTGGGCATGCCTGTTATTTCAGTTAAAATAGGAGATCATTGCTATCATGGTTTATGTGACATAGGTGCTAGTGTGAGTGCTATTTCCTACTCTTTATACCAAGAAATTATGAATGGCATAGCACCTGCAGAAATAGAAGACATTGATGTGACTATTAAACTTGCTAATAGAGGCACTATATCACCAATTGGGATTGTTAGAGGTGTTGAAGTCTTGTGTGGGAAAATAAAATACCCTGCTGATTTTCTTGTTCTTGGTTCCCCACAAGATGACTTATGTCCCATTATCTTTGGTAGACCTTTCTTGAACACCGTTAATGCTCAAATAGATCGTCAAAAGCAAACTGTCGGTGTTAGTTTTGGTGATGAGTGTCATGATTTTTTTTTTCAAGTTTAATAGGAATCTTCATTAAAAGGAATTGCCTAGTAAAGATGAATTAATTGGTCTGGCTCCTATTGCTGTGCCACCCACTGATCCTTTAGAGCAATATCTACTACACCATGAAAATGATTTACATATGCATGAAAGAAATGAAATAGATAAAAATTTCTTTGAACAACGTCCTCTACTTAAACACAATCTGCCTATTGAAACTCTTGGAGTTCCTCCTCCACCTAAAGGTGATCCTGTGTTTGAATTAAAACAATTGCCAGGCACTTTGAAATATGCTTATCTTGATGAAAAGAAAATATAGCATGTTATTATCAGTGCTAACCTTTCAGAACATGAAGATGAAAGATTATTGAAGGTTCTAAGGAAGCACCGAGCTGCTATTGGATATACTCTTGATGATTTAAAGGGCATTAGTCCCACTCTATGTCAGCACAAAATTAATATAGAACCTGATGCTAAACCAGTTGTTGATCACTGATACGTCCAAAATGCATCACTATTTTATATCGTAATTCATCCTTATTCATTGATATATTTCACATTACAATGATGTTATTATGTTGTTTTGGCCTATTTTACACAGTTTGCAACTTTCCGGTGCCGAAGCAGCAGACGCAGGATTCAGCGGTAAAAAGTGGACGCTGAGTTGCTGAAGAAGAATACCTCCAAATTACATGAAAGTCGACGGAGGGTATTTTCCAGAAGGATCACGAAGATACACAAAAGAGCAACCAAAGGTAAGCCACAGGGTGCCCAGGCAGCCACCTGGCGCGGCCCCCACCCTGGCCGCGCCGGGAGGGCGCCTGGAGCCCCTGGCCCACTCCAGGCTCTCCCCTCTGGTCTATATACTCCTCGTCATCCAGAAACCCTAAAAGAGGGAGAGTTTACGGAGTTCCGCCGCCGCTCCGTGGCGGAAACCTACAGAGAAGAAAAGCCATCTCCGGCGGGCAGATTCCGCCGGGGAGATCACCTCCCAGAAGGGGAGATCATCGCCATCGTCATCACCATCGTCACAGGCATCATCGAGATCATCATCAACATCATCCCCAACATTAGCACCATCTCCATCTTCATCCAATCTCATCTCACAATTGCAACTTGTGTTGTAATCCGTACTATCTATCCTCTCTACTCTATCGGTGTTGATTACTACTTTGTGGTGAATGTTATTGGGTTTTGTTGGAGAAATATCATTGTGTCCAGATTGTTTATCATCCATCTATCTCCACTGATCATGATCTCTTTTATGTCTTGTGAGTAGTTACTTTAGTTCTTGAGGACATGGGAGAAGTCTTGTTGTTAGTAGTCATATGATGTTGAAGTAATATGTGTTGTTTGATACTTAAGTTGTGTTGTTATTTTCCTAGTGGTGTTGTGTGAGTCGAACACTCAACACTTCGCCTTATTAAGGACATAGGGGAATACATTGTGTACAAAGAATGCTTACGGTGGGTTGCCGGAGTGACAGAAACCTGAACCCCAGTTCGCACGCTTTTGCACAAGGGAACAATAGATCATCGATCGTATTGCTATTGTTAGGCTTTTGCCTTAAATACTATCTTGTATTTGCGGATGCTTGCAAGGTGTTTAATCATAAGAGTGCACTCATCTTAGTCTAGAGGGTGTACTGGCATAGATCCACCCACTCAACACTTATCAACACATCACATAGTACCGATACGGAATATGGCGAAAGCACATGACTACCTCTCCCGTGTGTCCTCAAGAACACTTTAGCCTTTATAAGTTCAGTTGCTAGGCCTCTCCTTTGCTCGAAAAGGATTGGGCCACTTGTTACTCTCCAGTGCCTTTTACTTTGCTCGCTTTTACTTTCTGTTGCTTATATCAAGAAAACCCCTAAAAAGTTATCTTTCAGTGCTTGCAGTTATTCCTTGCTCAGAATCACTTATCAATACCTTCTGCTCCTCGTTGGGTTCGATACTCTTACTTATCGAAAACGCTGCAATAGATCCCTTACGGTTGTGGGTCATCAAGTACCGTTTTCTGGCGCCGTTGCCGGGGAGTGTAGCGCTATTGGTAAGTGAAGCTGGTAAGGAAGTTTTTATATTTCTGTTTTTATTTTGCTGTTGCTGCTCTTTGTCCTTATGGACAACCTTGCTATTGGATCGTTGCTTGTGGGAAGACGCCCCACATCTGTGGTGGTTGCTCCTCCCCCTACTGAAATTGTGCCCTATAAAATACCAGCTGGTATTATCGATTATGTTTTGGCTAATCGTTATGCAGGAGACAGACATCCCGGTGAACACTTGCTATATCTGTCACAACTATGTTCATTATTTAAGCTTGCAGGTGTATCAATGGAGTTTGTCATGAGGAAATTGTTCTCCGTATCGCTTATAGATAAAGCTTCAGATTGGTATAAGCTTCTCGATAACTCACACTTGCTTGATTGGCTAGAGCTTATGTCTCTCTTTTACACCAAGTTTTATCCTCTTCATGAAATTCATCGAGACAGGAACTATATCTATAACTTTAGGTCTCGTGACGGAGAAAGCATTGCTCAAGCTTGGGGGGAGATTGAAGTCCCTAATGCTCAAATGTCCTATTCATGAGCTCCCCAAGAAAGTTATACTTACAAATTTTTATGCCAGGCTTTCTCGACAGGATAAGGAGATGTTGGATGCCTCCTCTAGTGGGGTATTTTAGACAAAGAGCGTTGAAGAAAGGTGGGATCTCATTGAAAGGATCCAGAGGAATACCGAAGATTGAGAAATCGATAAAGGTATTGAACCCGCTATAAATTATGAGCATGATTATATTGAGAGCTATGTGAAAACTGATTACTTCAATACCTTTTGCTCTAAGATTGGTCTTGATTCCCATCTAATGATTGATTTCTCTAAGGATTTTGCCTCTCACGTTGATTCTTTTAAAAAGAAGAGAGATCAGCATCATGAACCTTTCAAAGAGTTACCTGTTGATATTCATGTTGCTGACCCTATTTTGCCTGCAGTTATATATGAAAAGCCTCCTTTTCCCGAAAGGATAAGGGAGCACTCTCTTGTGACAGGCATAATAAATAAAAGTGAGAGAAGAATTGATGAGCCTGAGGACCAGATCAAGGTCGATCCTCAAGTTGCATTGGTTAAAGACCTTGTTACTAATGATGTTTTGGATTCCAATGTAAATTTTTGTGTTGTTTCCACTAACCTTGTCACAGCCAAGAATAAAGGCCCAATTTCAGGTACTCCAGTAGTATCTGTTAAAATAGGAGATCACAATTATTATGGGCTATGCGATTTGGGATCGAGTGCTAGTGCTATCCCCTATTCACTTTATCAAGAGATCATCGGTGAGATTTCACCTTGTGAACTTGAAGAAGTTGATGTTACCATTCATCTTGCAAACAGAGCAACTATCTCTCCTATCGGAATTGTGAGAGACGTTGAAGTCCTATGTGGAAAGGTAAAATACCCTACCGACTTTCTAGTACTTGGTTCAGTGAGGAACAATTTCTGTCCTATTATTTTTGGTAGACCTTTTCTCAGAACTTGTGGAGCTATAATAGATTGCAAGAAAGGTAAAGTTTCTGTTGAATTCAATGGTGAGCCATATGAATTTAACTTTTCTAAGTTCTCTAAGCAGCCTCGTGGTACCGATTTACCTAGTGATGATAAAATTATTGAAAGTATTGCTTCTATTGCTATTCCCCCTAATGATCCTTTGCAGCAATATATGGAGGACCATGAGAATGATTTGCATATGCAGGAAAGAAATGAACTAGATGAAATATTCTTGAGACAACCTGCTATCCTGAAGCACAACCTTCCGGTTGAACCTTTGGGAATTTTATCAAAACCAAAAGAAGACAATCCGGTGGCAGACAATCTTTCAAGGATGGAAGATATACCGCATGATCCCATCCCAGTCGACGACAGTTTTCCAGACGAGCAACTTGCCGTTGTAAAAGTTTAACATTTCAGCAAAGGAAGAAGTTCTTTCATGATTTGAGGCACTACTTTTGGGATGACCCACATCTTTTCAAAGAAGGTCCAGACGGGATCGTGAGAAGATGCATACCGGAACATGAGCAGAAGGACATTCTCAGACAATGTCATGATAGTCCCTATGGAGGACATCATGCCGGTGAGAGGACCGCGCATAAGGTTCTTCAATCAGGTTTTTATTGGCCTACTCTCTTTAAGGATGCTAGAAATTATGTTTTAGCATGTGATAAATATCAGAGAGTTGGTAACATTAGTAGAAGGAATGAGATGCCTATGAATTACTCACTAGTGATTGAACCTTTTGATTGCTGGGGTTTTGATTTTATGGGTCCTTTTCCTTCTTCGCACAAGTACACTCACATTTTAGTAGCTGTTGATTATGTGACCAAGTGGGTTGAAGCAATCCCCACTGAAAGTGTTGATCACAAGACATCTTTGAAAATGCTCAAAGATGTGATTTTCCCTAGGTTTGGTGTACCTAGGTATCTCATGACTGATGGAGGATCACACTTCACGCATGGAGCTTTTAGAAAAGCTTTAGCCAAGTACGATGTCAATCATAGAATTGCTTCACCATACCATCGTCAAACTAGTGGGCAAGTTGAGCTCACCAATAGAGAGATCAAGTTGATCTTACAGAAGATAGTAAATAGAAATAGAAAGGACTGGTCAAATAAGTTAGGAGATGCTTTGTGGGCGTATAGAACTGCTTACAAAAACCCCATGGGCATGTCCCCCTATAAGATGGTTTATGGCAAGGCTTGCCATTTGCCATTAGAATTAGAGCACAAAGCTTTCTGGGCTGTTAGAGAGCTTAATGCTGACCCAAAGTTAGCTGGTGAGAAGCGTCTCATGAACTTGACTTCTCTAGATGAGTGGAGAAGTGAAGCTTACGAGAGCGCTAAAATGTTCAAGGAAAAGGTAAAGAAGTGGCATGATAGGAGGATTCTGAAACGTGAATTTAATGTTGGTGATAAAGTTTTGTTGTTTAGATCTCGTTTCAGGTTTCCTCCAGGCAAACTACTTTCCAGGTGGGAAGGGCCATTTCATATTGAAGAAGTCTATCGGTCTGGTGCAATCAAGATTAACAATTTTGAAGGCACCAAACCTCAAGTTGTGAATGGGCAAAGACTTAAGCATTACATAGCAGGAGACCCTGTCAATGTTGATGTGAATATGATATACACAACAACTCACGAAGAACATGTTGCAGCCCTGTTTCAGACACCAGCAGAAGCAGAATAAGAAAAGGTATGTATTACGGTAAGGAAACATCGCGAACCGCCATAAAAGTTCCATATTATGAGTTTTTGCAAAATTAGGAAAATTCTAAGCCTAAGTGGAGCCGGAGACAAGCTCCAGGGGGCCCAGGCGCCCCCCTGGCGCGGCCTACCTCCTGGCCGTGCCGGGAGGCCGCCAGGGCACCCATGAGTCCATCTCCGACCCCACTTTAGCTTGTTACCTTCCTTTCTGTGCAGAAATTTTTGCTATATATTTGCCCGGATTGTTCCGGTAACGTATCTCGCGATTTCGTGTGTTTTCTTTTCGATCTGTTTCTGCCAGGAAATCTTTTAGCTAGACCTAGGTGCCATGGCTTCCCCAAGTTCCCCCAAGGACAAGTTCGTTGTCAACGTCATCAACCCTTACCTCGCTGAGGTGAAGAAGCACCCTCAGGTTGTTCAGATGGAGGACGGTGTCCTCCATCAAGAAGATATGAAGGGACCTATCAAGGAGGGGAGCATCCAGGCCAGGCTAGAAGAAGTGGAGCAAGAAGTCTTCAAGTACAAGAAGATGATCGAGCGTGGTGTTGAAGCTAACTTTGACATCATCAACGAGCTGAAGACCTACTTCCTGAAGGAGATGTGGAAAAGCATCACCGCATCTGAAGAAAGAATTGAAGAGATCCAAGGGCAAATTTATGATCTACATCACCAGAACTATGAGTATGAACTAAGGTTTATGCGCATGGGTATGGGTGCTGCATGCAGGATTCAGGAGACAAACTTCTCATATGATACTGGAGAACCCCTTCCATGGAAGCGCTTCGCCGAGGACTACGTGATCAACGTCTACAAGAATGAGGAGTGAAATCTCCTTGGGTAATGGCATCCCCTTGGCTTGTTCCAAGCTTGGGGGAGTGCCCGGTATCTTTATCTTTATCTTTTGTCTTTTAGAGTCAAGTAGAGTCGTATCATGTCTAGGGAGGTTATTATATGAAATAGGTGTGTGCATTGAGGTCTATCACTCCTTCTGTGGAGAGATTGTATCCGTGAGTGTGGAGTCGTCTATGATGGAATATTAATGAGAAGTCTATTGGTTCCTTTGCTGCACTCGGTATTCTCTTCACGCAATCGACCTTATATGATGATTCTTATGGGGAGTATTGACCTTATATCAGGTATGGCTTTGAAAACTTTATTTAATCTTGGCAAACATAGCTTTGGTCATAACAACAAGCATGATTTTCTTAAAGTAGCGACATAGCCAAAACCTTTATGTTATTATGCTCGAAGTGTTATGCTGACAAGGAAGACAACTTGATGTGTTATGCTTATTTTAATGTTTATGCTTTATATTGCTTTGCATCTTAGTCATCATCAATTGTCTGTTCTCTCAAAGCCTTTGCTAGCCTAAACTCTGTACTAAGCGGAATTCTGCTTGTGCATCCATACCCTTAAACCAATACCTTCCATATGAGTCCACCATACCTTCCTATTCGTGGTATTCCACTACCACCTCCTAAAGTATAGAATTTATGTGTTATCCTTAAATTTTCAAAATCTTCTATTTTGTGCCCCCTATTTTAGTCATGAGGAAGTAGTAGTTAATTCATGATCTTTTTAAGTTGGACAAGTTTTACCCCGGGATTGCATGTCTAATCTGCAAACCCCTAATACGAGGAGGAACTGGCATGAGTGCGCCCGGCTCATAAAAGATAATACAACAAACAAACCCTCCTTCACGCTTTGTTCATGAGAAATCAGAAAACTTTGGCAGTGATAAACAAAGGAGATTAAGGGGATGTGATCGTCCCCGTGCGGGAGCCGTTCCTCGAAACTTGTCCAGTTTGAGAAGTAATTGACTTATCTATTAGCATTCGTTGACAAATCATGCACCTCTCAAAACTTGTTTTCATTCTGTTTGATTTAAGGATAGCACATGAGTTTTCCCTACTTCCCCAGAGCAGGGCCTATCTCTTAGTTTTAGGTTGAGTCAGTTATTCCTACTTCCTTCTATTCTTAAAGAGAGCAAACATTTGATGTTGACGAGGATTCATTCATATAAAGTTGCATTAAGATTTGTCATATCATATCCTTGTTGACATTATCATTTGATAAGTAAGTTGTTTGTCAAGCCCAGCTAAAGCAAACATCTTCCTTTGTGATAACACTTTCACTTCTTGCCTAATAACATGTTCTTTCAAAAGCTTCAATTAATCTCATCAAAACATAAAGAGAAAGAGCAAAAGTAAAAGCTATTAGTTGTTCTTTGACCAAAGGACATGTTTGCCATGATTTGATGAGTTTCCTTAGCCCTACTTTCGATTATAAGTGTTACCACTCTTTTATAAGGGCCTTATGAGTTGAAGATTGCTGTTGAGGATATTTGAGTTTGGTGAAGAAACTATGATGCTTCTTGTTCGTATTCTATTTATCGACACTTCACTCTCTAAACTTGTGGACAGGTTTACCGAGCTCAGTATTCGCTTGGGGACAAGCGAGGTCTAAGCTTGGGGGTGTTGATACGTCCAAAATGCATCACTATTTTATATCGTAATTCATCCTTATTCATTGATATATTTTCACATTACGATGATGTTCTTATGTTGTTTTGGCCTATTTTACACAGTTTGCAACTTTCCGGTGCCGAAGCAGCAGACGCAGGATTCAGCGGTAAAAAGTGGACGCTGAGTTGCTGAAGAAGAATACCTCCAAATTACCTGAAAATCGACGGAGGGTATTTTCCAGAAGGATCATGAAGATACGCAAAAGAGCAACCAGAGGGGGGCCACAGGGTGCCCAGGCGGCCACCTGGCCCGGCCCCCACCCTGGCCGCACCGGGAGGGCGCCTGGAGCCCCTGGCCCACTCCAGGCTCTCCCCTCTGGCTTATATACTCCTCGTCATCCAGAAACCCTAAAAGAGGGAGTTTACGGAGTTCCGCCGCCGCTCCGTGGCGGAAACCTACAGAGAAGAAAAGCCATCTCCGGCGGGCAGATTCCGCCGGGGAGATCACCTCCCGGAAGGGGAGATCATCGCCATCGTCATCACCATCGTCATGGGCATCATCGAGATCATCATCAACATCATCATCAGCACCATCTCCATCTTCATCCAATCTCATCTCACAATTGCAACTTGTGTTGTAATCCGTACTATCTATCCTCTCTACTCTATCGGTGTTGATTACTACTTTGTGGTGAATGTTATTGAGTTTTGTTGGAGAAATATCATTGTGTCCAGATTGTTTATCATCCATCTATCTCCACTGATCATGATCTCTTTTATGTCTTGTGAGTAGTTACTTTAGTTCTTGAGGACATGGGAGAAGTCTTGTTGTTAGTAGTCATATGATGTTGAAGTAATATGTGTTGTTTGATACTTAAGTTGTGTTGTTATTTTCCTAGTGGTGTTGTGTGAGTCGAACACTCAACACTTTGCCTTATTAAGGACCTAGGGGAATACATTGTGTACAAAGAATGCTTACGGTGGGTTGCCGGAGTGACAGAAACCTGAACCCGAGTTCGCACGCTTTTGCACAAGGGAACAATGGATCATCGATTGTATTGCTATGGTTAGGCTTTTGCCTTAAATACTATCTTGTATTTGCGGATGCTTGCAAGGTGTTTAATCATAAGAGTGCACTCATCTTAGTCTAGAGGGTGTACTGGCATAGATCCACCCACTCAACACTTATCAACACATCACATAGTTCCGATACGGAATATGGCGAAAGCACATGACTACCTCTCCCGTGTGTCCTCAAGAACACTTTAGCCTTTATAAGTTCAGTTGCTAGGCCTCTCCTTTGCTCAGAAAGGATTGGGCCACTTGTTACTCTCCAGTGCCTTTTACTTTGCTCGCTTTTACTTTCCTGTTGCTTATATCAAGAAAACCCCTAAAAAGTTATCTTTCAGTGCTTGCAGTTATTCCTTGCTCAAAATCACTTATCAATACCTTCTGCTCCTCGTTGGGTTCGACACTCTTACTTATCGAAAACACTGCAATAGATCCCTTACGGTTGTGGGTCATCAATCACCAACGTCGGTTAAATCCGAAGATGACAGAAGTGGTAAGAACGTTAATATTAAAACTTCTGGAAGCAGGTATAATCTATCCCATAGCTGTGAGTAGATGGGTAAGTCATGTTCATTGTGTCCCTAAGAAAGGAGGTATAAGTGTTGTTCCTAAAGATAAAAATGAACTTATTCCACAAGAATTGTTACAGGCTATAGAATGGTAATTGATTTCAGAAAATTAAATAAAGCAACCAGAAAAGATCATTACCATTTGCCTTTTATTGATCAAATGCTTGAACGACTATCTAAGCACACACATTTTTGCTTCCTTGATGGACATTCTGGCTTGTCACAAATACCTATTTCTCAACCTGATCAAGAAAAGACTAGCTTTACTTGTCCCTTTGGAACTTATGCTTATAGACGTATGCCTTTTGGTTTATGTAATGCACCTGCTACCTTTCAAAGATGCATGATGGCTATATTCTCTGACTTTTGTGAAAAGATTGTTGAGGTTTTCATGGATGACTTTTCCGTCTATGGGAAGTCATTTGATGATTGTTTAAGCAATGTTGAGCGAGTTTTAAGAGATGTTAACAAACAAATCTCGTGTTGAATTGGGAGAAGTTCCACTTTATGGTTAATGAAGGCATTGTCTTGGGTCATAGAATTTCTGAAAGAGGTATTGAAGTGGACCAAGCTAAGGTTGATGCTATTGAGAAAATGCCATGTCCCAAGGACATAAAAGGTATTGGTAGTTTCCTAGGCCATACTGGTTTCTATAGGAGGTTTATTAAAGACTTCTCTAACATTTATAGGCCTCTCACTAATCTTTTGCAAAAGGATATTCCTTTTGTTTTTGATGATGATTGTTTAGAAGTCTTTGAAACACTCAAGAAAGCCTTAATCTCTGCACCTATTGTTCAACCACCTGATTGGAACTTGCCTTTTGAAATTATGTGTGATGCTAGTGATTATGTTGTTGGTGTTGTTCTAGGACAAAGAGTTGATAAGAAATTGAATGGTATTCATTATGCTAGTCAAACTCTAGACAATGCTCAAAGAAACTATGCTACAATTGTAAAAGAATTCTTAGCACTGGTGTTTGCTTGTGGTAAATTTAGACCTTATATTTTTGATTCCAAAGTAACTATTCACAGAGACCATGCTGCTATTAAATATCTTATTAAAAATAAAGATGCTAAACCTAGACTCATTCGTTGGGTTCTCTTGTTACAAGAATTTGACTTACATATTATTGATAGGAAAAGGAGCTGAGAACCCCGTAGCTGATAACTTGTCTAGGCTTGAAAATGTGCTTGATGACCCACTACCTATTGATGATAGTTTACCTGATGAGAAGTTAGCTGCAATACATGCTTCTCATAGTACTCCTTGGTATGCTGGTTATGCTAATTACATTGTTGCTAAATATTTGCCACCTAATTTTACTTACCAACAAAAGAAAAAATTCTTCTATGATTTAAGACATTACTTTTGGGATGACCCACATCTTTATAAAGAAGGAGTAGATGCTATTATTAGACGTTGTGTACCTAAGCATGAACCGGGATAAATCCTACGGAAATGTCACCCCGAAGCTTACGAAGGGCATCATGCTGGAGATAGAACTGCTCACAAGGTATTGCAATCTGGATTTTATTGGCCTACTCTCTTCAAGGATGCCCGTAAGTTTGTCTCATCTTGTGATGAATGCGAAAGAATAGGTAATATCGGTAAGCGTCAAGAAATGCCTATGAATTATTCACTTGCTGTTGAACCATTTGATGTTTGGGGATTTGATTGCATGGGACCTTTTCCTTCCTCTAACGGGTATACACATATTTTGGTTGCTGTTGGTTATGTTACTAAATGGGTAGAAGCTATTCCAACTAGCAGTGATGATCACAACACCTCTATTAAAATGCTTAAGGAAGTTATTTTCCCAAGGTTTGGAGTCCCTAGATATTTAATGACTGATGGTGGTTCACACTTTATTCATGGTGCTTTTCGTAAGATGCTTGCTAAGTATGATGTTAACCATAGAATTGCATCACCTTATCATCCTCAGTCTAGTGGTCAAGTTGAGCTTAGCAACAAATAAATAAAATTAATTTTGCAATTGTCAATAGGTCCAGGAAGAATTGGTCTAAGAAATTAGATGATGCACTTTGGGCTTATAGAACAACATATAAAAATCCTATGGGTATGTCTCCTTATAAAATGGGTTATGGAAAAGCTTGTCATTTGCCTCTTGAGTTAGAACATAAAGCATACTGGGCAGTTAAAGAACTCAACTATGACTTCAAACTTGCTGTTGAAAAGGGGTTATTTGATATTAGCTCATTAGATGAATGGAGAAACCAAGCTTATGAAAATGCAAAGTTATTCAAAGAAAAAGTTAAAAGATGGCATGACAAAAGAATCCAAAAGCGTGAGTTTAAATTCGGAGAATATGTTCATTTGTACAACTCTCGGTTTAGATTTTTCGCGTGGAAACTCCTCTCGAAATGGGAAGGCCCATATGTCATCGAGGAGGTTTATCGGTCTGGAGCCATTTAAATAAATAATTCCAAGGGTACTAACCCGAAGGTTGTTAACGGGCAACGAATAAAGCATTATATCTGAGGTACGCCCATTAAAGTAAAATGTAATATTATCCAAACTTCAACACCGGAAGAACACATAAATGGATCCTTCCGGAACACTCCAGAATCGTCAAAATAAGGAGGTACGTGATACGGTAAGTAAACGGACTTCGAAAACTCCGCAAAAGTATTTTTCGTTAGTTTTGGAATATTTACAAAAATAGGAAAATAAGAAACTACCAGGAAGCGCACCCTGGTGGGCACAAGACACCAGGGCACGCCAGGAATCCCTAGCGCGCCCAGATGGGTTGTGCCCACCTCGGGTACCTTCAGGACTCCGTTTTTCTACAGGTTGCTTGTTTCCCAAGAAAAAAATCTATATATACTCCACTAACCTGTTGACCACCATATCACGGAGAAATCTTCTGTTTACTTTTCTTCTTGTTTTCGGTCAGATCAACCAAGCTAGACATCATGTCTTCCTCCCCTCCAACCCGATGGAAGAAGATGCTTGGCTGATGATGATCGAGCTGAAGAGGGAAGATCCTATAGAAGCTGCAATAGGTGACAAAGGCAAGGAGGTCGTCGGTGATCAAGCACCGGCAATCGAGCAAGCGCTGCTTGCAGAAGAATAAGATATCCTTAAACCATACTACCCTCTTCCTACTCCCACTGAAATTGAGGCCTTCCGGATCATCTAAATGGTTCGTGTGCAAAATAAATATCTCACTCGTGAAAACATTCTTCATCGAGAGCACATCGCCTTTCTTCGGAGTGTCATCAAAATATTGAAGGACCTCTGGATCATGAAGGATAAGATCACATCTTCATCACCACTATCATCTTCTTCACCACCTATGGAGAATTGAGTATCGGGTATGGGCACTCCCCTTGGCTTCCGCCAAGCTTGGGGGAGGTGCCCCGGTATCGTATCATCCCAGTATCTTTTTGCTTGTACTTATTTTAGTTCAATCTTTTTGCTTTAGATGAAATAAAGTTTAGTTCGATCCTTTCTTTTCGAGAGTTTGCTTAGTGATCTATCATTGTTATCATGTGCAAGTTATATAATAAAGTTAGTTCGATTTTTTACTTTCTTTACTTTCAGGTTGCAATAAAGAAAAGAAAAAGAGAAAGAAAGCAAACAAAAGAAAGGAAATAAATCAAGAAGATCATATACTAATCCTATGGTAGGTGATAGCACCACATAAGAAAAAGTATAAGTAGAAAATTTTATTAGAGATTGACAAACATAGCATTGGTCAATGACGCAACTCATGAAAGAATTAATAAAGGAAGAGAAAATTCACATATAAATATACTATCCTAGAAATCTTTTGTGATTGTGAGCCCTCATCAAAGTATTATACGCCAAAATTGTTGACGTTGGACAATGAAGACAACTTAATGATTTATGTTTGTTCATATTCACATAGAAGTCATATTGTCATAGATCCTTTAACATGTGGTGCTTGCCCAATATCTTTTCTAACCAAAAATTCTGCACTAAGTAGAGATACTACTTGTGCATCCAAAAACTCTTAAACCCAAACCTTTGTCGAGAGTCCACCATACCTACCTATGGATTGAGTAAGATCCTACAAGTAAGTTGTCATCGGTGCAAAAAAGGATAAAAATTGCTTCTAAATATGTGAGATCATTTAGTGTAAGAGAAAAATGAGCGTTGTACGAACTTGGATGACAAAGAATAAAAGCGACAGACTGCATAATAAAGGTTGTCATCTTAAGGGGCAATACAACGTGACGTTCTCTTGCACTAAGGGATTGAGCATGCGAACAAATAAGCGCATGGCAACCTCTCCTTCCCTATGCGAAGGGCCTTTCTTTTACTTTTGTGCAAAGAGTCAAAGTTTTCCCTCTTTCCTCTTTTATTTTTTTATCCTTTGGCAAGCATCATGTGGTGAGGAAAGATCTAGGCACATATGTCCAGTTAGATATGGGTAACATGGGTCGGTATTGTTGACATCACCCTTGAGGTGAGTATGTTGGGAGGCAAAACTACAAGCCCCTATCTTTTCTATGTGTCTAGTTGAAATGTTTTTCTCATATGTATGCGGTGAGTGTTAGCAATCATAGAAGACTATATGATGGTTGAATATGTGGACTAGCCTAAAGGCTCCGATACATGACCCTTCCTGAAAAGATGATGAATTGTAGTTGCAAATGTTGACCAAGAACATAGTTTGTTGGTTTCTAATAGAGTTTATGATTCATACTTCGATTATGTGATGAACCGTTACTTATTCATGTGAAGTATATGTTGCAAGTTCAATGATAAAAGTCCTATGTTTAATTCTATTGTTGTTATAATAATCAACATGATGCTTCTATGTTTGTATTTTGTTTTTATCGACACCTCTCTCTCAAAGCATGTGGACATGCTTTTCGATTTTGGTTTTCGCTTGAGGACAAGCGAGGTCTAAGCTTGGGGAGTTGATACGTCCATTTTGCATCATGTTTTCTTACTTTTATTTATAATGTTTTTATCCATAATAATGCTTTTGGAGTAATTCTAATGCCTTTTCTCTCATAATTTGCAGGAACACACCAAGAGGGAAAATTCCGGCAGCTGGAAATCTGGACCTAAAAAAGCTACATCAAACCACCTATTCTGCACAACTCCAAATGAGCTGAAATATTTATGGAATATTTAAGAAATACTAGAGCCAATAAACACCAGAGGGGGGCCACCAGGTGGGCACAACCCACCTGGGCGCGCGAGGCCCCCCTAGCGCGCCCTGGTGGTTTGTGGCCTCTTCGGCCCACCTCCGGTGCCCATCTTCTGGTATATAAGTGACTTTGACCTAGAAAAAAGATAAGGAGAAGACTTTCGGGACGAAGCACCACCGTCTCGAGGCGGAACTTGGGAAGGAGAACTTTTGCCCTCCGGAGGAGCGATTCTGCCGGGGGAACTTCCCTCTCGGAGGGGGAAATCATCGTCGTTATCATCATCAACCACTCTCCCATCTTGGGGAGGGAAATTTCCATCAACATCTTCAACAACACCATCTCATCTCAAACCCTGGTTCATCTCTTGTATTCAATGTTGTTACCAGAACTATAGATTGTTGCTAGGGGGTGACTAGTAGTGTTGATTACATCCTGTAGTTGATTACTATATGGTTTATTTGGTGGAAGATTATATGTTCACATCCATTATGCATATTAACACCCCTCTAGTCTTGAGCATTGCTACTTCTCGAGTTTGCGTTGTATTCCCTCGAAGAGGAAAGGGGGATGCAGTACAGTAGCGTAAGTATTTCCCTCAGTTTTTGAGAACCAAGGTATCAATCCAGTAGGAGACCACGCACGAGTCCCTCGCACCTGCACAAACAAATAAGAACTTCGCAGCCAACGCAATAAGGGGTTGTCAATCCCTTTACGGTCACTTACGAAAGTGAGATCTGATAGAGATGGTAGTTTATATTTTTGGTATTTTTAGTTTATAAGAACAACAAATAAAAGCGATAAAAGGAAAGTAGATGTAGATTCATATGTTGAGATTAGACCCGGGAGCCATAGTGTTCTCTAGTGGCTTCTCTCATGATAGCGATATTCTACGGCGGGTCAACAAATTACTGTCGAGCAATTGATAGAAAAGCGAATAATTATGAGACTATCTAGGCATGATCATTGTATATAGGCATCACGTCAGAGACAAGTAGACCGAAACGATTCTGCATCTACTACTATTACTCCACACATCGACCGCTATCCAGCATGCATCTAGTGTATTTAGTTCATAAGAACAGAGTAACGCCTTAAGCAAGATGGCATGATGTAGAGGGATAAACTCAAGCAATATGATATAAACCCCATCTTTTTATCCTCGATGGCAACAATACAATACGTGCCTTGCTGCCCCTACTGTCACTGGGAAAGGACACCGCAAGATTGAACCCAAAGCCAAGCACTTCTCCCATTGTAAGAACTATAGCTCTAGTAGGCCAAACCAAACCAATAATTCGAAGAGACCTGCAAGGATATTACGAGAACACATAAAAAGTTCAGAGAAGAACCAAATATCTTTCATAGATAATCTTGATCATAAACTCACAATTCATCGGATCTCGACAAACACACCGCAAAAAGAGATTACATCGAATAGATCTCCTCTAAGACCGAGGAGAACTTTGTATTGAGATCCAGAGAGAGAGAAGAAGCCATCTAGATACTAGCTATGGACCCGAAGGTCTGTGGTAAACTACTCACAACTCATGGTGAGGGTGATGATGATGATGATGAAGAACTCCGTGATGGACCCCCCTCCGGTGGAGCTCCGGAATAGGCTCCAAGATGGGATCTCACGGGAACAGAAGGTTATGGCGGTGGAATTAGGGTTTTCTCTCTGTTATCAAAGGTTTCGGGGTACGTAGACTTATATAGGAAGAAGGAGGGCACCGAGGGACGCTCGAGGGGCCCACGAGGTAGGGGGGTGCGCCATGGGAAGGGGGGCGCGCCCCCCACCCTCGTGGGCGCCTCGATGCTCCCCTGACGTGGTTCTCAAGTTCCTCTGGCGTGATTTTCTCCAAAAATATCTCTCGCAAAGGTTTCATTCCGTTTGGACTCCGTTTGATATTCTTTTTCTGCAAAACCCTGAAACAGGCAAAAAACAGCAATTTGGATTGGGCCTTTGGGTTAGTAGGTTAGTCCCAAAAATGATATAAAAGTGTATGATAAAGCCCATTAAACATCCAAGACTTCATAAATAATAGCATGGAACAATCAAAAATTATAGATACGTTGGAGACGTATCAAGCATCCCCAAGCTTAATTCCTGCTCATCCTCGAGTACGTAAATGATAAAGAAAGAATTTTTTATGTGGAATGCTAACCAATATAGTTTTTCAATGTAATTCTCTTAATTGTGACATGAATGTTCAGATCTGAAAGATTCAAGATAAAAGTCTATATTGACATAAGAAATAACAATACTTCAAGCATACTAACAAAGCAATCATGTCTTCTCAAAATACTATGGCTAAAGAAAGTTTTCCCTACAAAATCATATAGTCTGGCTATGCTCCCTCTTCATCACACAAAATATTCATATCATGCACAACCCCGATTTCAGCCAAGCACTTGTTTTCACACTCTATCTTTTCAAACCTTTCAACTTTCACGCAATACATGAGTGTGAGCCATGGATGTAGCACTATGGGTGGAATAGAGGTGGTTGTAGAGAAGACAAAAAAAGGAGGGAGATAGTCTCACATCGACTAGGCGTATCAACGGGCTATGGAGATGCCCATCAATAGATATCAATGTGAGTGAGTAGGGATTGCCATGCAACGGATTCACTAGAGCTAAGCATGTATGAAAGCTCAAAAAGAAACTAGTGGGTGTGCATCCAACTTGCTTGCTCACAAAGACCTAGGTCATTTGAGGAAGCCCATCGTTGGAATATACAATCCAAGTTCTATAATGAAAATTCCCACTAGTATATGAAAGTGACTAAACATGAGACTCTCTATCATGAAAAACATGGTGCTACTTTGAAATACAAGCGTGGAAAAAGATAGTAGCAATTGTCCCTTCTCTCTTTTCTCTCATTTTTTGGAGGGGCTTTCTCTCCTTTTTTTATTAGCCCCCCTCTATATAATTGTTTTTTGGGCCATCTCCTTTTTTTTATTGGCCTTTCCTCACATGGGACAATGCTCTAATAATGATGATCATCACACTTTTATTACAACTCGAAATTACAACTCGATACTACAACAAGTATGACTCTACATGGACGCCTCCGGCAGTGTATCGGGATATGCAATGAATCAAGAGTGACATATATGAAAATTATGCATGGTGGCTTTGCCACAAATATGATGTCAACTACATGATCATGCATGGCAATATGACAATATGATGCGTGTCATATGAACGAAACGGTGGAAAGTTGCATGGCAATATATCTCGGAATGGCTATGGAAATGCCATGATACGTAGGTATGGTGGATGTTTTGAGGAATAATATGGTGGCTGTTTTGAGGAAGGATATATAGTGGGTTTATGGCACCGGCGAAAGTTGCGCGGTACAAGAGAGGCTAGCAATGGTGGAAGGGTGAGAGTGCGTATATCCATGGACTCAACATTAGTCATAGGAACTCATATACTTATTGCAAAAATCTACGAGTCATCAAAACAAAGCAATCAACGCATTCTCCTAGGGGGGAGGTTGGTAGGAGTTAACCATCACGCGCCCCCGACCTCCACACAAAGGTTGGCACTCTACAAATACCTCCTGCTCTAACTTCGTCACATAGCGGTTCACCATACGTGCATGATACGGGAATCACTAAACTTAACACAAGTATTTCTCAATTTCATAATAACTCCACTAGCATGACTCTAATATCACTATCCTCATATCTCAAAACAATTATCAAGCATCCAACATCTCATTCTATTCAATGCACTTGGTGTGATTTTTTTTACTACATTGACATTGGATGTATATCATGTGAAGACTAGTTTCTTTAGCCTAAACACATTACCATGCTGTTTTAATAGACTCTCAGATAGATATAAGTGAAGCATGAGAGTTCAACAATTTCTACAAAATATTACCACCACCGTGCTCTAAAATATATAAGTGAAGCACTAGAGCAAAAACTATTCAACTCAAAAGATATAAGTGAAGCACATAGAGTGTTCTAACAATTTCTAGGCCATATTTAACTCTCTCAAATAGGTGTGTCCAGCAAGGATGATTGTGACAAACTAACAAGCAAGGACTCAAATTATACAAGACGCTCCAAGCAAAACACATATCATGTGGTGAATAAAAATATAGCTCCAAGTATAGTTACCGATGGATGAAGACGAAAGAGGGGATGCCTTCCCGGGGCATCCCCAAGCTTAGGCTTTTGATTATCTTGAATTTACTTGGGGTGACATGGGCATCCTAAGCTTAGGCCTTTGCTACTCATTGTTCCATAGTCCATCAAAGCAATACTCAAAACTTGAAAACTTCACAACACAAAACTTAGACAAAAATTCTCGTGAGCTCCGTTAGTATAAGAAAGCAAACCACTACTCAAAGGTGCAGCAATGAATTAATTATTTGTTTATATTGGTGTTAAACCTACTATATTCCAGCTTCTCTATGGTTCATATCTTCCAATACTACTCATAGATGCATTGAAATAAGCAAACAACACACGAAAAACAGAATCTGTCAACAACAGAACAGTCTGTAGTAATCTGCAGGTTTCTCCTACTTATGGAACTCCAACAAATTAAAACTAAATTGGTAAATTTGAGGAATTTGTCTATTAATCATCTGCAAAAAGAATCAACTAAATATCACGCTCCAGTAAAATCCGACGACCACTTTAGCGAGCGTTAACGATTCTGTTTTTCACAGCAAAATCACATAAACTTCACACAAGTCTTCCCGAAGGTTCTACTTGGCACAAACACTAAACAAAACATGAAACCACATATAATCAGAGGCTAGATGCAATATTTATTCCCTAACAGCAACAAAAACAAAAATAAATAAAATTGGGTTGTCTCTCAACAAGCGCTATCGTTTTACGCCCCTAGCTAGGCACGATACAAGATAAATCTTGGTATTGCCATCTTTGGAAGGCAATCCATAAGTGGATCTCATGATAGATTCATATGGTAATTTGATTTTCTTTCTAGGAAAGTGTTCCATGCCTTTCCTTAACGGAAATTGGAATCTAATATTTCCTTCCTTCATATCAATAATTGCACCAATCGTTCTAAGGAAAGGTCTACCAAGAATAATAGGACATGAAGGATTGCAGTCTATATCAAGAACAATCAAATCTACGGGCACATAATTCCTATTGGCAACAATAAGAACATCATTAATTCTTCCCATAGGTTTCTTAATAGTGGAATCCACAAGATGCAAATTTAAAGAACAATCGTCAAGCTCATGGAACCCTAGCAAATCACACAAATGTTTTGGAATAGTGGAGACATTTGCACCCAAATCACACAAAGCATAGCATTCATGATCTTTTATTTTTATTTTTATAGTAGGTTCCCACTCATCATAAAGCTTTCTAGGGATATAAACTTCTAACTCAAGTTTTTCTTCATAAGATTGCATCAAAGCATCAAGTATGTGTTTGGTGAAAGCTTTATTTTGACTATAAGCATGCGAAGAATTTAGTACGGATTGCAACAAGGAAATACAATCAATCAAAGAGCAATTATCATAATTGAATCCCTTGAAATCCAAAGTAGTGGGTTCATCACTATGCAAAGTTTTAATCTATTCACTCCCACTTTAACAATTTTAGCATCAATATCTAAAAACTCCGAACCATTGGGACACCTTAAAGCAGAATCATCTCCAATCCTGTTCTCATCAAGATTTATACTAGAAAACAAGGATCTAATAGGAGACACATTAATAACTTTAAGATCTTCATCTTTATTTTCATGATAACTAGAAGAACACGATTTAATATAATCTTCTCTTTTAGCACGCATTCTAGCTGTTCTTTATTTGCATTCATCAATGGAAATTCTCATGGCTTTGAGAGACTCATTGATATCATGCTTAGGTGGGATAGATCTAAGTTTCAAAGAATCAACATCAAGAGTAATTATATCCACACTTCTAGCCAATTCATCAACCTTAAGCAATTTCTCTTCAAGCAAAGCATTGAAATTCTTTTGCGAGACCATAAACTCTTTAACACTAGTTTCAAATTCAGAAGGCATCTTTCCATAAGAGTTGTTGTAGGAATTACCATAATTATTAGAGGAATTACTAGGAAAACGCCTAGGATTAAAATTACCTCTATAAGCATTGTTACCAAAATTATTCCTACCAACAAAATTCACATCCAAAGATTCATTGTTGTTCTCAATCAAAGTGGACAAAAGGCATATCATTCAGATTGGAAGTAGCACTCTTAGCAGCAAACAATTTCATAAGTTCATCCATCTTTCCACTCAAAACACTAATTTCTTCGATAGCATACACTTTTTTACTAGTAGATCTTTCTGTGTGCCATTGAGAATAATTAACCATAATATTATCTAGGAGTTTGGTAGCTTCTCCTAAGGTAGTTTCCATGAAAGTGCCTCCGGCGGCCGAATCTAAAAGATTTCTAGAAGAAAAATTCAAGCCAGCATAAAAGTTTTGAATAATCATCCATAGATTCAAACCATGAGTAGGGCAATTATGTATCATCAATTTCATTCTCTCCCAAGCTTGTGCAACATGCTCATGATCTAGTTGCTTAAAATTCATAATATCGTTTCTAAGAGAGATGATCTTAGCAGGAGGGAAATACTTAGAGATAAAAGCATCTTTGCACTTATTCCACGAATCAATACTATTTCTAGGCAAAGAGGAGAACCAAGTTTTAGCGCGATCTCTAAGTGAAAACGGAAATAACTTCAATTTAACAATATCGTTATCTATATCCCTTTTCTTTTGCATATCACACAAATCAACAACGTTGTTTAGATGGGTAGCGGCATCTTCACTAGGAAGGCCGGAAAATTGATCTTTCATGACAAGATCCAACAAAGCAGCATTGATCTCACAAGATTCAGTATCGGTAATAGGAGCAATTGGAGTGCTAATAAAATCATTATTGTTGGTATTGGATAAGTCACACAATTTGGTATTGTTCTGAGCCATAGTGACAAGCAAGCAATCCAACACACACAAGCAAACAAGAAGCAAGCGAACGATAAACACACGGCGGAAGAAGGGCAAATAAAACGACAAGGGTGAAGTAGGGGAGAGGAAAACGAGAGGCAAATAAATGTAATGCGAAGGATAAGGGTTTGTGATAGGTACTTGGTATATGACTTTTGCGTAAGCCTCCCCGGCAACGGCGCCAGAAATTCTTCTTGCTACTTCCCGAGCTTGTGTTGTATTCCCTCGAAGAGGAAAGGGAGATGCAGCACAGTAGCGTAAGTATTTCCCTCAGTTTTTGAGAACCAAGGTATCAATCCAGTAGGAGACCACGCCCGAGTCCCTCGCACCTGCACAAACAAATAAGAACTTCGCAGCCAACGCGATAAGGGGTTGTCAATCCCTTTACGATCACTTACGAAAGTGAGATCTGATATAGATGATAGTTTATATTTTTGGTATTTTTAGTTTATAAGAACAGCAAATAAAAGCGATAAAAGTAAAGTAGATGTATATTGATATGTTGAGAATAGACCCGGGGGCCATAGTGTTCTCTAGTGGCTTCTCTCATGATAGTGATATTCTACGGCAGGTAAACAAATTACTGTCGAGCAATTGATAGAAAAGCGAATAATTATGAGACTATCTAGGCATGATCATTGTATATAGGCATCACGTCCGAGACAAGTAGACCAAAATGATTCTGCATCTACTACTATTACTCCACACATCGACCGCTATCCAGCATGCATCTAGTGTATTGAGTTCATAAGAACAGAGTGACGCCTTAAGCAAGATGACATGATGTAGAGGGATAAACTCAAGCAATATGATATAAACCCCATCTTTTTATCCTCGATGGCAACAATACAATACGTGCCTTGATGCCCCTACTGTCACTGGGAAAGGACACCGCAAGATTGAACCCAAAGCCAAGCACTTCTCCCATTGCAAGAACTATTGATCTAGTAGGCCAAACCAAACCAATAATTCGAAGAGACTTGGAAGGATATTATGAGCACACATAAAAAGTTAAGAGAAGAACCAAATATCTTTCATAGATAATCTTGATCATAAACTCACAATTCATCGGATCTCGACAAACACACCGCAAAAAGAGGTTACATCGAATAGATATCCTCGAAGACCTAGGAGAACTTTGTATTGAGATCCAGAGAGAGAGAGAAGAAGCCATCTAGATACTAGCTATGGACCCGAAGGTCTGTGGTAAACTACTCACAACTCATGGTGAGGGCGATGATGATGATGATGAAGAACTCCGTGATGGACCCCCCTCCGGTGGAGCTCCGGAACAGGCTCCAAGATGGGATCTCACGGGAACAGAAGGTTACGGCGGTGGAATTAGGGTTTTCTCTGTGTTGTCGAAGGTTTCGAGGTACGTAGACTTATATAGGAAGAAGGAGGGCACCGGGGGACGCTCGAGGGACCCACGAGGTAGGGGGCGCGCCCTGGGAAGGGGGGCGCGCCCCCCACCCTCGTGGGCGCCTCGATGCTCCACTGACGTGGTTCTCAAGTTCCCCTCGCGTGATTTTCTCCAAAAATATCTCTCGCGAAGGTTTCATTCCGTTTGGACTCCGTTTGATATTCTTTTTCTGCAAAACCCTGAAACAAGCAAAAAAACAGCAATCTGGACTGGGCCTTTGGGTTAGTAGGTTAGTCCCAAAAATGATATAAAAGTGTATGATAAAGCCCATTAAACATCCAAGACTAGTGCGTGCATCAGATCCTCATCCATCGCAAGACATATATTGCATCTACTGATGACTTTGATATGATGACGCCGAAGGGTGCACTCATCTGGTAGTATACCACGGACAACCCGCCACCAGAATACACGCACCTTCGGCAAAACCTTGAGCTTCCAAAGAAGTTTCCACATCTGTTCATCGGTATGTGAGGTATTGGTCACCATCCCTTCCTCTAGAGCAGCATGCTCTTTCCGAGTCACGAGAGCACGGTACGCAGATCTAACAGAGTAGATACCACTTCTTTCATGGGCCCAAGCAAGAAAATCATCACCACCACCATAGCGCAAAGGGATATTCAGGATAGCTTCGGCTTCTGGTGGGATAAAAAAGTTTCGGAGCAACTCTTGTCGCCATGTCCAGTTTTCTAGGTTAATGAGTTGATCAACAGTAACAAGTGTTGTACCCCCCAGGTTTGACTGAAGGGGACAAAGTGGATAGACCCGGGATCCAACGATCCTCCCATATAGATATGGTAGCTCCATCACCCACTCCTTTGATCAAACAAACTGCGAGTGCTTCCCTGCGTGCCACAATGGCTCGCCAAATCGCAGAAGCAGATTGTGGAACAGAAGCTTCCATAAACTCACAATCAAGAAAGTAGCGCCCCTTCATGACCCTTGCACATAGAGAATTGGGATTTGTAATAAATCTCCATCCATGTTTGCCTAGTAGCGCCAAATTGAACAATTCCAGATCACGAAAACCCATGCCACCTCGGACTTCTGGAGATGCAAGTTTGTCCCATGCCACCCAATGCAGCGAGTTGCGATCAAGGGAACCACTCCGCCAAAACTTTGTCATACTAGATGTAAGGCTTTTGTACACCCTTTTTGTTAGTCTGAAACAACTCATACTGAACGTTGGAATGGCTTGAATGACTTCCTTAATAAGCGCCTCTCTTCCGGCACAAGCCAGAAGTCTTTCAGCCCAACTGTTCATATAACTCCTTGATCTCTCACCAATATGATCAAAAGTGTCACTAGTAATCCGTCCAACCGCAGTTGGTAATCCCAAGTATTTACTACTAAATGCCTCAACCATAATACCCAGGGATTATCTTCAAAGCTTGTCGTCTAGCGGTGGGAGTTCAGGGCATATATATGCAGAATCTCATTCAGTCTTTGTGCACTATCCTCTGTTGCACTAATGAAGATAAGGCAATCATCGGAAAATAACAAGTGACTCACCCACGATGCTCTAAAGGACACTCTTATGCCTCTGTCAACATTAGGACCACCATAGTAGTTGAGTAGAGAAGTAAGGCCTTCTGCACATAAGAGAAAAAGGTGAAACAGGGTCCCCTTGTCGCAATCCACATGACGGTGTAAAATATGGTTGTAGTTAACCATTCACTCTCATCGAGAACCTGACCAAAGTTACACATCGCATGATCAAATTCACAAAATTACTGCTAAAACCAAGCTTGAGCATGATTGCCTCCAAGTAATGCCATTCAACACGGTCATAGGCCTTCATCATGTCCAACTTGATAGCACATGTATAATTCCTTCCTTTCTTCCGCCTTCTCATAGTATGGAAACTTTTGAAAGCGACCAACACATTATCAGTAATCAAGCGGACAGGAACGAATGCACTATGTTCCTCTCACACAACTGCATCCGTAATCTCTTTCATACAGTTAGTAATCATCTTAGCCCCAATCTTGTAGGGCACTAGACACAAAGAGATGGGTCGGTATTGAGTTATAGCCTCTGGATTTTTCACCTTAGGGATAAGAGTAATCGAAGTATCATTAAAGCCCACCGGTAAGTCACCACCATTCAAAAAACCAAGGATAGCCGGCACCAAGTCACCTTGAACAAGGTTCCAGTGCCTTTGAAGGAAACCTGCAGTAAACCCATCGACGCCCGAAGCTTTGGTAGGTGACATATGGAATAGGGCAGTACAAACCTCCTCTGGCTCGAAGGGTTTATCAGAAATACATTCATGTTCCTGTTAACACGCTCCGAAACAAACTAAAGCAGCTCGCTCATATCATTAAAACCTTGAGAAGTACATAAATTCTGATAGAACGTCTGCACCTCTGCCTTATCTTCAGCTTCAGACTGACAGAAAGACCCATCTGAACGTCGAAGATTGGCAATCCGATTCAGCCGCTTTCGTTGCGCTGCTTTTGCATGATAATATGATGTGTTCCGATTGCCTTTGCGAAGCCAAGGTACGCGGGGGCGCTGCTTGATCCATATTTCCTCTTGCCGTAATGCTTCACGAAGTTTTAGCGCCGTGGTCTTCTCCTCATCGGATGGTCCTCTGCCAATAGACTATTGTCGCAAGAGCTCCAACTTTTTCTGCAGTTTTTTAACTTTCTTGGCTAGACAACCAAACTCACAAGCTCCCCAATTCCCCAGCTCGCTCTGAAGCTGAGTTAAAGTGGCTTGAGCTCTGAAGCTGAGTTAAAGTGGCTTGAATACCTGCAGGCCCCTGTCCAGTACAGTTTCTATGCCATGCCTCTGCGATAAACTTATCATACTCCACATGGGACTGCCAAACATCTTCATACTGAAAGGGTTTCGGTCCCCTTTTATATTGCACATCTTGAGTCTGAACCAAGACCAAACAGTGGTATGATTCCACCATGCTAATGTGATGAACTCGTACATGGTCGAACATTTGTAAGAACGCTTCATTCGCCATTCCTCTATCAAGACGGGCTTTAACATTCATATTGCCCGCCTGCCTGTTATCCCATGTATAAGCTAACCCCGTATAACAAAGATCATGCAAAGAGCGGTCCTCCAAAGTTTCCCGAAATGCACGCATCTGCCATTCCGGTCTTACAGCCCGATTGAAATGCTCCGTGTCATATAAGGTCTCATTAAAATCTACTAGGCACAACCATGCTTGATGTGGGATCGCATGCAAGGTCCTCAAACACCTCCAGCTATGGTGCCTATCTTCACTTCTCGGTTCACCATAGAACCCCGTAAACCTCCACTCTGGAGCAGACAAATCAGCTTCCCGAACCATGACATCAATATGGCTAGAACTAGGATTTTTCAACTCAACATTAATGTTTTTTGACCAAAAAAAGGCCAATACCACCACTTAGTCCCGAACTGTCCACTGCAAAACACCCCGTAAACCCTAGATTAGGCTACAAACTTTCCACCCTCTTTGCTCTAATCTTCGTCTCCATAACAAAGAGCAGCGCGGGCCCTTCTTGCTTCGCGATATTGCGAAGCTCTCGAACTGCCTGGGGTTCCCAAGCCCCCGACAGTTCCAACTTTAGGCATCTCATTGACCCTTGCAGGGCTGATCCGCAGCCGCTGCCGAATTTTCAGAAGATGGAGGTGTAGGTTTCTTCTTTTTAGGATCAGGTTCTGCGCCATTAGCATCACCATGTGCATCTCCATCCAGATCAACTGAGCCATCACTTTTCGGCGCTTTAAAAATCACCATATCAGTAGGGGCACCACCAGTAATATGATTGCTTGCTTTACTTGGCAAAGCCAGTGGCTCAACCCTGCGATAAAATTTCTCTGTCTGAGGTCCACCCTTCCTGTTTGGATTATCTCTCCTCTTAACTGGGGAAGTGACTTTAGCATAAGTAGTCGCTCTGTTATTTGACGAGGACACATCTTTCTTATTAGATGTGGAGTTCTGAGGTTCCTTGAAAGATCCATCACTCGAGCCAGTAGCTTTCCTATCCTCGGGCGCCCGCAGGCTACTGTTGAGGGCAGGTCTCCATTTTCATCGCGAGTACCCGGGGTAGGACATACCAAGTCAGAGTGGCCTAGGCAACCACACGAAAAACAGAAGTTCGGGACTTGTTCATATTGGACGTCATACCAGTCCCTAGACTTCATCTTTGCCGAATCAATCAAAATCCATCTGCGTAAGGGTTTACTCACGTCAATCGTAACCCTAGCTCTCAAGAATCCTCCTACAAGATCAAACTGTACTAAGGTTGCATCCTTATCTATTTGTTTAGCAATCGCTTTTCCCCAAGACTCCGTTCGCAAGTTGAATGGAAGGTTAAGAACCCTAGCCCACAACTGCAGTTTCTCAATCTTAAGATCTGACGGCCTCATACAATCTTCAAAATCTGTCAAGATCACTACATGCCGACTCACATGCCACGGAGATCCCTCCCGCACGCGATCGCGATCACGGCGGTTCTCAAACCCCGCCACAAAGCTATTCTCCCCCACCGGCTTGAAGAACAAACCCCTAAGGTTTCCCCAGGCCGGCCTCAAAGCGCTAGAAATGGCACCTTACGATGTAGAACCTTGCCAGCGATCGCCCACTTTTGTTGGACTCCCTCGTCAAGATCATCCACCACCAGAGGGATGGCTTCTTCCTCTGTGAGATCCAACTCTCCCATAGCCTCCTCCAACCATGCCCTTGCCGCGCGAGGCGACTGCTGCCCCCATGCGCTGCCACTTGGATCCGTGGACGTCACCATCAGCGGACCAACGAGAGATGCGCCCCGCCGATGAAGATCGACGGCCACCTCTTTTTTCCACCGAAACCCTAATCGCCTCCGCAGGGGCTCCTAGTTTTCCGGGGAACCTTCGTCTCGATCCAACTTACTAGCATGCGTACCTCGATGAAAATTTAGTGAAATAAAAATACTTCTCCTCCAAATCCTACGTTATTTTGGGGGGCTCGGTTAGAAATGCCCTCATTACCGTTACAGGCGGGAAAGTATCCAGTGCTCTCAGCCTTGTGGTACTCCCGACACTCCAATGTCAAAATCATTTCTTTTAATGTTTCACAAAATTCCGAAAAAATGTGAATATTCACAATGAATGTGACTACAAGTCCTAAAAATTTCAGGTCCAAAACCGAAACATACATAGAGAAACAAAAAAGTGAAATCTAGCATGAATAGTGTAAAGAAGAGACAAAAGCAACATTAACACTATTCAGATCTGGATTTCTCTTTTTTGTTTCTCGGTGTACATTTTGATTTTGAACCTGAAATTTGTAGGGGATTTAGTAACATTCGTTATGAACATTCTCATTTTTTCTGATTTTTTTTGAAACATTTAAAAATGTTTTTGACATTGAAGCACTGAGAGTATCAAAGGCTGGGAGCATTGGATACTTTCCCGTTACAGGCATGCATGGCGCGGAAGAGCACCTCAGTATCTGCATGAAGCACCGCGGAAAAGCACCTCAGTATCTGCATGAAGTACGAACACATGGTTTTCCATTCACTCGGCAGCCCATGCCTCTCGCGTGCGGCCATGCCTCCGCTTGCATGCTCGGTCACACAAAACCAGCTCCAGAGAAACGGTGTGTAGTATACATATGTTATCTCTGGGATGGCATCTCTTTCTCTCTATATATATGCACACACAAACAAAGTCTAGCCAGTTAGAGTTAGGCCATGTCCATTTAGCTCTGCATGTCCTCTGAACTAGTATGTATGAGACACTTGTTCATCTGGCATGAGTAAAGTGAGATAGGGGAGGGAACCAAATATTTTATGGTGTAAATGCAAATCGGTTGCTTTCCGGGGAGCGGTTGCTCTCCACTCGCTCGCTCAGGTTTACAATATTGTTAGAATTCGGAGAGATACCAATTCAATTGCCCTGTCCTTGACTTAATGGACCTGATTTGCTGCGGACTAAACTACAACACGGCGAAGGGAAGCCGCGATCCATGAACAAGATCTGTGAAGTTGAATCGTGTGGACTGGAAACCGCCACGACAACCATGATAAAGGAGCTTTACCATTATATGGTTTGTGAAATGGAAGGTCACCGTGTTTTTTGTAAAAGAACTATGATAGACGAAAATGTTTTTTTTCTATTTGGAGCACAGATGGTCTCGGAGGGAAAGAAATCTTATACGGCCACCTCTTTTTTCCACCGAAACCCTAATCGCCTCCGCACGGGCTCCTAGTTTTCCGGGGAACCTTCGTCTCGATCCAACTTACTAGCATGCGTACCTCGATGAAAATTTAGTGAAATAAAAATACTTCTCCTCCAAATCCTACGCTATTTTGGGGGGCTCGGTTAGAAATGCCCTCATTACCGTTACAGGCACGAAAGTATCCAGTGCTCCCAGCCTTGTGGTACTCCCGACACTCCAATGTCAAAATCATTTATTTTAATATTTCACAAAATTCCGAAAAAATGTGAATATTCACAATGAATGTGACTACAAGTCCTAAAAATTTCAGGTCCAAAATCGAAACATACATTGAGAAACAAAAAAGAGAAATCTAGATCTAGATTTCTCTTTTTTGTTTCTCGGTGTACATTTTGATTTTGAACCTGAAATTTGTACGGGATGTAGTAACATTCGTTATGAACATTCTCATTTTTTTCTGAATTTTTTTGAAACATTTAAAAATGCTTTTGACATTGAAGCATTGGGACTTGGGAGTATCCAAGGCTGGGAGCATTGGATACTTTCCCGTTACAGGCATGCATGCCGCGGAAGAAGACCTCAGTATCTGCATGAAGTACCGCGGAAGAGCACCTCGATATCTGCATGAAGTACGAACACATGATTTTCCATTCACTCGGTAGCCCATGCCTCTCGCGTGCGGCCATGCCTCCGCTTGCATGCTCGGTCACACAAAACCAGCTCCAGGGAAGCGGTGTGTAGTATACATCTGTTATATCTGGGATGGCATCTCTCTCTATATATATACACACACACAAACAAAGCTAGCCAGTTAGAGTTAGGCCATGTCCATTTAGCTCTGCATGTCCTCTGAACTATGTATGAGACGCTTGTTCATCTAGCATGAGTAAAGTGAGATAGGGGAGGGAACCAAATATTTTATGGTGTAATGGTAAATCGGTTGCTTTGCGGGGAGTTGTTGTTCTCGACTCGTTCGCTCAGGTTTACAATAGTGTTAGAATTCGGAGAGATACCGATTCATTTGCCCTGTCCATGACTTAATGGCCATGATTTGCTGCCGACTAAACTACAACACGGCGAAGGGAAACCACGATCCATGAACAAGATCTGTGAAGTTGAATCGTGTGGACTGGAAACCGCCACGACAACCCTGATAAAGGAGCTTTACGATTATATGGTTTGTGAAATGGAAGGTCACCGTGTTTTTGTAAAAGAACTATGATAGAACCGGTGGAATCACGATTTGGTAACAACGGAGTGAGGAACGAGATGGCCGCTGCTTTGAGATTCGCATTGTCAGCTGTCAGACGCGGGAGAGGGTCTCCAGTTCAGCTGCCTATGACCAGGTCGCATAGGAGAGAAACCGTTGATCAGTTCTCGATATCCATGCAGTAAATTGAATTGCGTTCTGCATTACACCTGTGGTCAACTATAAAATCATCTGGTCTGCCATAATTAGTGCAATTTTCTTTGGGAAATCCTTGTAAACGGCGCGCCGGCCGAACCGTTGCGCCGGTCACGCGCGGGCCACTTAGATCCAGCTGGATCGGACGGCGCTGGGGCACGCCATCCCTATTCGCTTTTTTTTCTCAGACGCGAAACGCTCGCTCCTCTCTTTGTGCCCATCTTGGATCCATTCCCACCTCTTTTTCCTGGTGCTGGAACAATGGCGGCTGGGCGCGTCTGAGGAGAATCCACTGGACGTGCTCCTTCGTCTCCGCCGAGCCCACCGCCTCAGCCTCCGCTGCCGCCACGACGGCTGTCTCGTCCCCATTCTTCTCCGCGGCGGCCGCGCTCACGGCAACCCCGGACGCCGCGGCTCCCCCTCCTGCTCCGACGGCGAATTGCATACCTTGCAAGGCGACGAGCACAACCGTGAAACGCAGAGATGCTGGAACCAACATCTGGTTTTGCTACAACCGGCAAATCTAGAGTTGGAACCAGTATGCGGTTTTGCTGCATCGCCATAAGTGTTTTCTGCGGCGACGACGGCGGACTTCGTCATTTTGTTGCAACCGACAATGCAAAAGCTTCTAACGGCGAGCTTTTTTGTTACCACGGGGACGGGCAGAACTAGTGACCAGGAGGTGGCTCGAAGCAAACGATGTGGCACTCGCAGAGTCAGAGCTGGAACCTGCCTTTTTGTTTTGCTACAACCGGGCCAGAGTTGGAACCAACTGATGTTTTTGCTGCATCGCGAAAGTGCTTTTCTGCGGCGGCGGCGATGTAGCACATGATTTGTTGCAACCGTCAAAACTAGAGCTGGAACCGGGCATGTGATTTGCTGCATCGTCTAATTTTGGTTTCTGCGGCGACGGCGGCGGATGTCCTCATTTGTTGCAACCGATAAGAAAAAAGCTTCTACCGCCGAGATTTTTTGCTACCAAGGTGAAACGGTGCCCGACAACGAGTTTCGACGAATAGGATCGGGGCGCCTAGCTGCAACGGTGAGATGCAGGGGGCAGTTTCGGAAGATGGCGGCCATGGATGTTGGGGGAGACGCGGGGGGAGGGCGGGGGGTGACTGGAACTGGGGCGAGCGGATGGCATGGCGAGGTCTCGCCGAAGACGTGAAGGCGTGGGTTTGCTGCAAGCCGTGAGGCCATATCAACTCTTGTCAGGTGGTCGTGAAGGATATCGATCAAGGGTCGTACACCCCGAATGATGCCATTATATAGGAGATCAACGCTCGGAAATCATATATGGTTAGCTATCATTTTATGTTCGAGAGTAGGAACTCCAATTTCGAGGCTCATAGCCTTGCAACGCACGCTTCTTTTTAAGTATTGTCGATATATTTGGTTCGATCTTCCATATGATCCAGCTATTGTACCATTAAACATTCCTTCGGATAATCAATAAAGCGTGTATTGGTCGTCTCTAGTCTCCCCCTCTAGCTGCCTCCTCCTCCTCCTTCAAGAAAGAAAGTTAGGGTTCTTGCCTCTCGCCGGCGCCGGCGCAGGTCCGCCTCGTCTCCGGTGGCCCTAGGACCATGTAGGCGCGGTGGATCCTGGCAAGGGCCGGCGGAAGGGCTTCGCTTTTAGTTGTTTTTTTCAATCTTGCTAGGGTCCTACTCAGGAAGATGAGACGGCGGCGGCTCCCTGAAGATGGAATAAAGGTCTCCCCGCCTAGCCCCCGTTCCGGCGATGCGTCTAGCATCGTTGGTGGGCGTGTGGAGGTGTGTCTCCGGCAGATCTATCTTTGGTGGATTTGTTCGGATCTCGTCGTTGTTCGTCTACGTTCTTGTGTCTTCGGTTTGGATCCTTCCGATCTACGTTATTTTTCATCGGCGACGGTTGCTGTTCTGGGGTGCTGGTCCTATGGGGCCTTAGCACGACGACTTCCCGACTGTCTACTACAACAAGGTGTGCCCGACTCCGGCGATGGAGGGGTGATGACGGCGACGCGCCTTCGGCTCGCTTCAGTGCTTGTAGTCGTCGTTAGGTGGTCTACGGATCTGGATGTAATTTTTATTTCTGGTGTTCGTTGTACTGCCATGATTGAAGATGAATAGATTGGAAGTTTTCTCAAAAAAAAATCAATAAAGCGTGTGTTTTGCCTAAAAAAATGTGGCTCTTTTTATTTGTCTACAAAAGGCGCGGCTTATTTTACGACTTTCTTTACGTCGATCCCAAAAGTTCCTCACGTTCCAGTTCTTTTCTCTTTCTTCGATAAATATTTTGACTTGTATTTAAAGAATGTTCTCCTGTATTTTTTTCCGTTGGATGTTCTCATGTATTTGCAAATAGTTATTCATCGTGTGTTTAGAAAAACGTATGTCGCGTGCTACAAAAATGTACATCATGTATTTTCAAAATGTTCAACTTGTATGTAAAAGTTCCATCACGTATCTAAAAAATGTTCATCGAGTACCAAGAAATGTTCACCCTGTATTATACAATGTTCACCATTCACTTAGAAATTGTTCACCGTGTAATAAAAGTAGTTCATTGTGTATTTTTTAAAACTGTCCAAACACTGTTTTGTGTATGTAGTAAAAATGTTCATACAATTTTTCTAAAAATATCTCAGATTTTTTATATACAGAATGAACTTTTTAAAATTACACGATGAACATTTTTCGATGGAAGGATGACCAACAACATACGCATCAAACAATTTCTAATGCATGATTCTAGAAAAATGATGAACACTTTTTAAATACATGATCAACCTTTTATAAGTACACGGTCAGTATTTTTAATACACCGGCGAACATTTGTTAAATGTGCGTTGAACTTTGTTGTCAAAATATGACATGCACAACATACTTTTTGTTATACATTATTAAAGGAAAATAGGAACCACGAGAAAAAAAAGAAACAGGAAAATGTTATAATAGAAAAGGGAACAGGAAAAAAAAGTAAAGTAAATTGAAAAAGGAAAATGACAAAAGCAAATAAAAGAGGGAAAAATACATAGTACTCACTTTGTCTGGAATTACTTGACGTTGAAATGGATGCATCTAGACCTATTTTTTTCATGATAGTACATGTCTCGTTTATATCATAAGGATCATAGTACAAATCACGTACAAACTGGCCTGATAAAACTGAAAAGACAGCAAAACGCCAGCCATTGTACAAAGGAACAACAACCAAGAAGTAAAATTACAATGAAAACCGAAAATAGCAGACACCAAAGGAACTTGACACCCACTGCCTGTCACCTGCCTCTGAAGTCACCATAGCAGACACCAAAGGAAAATATGACGGATCACCTTCACGCCCCGAGCTCGAAGCGGCTTCATCGCTGATACGTAGCTTTGCAGACTTCCAAGGTGGCTCACCAAAAGCGAAATCATTACAGTTGAACGAATCAGACCGAGGCAACACCCCGAACACGCAATCAAACTCCATATTTGGCAGCCCCACACGACTAAGACAACAGAGGAGAAAACCACACCTGCCATCCACGGATCACGAACCCAGCACACGATCCATCATCTTCTAGATGCCGCTAATGCAGACCACAATCTGCATCCACTCTTGGACTACCTCCCAAGCTCCACGCCGAACCGATTGCCTCGTCGGAGTTGGATCTGAAGAAACTTTATTCAGCGCCACCATTGTCGCCGCCGAAGCAAAGATGATGAACAGCCTAAAAATCTAACTAGGAGAGTAAAAAAGATCCACACGCGTGGATCCGATGACCCCCCTCACCATCAATGACCGAGGCCACCGGCGGAGGGAAGCCGCCGAAGGGCGGCGTCGGGGGAGACTCCTGGCGGCAAGGTTGCCTTTTCTTTTCTCGAGCGGAAGAAAGAAAAGCGAATCGATCTTCTCGCCCACCTACTCCCTTGACCATGCCAACTATCTAGACCTAAATGGATGTATCTATTAATGCTGAAATGGATGTATATGCACTATTAACAGGGGAGTTTGTATGTTCGCCTCCACCCCCTCCCATCGATTAACTTCGAATAATCTAAACCAAATCAGCACTTCCATTTCCTTGTCCTACTCATTCCCTAAAAAATATGCGTTAATTTATCGAGACTATCATTCTTTGGGCGAAGGGGTCATGTTAATTATGAAGAGTTCCATTCTTTGTAAGGGTGGATCATGTTAATAGGAAAATTATCATCGAGCGTTGAAGGGGAGGATCATATTAATTATGGAAAATATCATCGATCATTGGACGGAAGGATCGTGTTAATATTTTTTTGCGAGGATAACTTCCGATCTATTCATCAACTGTCAAGGTAGTACAAAGAACACCAGAAGAAAAAAAAATACATCTCGGTCCATGGACCACCTAGCGACGACTACTAGCACTGTAGCGACCCGAAGCCGCGTCGCCGTCTTCACCCCTCCCTCGTCGTACTTGGGCAAACCTTGTTGTAGTAGACAATCTGGAAGTCGTCGTGCTAAAGCCTCATAGGACCAGTGCACCAGAACAACAACCGCCTTTGATGAAGAGAAGCCTAGATCGGAAGGATCCAACCTCTATACACATGAACACAGACGAACGAAGACATGATTCACGTGGATCCACCAAAGACAAACGCCGACTGAATCCCGCAAGATATGCCGGAGACAAATCTCCATACGCCCCTCGACGATGCTAGAAACATCACCGGGGCGGGGACTAGGCATGGAGAACGGTATCCCATCTTCAGAGAGCCGCTGCCGCCTCGCCTCTCTGAGCAAGAAACAAACCCTAACAAAACTCAAAAGATCATAAAAAAACGAAGCCCTCCCGCCGGCCGGGATCCACCACGTCTCCATGACCCTAAGACCACAGGAGATGAGATAGGCCGGCAGCGGCACCGGTAGGAGGCACGAGAAACCCTAGCCCAAAGGGTCCTCTTTCTTTCACCGGAAAAAAGAAGTGTGACCTAAAGGATCGTGTTAATTATGGAGAGTGTCATTCTTTGGACGAGAGGATCACATTAATTATAAAAAATATCATCGAATGTTGGACGGGAGGATAATGTTAATTATGAAAAGTATGATCGAGCTTTGGATGGGTGTATCACCGTGTCCGTTAGTTATGATAGCATTATCTTTTTCCTGAGTGCTTGTTGAGGTACCGTTATCTTTTTATCTAGAAAAATTACTATAGGCCTGAAGTGAATAACATGCATCTACCACCATTGTCCCTTGCTACTGGTCTGTTACGAGGACGTCGATCATTGACTCACTTAGAACGCGAGTTAGTGGATTTTATGATAAGAGTGAGGATTGAGAGTGATCAGGATGGGGGTTGGGCTTGGTCTGTTAAATTATAGTTGTCTGAGCGGAATAATCTTCCTACTCCAGAAATGTAGTAAATTGCATTCATTAGAGATGTGTTGCATCAAATTACATGGGCGGGCGGTTTATATTTTTTCATCGAGTCGTACAATTTTTTGGTTAGGTTAGAAAGATAAATGCATTGGTTGGTTGCTTCAAGTGTTAATAACGGACACAGTAGCTGAGTAAAGTATCAGTTGCATGCCAACAAGAAACATCATATTTTTTAGGCCGGCGCCGCCGAAAGTTTCGGCCGGTCGGCCCCCAGCCGCCCGATATAGGTGTGTATAGCCATCAGATTGGATCCCAACTTCATCTTCTTCCTTCCCCCTTTGTCTTCAATCTCCGCCTCCTCCTCTCCCCTGCCTCCTGCTTGCAGCACCGTCGCGACCGCTGCTGTGCTGCCCGCTTCCCGCCTCTCGCCTCGCGGCCGTCCCGCCTTTCCTCTGCATGTCTCGTCGCGACCCGGTGCAGCGCCGCCAACTAACTCTGGTCATCAATGGTGGCAGCTCCTCCCTCACCCCCTCCCGTCGCCAACGTTTGCCGTCATGGGCCGCCGTTGCAAAACCAGAAGATGGTTGTAGCAACAAAATAGATGCTTCTAGCAAAACTAAAATACGGTGGTAGCAAAAAATGGTCTGGTCCAGCACATCAAAAAAGGGTGGTAGCAAAAAATGTGTATGGTTCCAGCAAATAAAGACACTGGTTCCAGCAAAAAAAAAGAGGAGAAAAAACGCACTACATGCGCCTCGGTGACCATGGTCACCATGGTCACCATTGAGTGAGGAAAAAAGCCAGCTCCAGCAAACCATGACAATGGTTCCAGCAAATTACCACATTGGTTGCAACATTTCATCGACCTTGTGCCGGGGGCTTCCAGCAAATACGGTCTCCGATTCCAGCAAAACACGACGTCGATTCCAGCAAAAAAAAAAAACGCCGGTTGCAACATTGTCGTGGCGTCCCCACCGTGCTCTGTGGTCGCACCATCGCTACTCGTTGTAGCTCTCCGGAATGCTGGTTCCAACAATTCGCCCGAGCGGTTGCAACATTAATCGGCTCACCGTCCGTCGTTCAGCTCCATCGACTCGCCACTCATCACGCCATGGCCGTGTGCCATTGCAGCTCCACCCCGCCCCTTAAATCTCTAGGTAGTTGCAGCTTCGTCGGCTGGGTTTGCATGCCGGTTGGAGGGGTGGGGGGAGGATCTCCGGCCACCTCTGGTAGCAGCTCACTGGCGCACAGTCGACGGGGGCCGCGGGGCGCGCTCAGACGACGAGGGAGCAGCTGGGGAGCAAGAGAGCCGAAGAGGAAGGAAACCCATAGCGAAGGGATAAAGGTGGGGTCGCGGTCTGTTCTGGCCACATGATGGCTCCCGATCGAACGCCCCGCGCACGTTCGGCCCAATGTTCGGCCGGCGCGCCGGGGTTAACATTTACCTATTTTTTATTTCATGATAATGTATGACATTCAACTAGTATATGTTACAGCGTGGCAATGACTACGGGGGCCGTACCGGGGAACGATCGTCAAATAGGATTTCCGAAACATAAAGGCCGTACGCCTCGGTTTCGTCGTGCGTGATGCGCGCTACGTGACTAAATTTTTTTTCGCAAAGGCCCATAAAGCCCAGGGCTGAAACTTTCATGGGCCCGACAATAGAACCATTCCTCCTTCCTGAGCCCACCGGCGGCCTCTCCCCTGCAGCCGGCAGCCACGAGACAACGGGAGGGGGCAGCGATGGCGACGGCGGAGAACAAGAGGCCTCGGAGCAGCGGCGGCGGCGTGGAGAGGCCGCTCAGTAGGAAGGAGGTACTCATACTTCTCCCCTCCCCCACTTGTATCCCCCAGCCCCCTTTCTCCTGCCCGCGGCCAATTTCATTGCAACAATTTGTTTTAGTTTAGTCACGGCATCCGAGATTGGCGAATGGTCGAACACTGTAGATTGGAACTGGCAGTGGCAGAGGCCGTAGCGCCAAGTTCCACACACCCACGATCCATGTGTTATTCCGCGGAAACATGTTGAAAGTTGCATCACCTACACCTAGATTTTTACTTTTCAGCAACACAGGGATTCAGTGAACACCTGGTGACTCTGGTCCCTGAATCCAGCTGTTTTTATGATAATAGCAACCATGCCATGAATCAGCATTGGAAGAGAACTGATGGAGGTTATATGTATACTGGGAGCTCATGCAGATATCATGCTTTTGGATAGATACTGGGGAGGAAGAAGGCCATGAAAGAACTTATAAGGAAAGCTGTAGCTGAGAAGGATCATCTTGCGCAGTTCCCAGATTTTCATAAATACGAGAGAAGCGGTAACCTACATTTGTCTTTCTGATGTAAATTTTCTGTGCTATAGGACAAGTAGCTACTAATGTTCCATTTGGGTTCAGGACGCCTACTGTGTGTTTCCTGGATTCAGCTCTAGAAATTCAACAAAAGAAAATTGAATGTATCATTAGGCCTTAGCAATTTTAATGGAGACAACACTTCTTGCTCTGGGCCTAGCATTGTCTTTTTCTGGAGGAGAACTGCACTATAGCAGGCTGAACTCATATTTCTTATATTTAGGTTTTTCGATCTACTTGGAGTCTAGGCATGGCAATCAGCTTCCAGTGCCAACGAGGAAGTACATCCAAAATCTTCTCAAGGTTGAATACCTTACCTGCCTACTGCTTTAGGATGTTTGCATATGTACCTTTTTACAAGTTCCCCATGATTATTGAATGAAACACTGGCAAACAATAATTTAGGCTAACATGGAGGGAACTTATGGATCAGAATGGCCTTCAGAAGAGAAAATTAAGCGCCGGGAAATGGTTGCCCCAGAAGCACGATATATCCTGATCTGCCAATATGCAGACAGTGATATTGCCAAATGTTCCATGAAGCAAGATTCAGGGGTGGAATGTGCACATGTGACATACCGTGGAGGCCGCTTGCTTGGTTTTGTACACTACAGATTTGTTGTTGAAGAGGATGTGCCTGTTCTTTATGTGTATGAACTACAATTGGAGTCTTCTGTCCAAGGGAAGGGGCTGGGGAAGTTCCTAATGCAGTTGATTGAACTTATAGCTTGCAAGGTGATCTGATTTTTTGAAGTTCCTGATAGTTTATTGTTCTGTTCTTCAGAATATTATGTCAAGACATACAGTGTCATGGTGTGGCCTGTGTCTTCTGGCTTATGCATTTTTTTTTTTGGTTTCTTGCTCAATTACTATTCTGGTGAGATCTCAGCTTTAATGATGATAAAAAATTGACCCAGAACGCATGTATGCTTGCAGAGCCAAATGGAGGCCGTGATGCTAACAGTTCAAAAATCTAATACAGATGCTATGGCTTTCTACAACAATTTGGGGTAAAGTCATAAATTTGCATTTCATGTCAACAACTTTTCTGGGGTGCACTGAATGGATGTACCTTCTGGTTGTTCGTTACTTATGGTGTCTCATTCACTTTGATTGCAATATTTTAATTCACTTATTCTGTCTTGCAGATATGTATTATCCAGTACCTCGCCATCACGAGTGGATCCACTGGTATTACTTTACCAAGAAATAGTCTCCACAAGAACAAGATATTTGAATGTTGACTCCTTCATTTTCCACAGATTGGAATTCATAGAAGCTATGAGATCTTGTGCAAGACATTTGAATCTGAAGCCAAGTGCAAATTGGAGGTATGTAGCATGTTCCATATTGTGTAGATCCACTGTTAACCTAGTAAGGTTACTGATTCCGGTCATCTACGTGTCACTGATGTTATGAATTGGTTGTGTTGCTCCTCTTTTGCTTTGCAATAAAGCTTTAATTACTTGACCTAAAAAAAATTTAATTACTTAGTACTGTCCACTATAACCTATGATGTATGAACGTGTAGAGTAGGTCTCTGCGTGATCTGCTACTGATTAAATTCGTGATATATTCAATAGATGCTCTTCTACTGCATATGTACTCTTTTATCCCAGCTAATGAATGTGCATCACGGTGTAATGCGCAGGAAGGCAACTAATGCACGGGGGAGCACAACACGACTGTGATTGCATAACAAGCTCTGGCGGGATGCAGCGGCCCATGTTTGTGTGATTTATTTGGAGTAGTACAGGATGTTTGGTTTGATATCTTTCAGAGCCAGTTCCATTGGCAACTTTGATCATATTTGCCTACCATTAATTAGGTTTGATGGCAAAAATTCGGCTGGGTTGTGTTTTCTGTGGCTCCCTGTTTAACTTCTAGAGCCAAATTTGGCTAGTGTGTCAATGAATTTGTCCAAAACTATTGTTGCTGATACACTTTAGGAAAGAAGCATGATGGTCCACCACATCTGATATATATGGGTACACTTGGTCAAAGTTAAAGAAGTGAACATCGGGCCAATACACAAGCTGTTTCACATAGCTGAAGAGATTCACATATAACAAGTTATCTATGGTGCATTGCTCAGTTCACGGTGCATCCTAGCGCTTTCTCCTTGGGGCTCTCTTCCCCTTGGTGATCGTCGCGCCGGGGCTCCAGTTGATCTCCCCTTCCTCTAACTCCCCCTCCTTGTTCTCCTTCTCCCTGGATGTGGCAGCAGCGGCGGCGGCATCAGCAGCAGCAAGGGCCTGTGACCGTTTGAACCTGAGAATGAGCCTCTTGCGTGGCGGCAGGTCCTCCTCCTTGATATTCTCTGTGTCGTCGTCCACTTTGGCCTTGGCCTTGCTGACGCCGTGCTCGCTACGGAGCACCCCGCACCTGGCACACATGTACTTTCTCCACTTGAAGGGGTACTTGGCCTGCTTGAACTCGGTGCAGAGACGCTCGCCCTCCTCTCCTGCAGATATCTTACTCTTGTTGGCGCTGCACTCACCCTCATCTTCTGCAGAGAGCTTGCCCTTATCTCCTGCGGAGAGCTTGCTCTTGTCGGTGTCGTGCTCGCCCCCATCTCCAGCGGAGAGCTTGGTCTTGCAGGCGTTGTGCTCCTCACGGAGCAGCCCACAGCTGGCACACATGTACCTTCTCCACTTGAAAGGGTACTTGGCCTGCTTGAACTCTGTGCAGATGTGGCGGCCCTCATCTCCCGCGGAGAGCTTGCTCCGGCGGATCACGACGAGGAGTGGCTTGCCACTGCTTGTCGACATCCTCCCACTCTGTACTCTCTAGACCTAGTCCACACTCTTACTAAATCTCTTTCGAGTCTTACAGATCTGGTGATGACGATGACTGAGATCGATCAAGGTACATGGATTTATAGGGAGCAATTTTTAGGATGCAAATTAATATCGTAGTACAGATTGGCATCGCCAAAGCAAACAGAAAGTAATTTCAGCATGCATGGGGCGGCACGACGCCATGACAACCGTAACGCCTGTGTGCGCGTGAGTGTCTTGTGGAAGCGCTTGGCGTCTACTCCTAGTGCCAAAGCAACACGCCCCAGCCCATTGTTTCTTGCGGTGCTGTTGGTTGTTTCATATATGCATCCAACAACCAAAGGCACGGCTGATTGCTTTTGCGATGGTGGATGTTGTGGTGCATTTCGTCTCTCTAGCTACAAGCTCTCTTGCTGAGTTGGAGAAGTCTCTTTCTTTCTTAAAGATAGATAGAAAAGGGGATGATTCTGTTGATCTCTGCGTCAGGAAAGTATGTTAAAATCCAGAGGCTGCAAACAAGAGACCTGAACCAGATTTAGAAGGGAGGAGCAGAACGTAAATTTGATGGCCAGTGATTGGCAATATTTATATATATTTGTAAAAGGATATAGGAAAAGGAAAGAAGCATGGCCTTGCTTATCTAATACTCAACACTATAGTTGGCAAACATTTAGAGTATGCCTAAAAGACCTATACCATGGAAACATGTACCATGTGATAAATGTTAAACCCTTTGGATCGTGTAGGCTAGATTAGATCCGGTAGTCCTACCTTCTGCTTGACCAGATGAGCTCGATTCAGCGCCGGCCATGGTGAAGTAGGGGCCGGTGATGGCATAGAGATGGCGGCGGTGGTGGCGGTGCTTCCCGTCACTACTGCGAACCCTAGATCGGAAGGGGTTATCGGTGGGGTGTGCGGCTTCGCGACGAACCTCGTGTTGCGAGCCGCCGGCCCCCACCTCTTTATATAGCGCAGTGTGACAGGGGCCCGTCAGCCATAGTGGGCTGGGCGCCCCCGATCAGGGCGCAGATCTAAGGGCCCGGTGGGCCGTTGGGCCCACGCGGAGGAGATCAACCTAACATTCTCCCCCTTGATCTCAACTTTACTTTTAACCTTATACTTTCTAGTTTATTTGTTTCATCACATATTGGTACATAGAGCATGTTTCATCATCACGGATTAATTGCCGATAGAATCATACAGCTACAACATACGTTTTGTTCAGAAACAAATTCCGTTCCTTTTGGGCGTATGCAGGAATCATAGGCTTTCCCTTAAACCCATGCCGGCTAAGTGTTTCTTGAACACATTGGGTGGTAAGCCTTTCGTTAGCGGATCCACAAGCATATCTTTTGTCCTTATATGCTCGAGACTTATAGTGTGATCCTGGATTTTATCCTTCACAACATAATACTTTATCTCTATTGTTTTTGCAGCATTACTCGACTTGTTGTTGTGAGCATAGAATACTGCGGGCTCGTTGTCACGGTACATCTTTAGTGGTTTGTCAAAACAATCTACCACTTTCAAGTCGGGTATAAATTTCTTTAGCCATATCGCCTGCCCTGTGGCTTCGAAGCATGCTATGAATTCTGCTTACATCGTGGATGATGCAACTATTGACTGTTTGGAGCTTTTCCACGAAATAGCTCCCCCAGCGATAGTGAATACGTATCCTGACGTGGATTTTCTATCATCCCTGTCCCCCGCAAAATCTGCGTCCAAATACCCCTTTATCTCTAGGGATTCACATCTCCTGTATGTTAGCATGTAGACCTTCGTGCCTTGCGCATAACACAATGCTTTCTTTACCATCTTCCAGTGCTCTATGTCTGGATTGGATTGATATCTACCGAGTACTCCGGTGATAAAAGCTAAGTCAGGGCGAGTGCACACTTGTGCATACTGTAAGCTTCCAACGGCCGAAGCATATGGTACTCCTTTCATTTGATCGATCTCGTACTGATTCTTGGGAGATTGGAATTTCCCAAAACTATCGCCCTTGACTATAGGAGCAGGTGTGGCTTTACTCACATGCATATTATACTTTTTGAGAACCTTTTCTAAATATGCTTTCTGCGATAGTCCTAAGACTCCATTGTTCCTATCTCGGTGAATTTCTATGCCCAAAACATATGATGCTTCACCAAGATTTGTTATGTCAAAATTTGAGGATAAGAACTTATTTGTTTCTTGTAGTAGACTAACATCACTGCTAGCAAGCAGGATATCATCCACATACAAGATTAGGAAAATATATTTCCCATTTTTAAACCTTGCATAAATGCAATTATCCTCAACATTTTCTTTAAATCCAAAGCTTTTAATTGTCTCATTAAACTTTAGATACCACTGTCTAGAGGCTTGCTTTAATCCATAAATGGATTTCTTCAGGCGGCATCCCATATCTTCCTTGCCTTCCATGATAAAACCCTTGGGTTGTTTCATGTAGACATTTTCTTTTAAATCCCCGTTGAGAAATGCCGTCTTTACATCCATTTGATGTAACTCTAAATCAAAATGAGCAACTAATGCCATTATGATTCTAAAGGAATCCTTACATGAGACTGGAGAAAATGTCTCATTGTAATCTATCCCTTCTCTTTGTGTAAATCCTTTTGCCACGAGTCGTGCTTTATACTTTTCTATATTCCCTTTAGAGTCATACTTAATTTTGTAGACCCATTTATAGCCTACTGTTTTGGCTCCTTTAGGAATTTCCTCTAAGTCCCAAACATCTTTGGAACTCATCGATTTCATCTCGTCTTCCATTGCCTTCATCCACTCCGATGAATGAGGGCTTCTCATGGCTTCTTCATATGAGGTGGGATCTTTTTCCATATGAACCATTTCTGTGTTATAAACTTTAAAGTCAGTAGAAATAGCTGACTTTCTTGGTCGTGTAGACCTTCTAAGGACCTCAGTTTTTGGCACATTATGTGCCTCAACTTCTGGCACTTCTTCTAAAATTTGCTGCTGCACCTCCCTTTCATGCTTAACAACGGGTTCAGTCGGCTCCTGACGGACAGGTTCCGGGTCTTCCCCCATAGTTGTCATGGGTGGAGTTGTAACTGGTAGTGAGAAAAATGGCTCATGAATCATCGGATTAGGTGCATGCACCCTCTTCTCCTCAAGATCAATTTTCTGAGCTACCAAGCTCCCCCTCATCATTTCGACCTCTAAGAAGACTGCATGTCTTGTTTCTACAAACTTTGTATATTTGTCTGGACAGTCGAAACGAAAACCTTTTGATCTGTCTGGGTAGCCAATGAAGTGGCAACTCACTGTTTTGAGATCTAACTTTGCAATGTTTGGATTAAACATTTTGGCCTCTGCGGGGCACCCACACACCCTGAAGTGTTGTAGGGAGGGCACTTTTCCTCTCCATAGCTCGTACGGTGTTTTGGGCACCGACTTGCTTGGTACTCTATTGAGAATGTGAATGGTGGTTTTAAGCGCCTTCATCCATAATCCCAATGGCAAGGTGGAGTAACTCATCATGCTGCGCACCATATGCATAAGGGTACGGTTACGCCTTTCAGCTACTCCATTTTGCTGAGGCTCGCCCGGCATTGAATACTGGGCGACTATGCCAATCTCCTGCAAGAACTTTGCAAAAGGTCCAGGGACTTGGCCATATGGAGTGTGCCGACCGTAGTACTCTCCCCCACGGTCGGACCTTACTATCTTTATTCTTTTGTCATGCTGATTTTCAACTTCAACTTTGAATATTTTAAATTTATCCAATGCTTCTGATCTTTCTTTGATTGGATAAATATAACCATAGCGAGAGTAATCATCTGTGAATGTTATGAACGAGTCATAGCCATCCACACTTTTCACTGGAAATGGTCCACAAATGTCAGTGTGGATGATTTCTAGTGTTGCTGTGCTACGGTTTGCACCTTTTTTAATTTGTTTTACATACTTTCCTTTAATGCAATCTATGCATTGTTCTACGTCTGAGAACTCCAACGGAGGAAGAATTTCACCTTTAACGAGTATCTCTATTCTCCCCTTGGAAATATGGCCCAAACGACAGTGCCATAATTTCGATGAGTCGTGAGTTCTCTTTCTTTTCTTTTGTTCTTTATTCGACACGGAAATATGCTCATTCACATTGCATACATGATAAACTTTTTCACGAAGTGATAATAAATAAAGCTCATCATGGAGTAAAGCATCACCCACATAAGCATTATTAAACCATATGGCACATTTGCCATGTCCAAAATAACATTCATAATGATCTTTGTCCAAGCAAGAAACACTAATCAAATTTCTATTACATGAAGGAACATATAAAACATCTCTAAGTAGAAGCTTGAATCCATCAGCTAACTCCAAGGAGATGTCGCCGACAGCTTCAACTTCCGCTTGAATTCCATTTGCTACTTCAATTCCTCTTTCTCTTCTTTGCGTAGTCCGGGTCGAATGGAATCCCTTGCTTTGCCATTATGGACTTCAGCCAATCAGGGCAGTCCACCTTGTAGTGACCAGACTTGTGACAGTGGAGGCATGTGTCTTTGTCCACTGCAAAATGCTTTGGCTGATGCTGACGCCGATAGGAAGCTTTTCCATGAGGCTTTGAGGGAGAACCCTTACTGTTTTCATTGAAATTCTTTTTCTTATCCTTCACATAGTTGATAGAACCACCATGTGAGGCTTTAAGCCGTTCTTTCTCTTGGACACACATGGCAATGGTCTTTTCTATGTCCCATGTTCCAGGTGACATATTGTAGTTTACCACAAATGTTTCAAACTCCTTTGGCAGAGAAGCCCTGACCAGGTGGACCAGGAGAGTTGGTTTGATCTCCAGATCCACATCCATGGGCTTGGGCTTTGCTACCATATTGCTCATCCTAAGGATGTGCTATCTTATTCCATGACCACCGCCAGTGTAGTTCTGTGAAACCAGTTGCTTTAACAGCTGGGTGGCATATGTCTTTGAAGAACCAGTGAACTGGCTCTTTATCTTTGTTAGCAGCTCCCCTACAGCAGTGCACTCTGCAATTGAGCCCACGATTGCGTTCTCAATTGTATTCTTTATGAAAGCCATGCACTTTTTGTTTGCATTGACCCACTTTTGGTTGTCTATGGAATATGACAATTCCAGAGGGGCATAATCCCTCTTCTTTTTGTCCCATGCAGCATCATCATCTGTGGGCTCTCTTACTGGCTCTTTAGGTCTGACCGGCTGTGGTTGTTCCACTACCCAGTCCACATCAGCACAGTTAAATGCCATGTCTACTTTCTTCCTCCACTCAGTGTAGTTGTCACCTCTGAGTGTCGGAACATCTTTTATGCAACTCATTAAGAGGTACCCCTCCTGAAATCACAATGGAGTGATGTCAATATAACAATTATATGTATTAATCTAATGTTGGTCAAATTAAACACATAATTGTCTATGCATTTAAATCTATATTACTATTGGGCAAAATATTAGAAATAAATGCATCTTTATTTTTAATAATAAAATATGATCATGCTATTAACAACGTTGGTTATAAAATAACATAATCACATTCATAAAACATGCTCTTAAAGAAAACATAATACTTTTATTTTCTTTGTTAAAGAGCACTATTAATTTACGCAGCGGAAAACACGAATAAAAATTCATGAACTCTTTATACTCTTTGCAGAAAATTTTCTTTGACCGAATAAAAAATCATGAACTTTTTAATTTTCTTTATAAAATTCATGAACATTTCTTTTCTGAAAAATTTATATTCTTTGAAAAAACAAAAATTTAGCTGCAGCCCAGTCTAGCGCGCGCGGCTAAGTTGCGGCCTCGGCCCAGCCGCCCTTAGCTCAGCGCGGCCCAGCCGCGCAGCGGCGCCCGTAGCTGCTGGGCTCAGCCCAGCGCGCGTGGCTACCCCCGCTACTGCCGCTCGCAGCTCTTTCAGCCCAAAAAGCCCGGCACGAGCTAGGGTTGTAATCTAGTCCGTTCAGCGCGATCCGACGGCCATCCGCGTCGATCGGTAGAACAAAACCGAGCGAGCGAGGGGATCGACCGAAACCCTCGGTCATTCCACTTCTTCCCCCCGCGTCGCTCGCTCTTCCCTCTCGATCTCTCTCTCGTCGCCAGAGACGGTGACTTCCCGGCCGCCGGCGTCGGCCTCTGCGCCACGCCCAGCCGGCTGCGACGGCCACTGTGACGGTCGCTGCGCTCTTTCTTTCTCTGGCGCGCCGGTCTTGCCCGCTCGCCTGTTTTTCTACCCGCAGCGATGGATCTAGCCAGCGGTCCAGCCGCGCCGCCGGCTCACCGGCGACGGCGTCGGACGCTGCCGTGCTGCAAGCCCTCTATCCCCTTCCATTCTTTCTCTGTTCTCCACCACCCACCGAAACTAGTGGCAGAGAGAGAGAGACGAGGTCGAGGCTACCTTTGCTCCCTTGCAGCGCCCGATGGCATGGAGTGATGGCACCGTTGCCGTTCCCTTCACCGGTGGTGCGTTCCCCTTGGGGTGAGCGCGCCGCCGTCGAGCGGTTGGGCCGCGGTGCCCCCCTTTTTTGTGTTCTTTTCTTTTCCGGCGAGCCTTTGGCTAGCTGCGGTGGTTCTTCTTCCAGACACCTCGGCATGCCGATGCGCGTCTGAATCGAGAGGAACGGCGCGGCCTTGCGGCGGCGAGATTACTTTGCCCTTTGCCCCTCTTGTTCTTTTAGGGTTAGGGTTCATGGGGGGAAATCTTTTCTTTTTCTGTATAGCCTTTTCTACCGAAAAGTCTAACCCAATCCGCCTGATACCATTGTTAAACCCTTTGGATCATGTAGGCTAGATTAGATCCGGTAGTCCTACCTTCTGCTTGACTAGATGAGCTCGATCCAGCGCCGGCCATGGTGAAGTAGGGGTCGGTGATGGCAGAGAGATGACGGCGGTGGTGGCGGTGCTTCCCGTCACTACTGCGAACCCTAGATCGGAAGGGGTTATCGGTGGGGTGTGCGGCTTCGTGACAAACCTCGTGTTGCGAGCCGCCGACCCCCACCTCTTTATATAGCACAATGTGACAGGGGCCCGTCAGCCATAGTGGGCTGGGCGCCCCCGATCAGGGCGCAGATCTAAGGGCCCGGTGGGCCGTTGGGCCCACGCGGAGGAGATCAACCTAACAATAAAAAGTCGTAAGATTAATTTTTGAGGAGATATCCTTTTAGTAATATAATTAATGGCAATAATGGATGTGGTTATCGAATATGTTGTAACGCTATAGATAGTAGGCTGGCATCTCGCGCGCCGATAGTAGGCTGGCATGTCGCCCAGTACAAACAATACATTGTTGTGCGTAGTAAACGTTAAGGCCGCCATGAGGGTCAAACTCATGGCAATTTGGAAATTCATGCATGACATATATATTTTTCCTTGTATTTTTGCACCTATATGATCTTGTACTCTCTTATCACTAAACTGAAACCTGATGTCTTTTTGTGTTTCCAGTTATCTCAGTAGATTAGAGCATCTCCAATAGGTTGTCTATATGGATGTCTATACTCGTTTTTCACGACGTGAGCCCAAAACAGGCGTCCAACAGCTTGTCTATATGGTCGTCCAAATATACAAATCCTCTAAATCGACCTCGACAATGTCCACGCCTGGACAATGTGAAGGCGTTGTCTAAACTCAGTTGCAGTCATGATTTCTTCCTCTCCCCAGCGACGACTCACCTGTCATGGTCCCTGTATATAGACTTTCTGATGCAAAACTGGATGTGTGTATGAGAGAATCTTTTTAGACCATTGTCTATATGAATATATAAACATCCAAATATACACATGCTATTGGAGATGCTCTATTAGTTCTACATGTGTACCAACTTTCGCTAGCCATGCATTGTATTTGGTCGAGATGCATGATTTTGGATTCTGATTGCTCAGCCAATGAATGGATTGAAATGTGGCTTCCAAGTTGCATCATGCATTTGTCAGTTTGCTTCAATGTGTTGCATGCGTCATTTAATTTTTGAACAGAAGTAGTACAACAGTCATTGCTACCAAATAGGAAGGTAAAAGACAAAAAGGGAAGGAGAAGACATTGAACAAGACAAGAAAAACACAGAAATAAAAGAAACAATGACTAAGAAATGGGCTATCATGAAAATTTTAGTTGGGTTGTCTTTTCTTTGGCTCCCTGGTCTACTTCTGCAGCCAAATTTCGAAAAAATCGTTGGAAACCAGTGTGTCATCTGGGGATTGGTCAATACAATTTTTTGGGGCTTTTAATGACTTGAAAACTTATGTTCAGTTTCCTGTGCTATTTGGGCACAGACGAATTTGTCTGAAACAATTGTTGCTGATACACTTAAGGAAACAAACATGATGGTCCACCTCATCTGAACTAAAACCACGACGAGTAAATCGGAACGGAGGGAGTATATGGGATAAACTTGGTCGAAGTTAAAGAAGTGTACAGAAGTTGTTTCACATAGCTAAAAAGATTAACATATAACAAGTTCTCAATGGTGCATTGCTCAGTGTATCCACATCTTTCTCATTGTTTCAACATAAAACCAACGAACCTGCTGGTGATAGGCTTGGTTAGTTTCAGACATAGTGGAAAAAGTTACTCCCTCCATTCCAAAATAGATGACCCAACTTTGTGCTAACTTTGTACAAAGTTGAGTCATCTATTTTGAAACGGAGGGACTATATTACATTGCAACTTGGATGCCACAAAAGAGCCCTTCTCTAGGTGCAAAAGACTCCTAGTTTGATCCGGCAACAATGAGTATAACAACACACTGGTAACTAGCTGAATCGTAAGCAACATGAAACAAACTATTTAGATAAGTAACAGTGGATAGTAGCCCATTCATCGGCTGCACAAAAAGAGTTTTTTTTTGGGTCACATGTAGCAGACGCCTTTCACATAACAACTGAATTTTCGTAGACTCATGGATGAATGTAACATGGAACTTTTGATTGCCTCCCTATGTTAGACTGTATAGCTTCTGTATATGTGTACGTATGATGTAACGTTGTATCCCTTCATTATATATATAAGAGATAGGCCACCCCTAAAGGGTTGAGCCAGTTCCCCCAAACCTATTGTCTTACATGGTATCAGACTAGGTCAACACGCTTCCGCCTAAACCCTACGCGCCGCGCCGCCGCCATCCTTGTCGACCGCGCCGCGCCGCCGCCATGTCGGGCCCCGCCGCATCCGACTCCTCCACGGCCAGCTTCCTACCGGCCTCCCTTGCGGCTCTCCTCTCACGGCCCCTCGATGCCGTCGCGGCTCCGCCACTCCCGATCGGGACGAGGAGCGTCGGCTCCTTTTTCTCCTCGTCCCCGGGCAACGCGCTGGTGGCTCACACCTCCGGCACCACGACGGGCACCTCTTCACCCGCATCCATCAGCGATGTGGTCGTCGCGTGATGGGCCTCGAACCCCTCGTTGGTTACCCCAACTGGAAGGTGTAAGATGCAGTAAGTAGAAGTGTTTTCCCTTAGCAAAGATGCCAAGGATTGAATCCCCATAAACTCCTAGGTTCAACAGGTAGGTGTCAACTGCTAACGGCGCAATTAGCAATCAACGTGGACCTGCACACAGATACAAATAACTTTGCTCCCAACGAGTACAGAGAGGTTGTCAATCTCTCCGGCCTTGTAGTTCACAAAGGGTTAAAAGCAATATGATAGTAGTGATAGATAGTGTTTTACAATAGTAAGTAAAATAGCGAAAAGTAAATAGTATATGTGATCAATGATGGTAATATGGACCGGAGTCACATGATGTTCACTAGTGATGTCTCTCTCCCAAAAGACGATAAAACAGCTATGTGAGGTAAACAAATTACAGCTGGGCAATTGACAGGACCCACGAGCGCATACAAATGTTGATTACATTGCAAGAAAGGTTGAGGTTCAAAGCATGGGCGGTACGCCAAAGTAAGTAGACCGAAATCCATCAATATCTACTACTAATCATCCACCTTGAGATATCTATCATGAACATCTCGCTGGTATTAAGTTGCGAGTCCCACCCATAGTGTAAACTCAATGCAACAGATAATTGCATTAAAAGAACTTTGCGTAAAGTAAACAATCCTTGCACCCACGGGCACAAGCACCGTTGTTTTCCCCCTTGTGGCAACAGCACATCCCCTAGACTCATGTTTCTGTCACTCAAGCTAGTCATCGAGGGGCATGAACCCACAATCGAGCATAATGTTCCCTCTTGGAGTCACTACCTATTACTCGGCCAAAGCAATAAATAACAACGGAGAACATGCAAGAATTACTTATGAACTAAAATATAAAAGAGGTGAATCAAATATATTACTCAAGATCAATCTGAACATAATCTCATAATCCATCGGATCCCAGCAAACTCAACATAGCAACAACATAAGGATTACATAGGTGCCTCGATCATGTAGGGCAGCTCACGAGGACTAATTAGTGAAGCACAAGAACGGGAGGAGAACATCACATAGCTACTGGTCATGGACTCATGGTCCAAGGGAGACTACTCACGAGTCATCCGGGAGGCGTCCATGGTGGTGGAGAAGTTCCCGGTGGTGATCCTCCCCTCCGGCAGGGTGCCGGGAAGAGTTCTCCTGGTGCTCCCGATCTTGGAAGCGGCGGCGGCGGCGGAACAGAGATGGGATCGCGAAAAGAAGTCTTGTTCTGAGGGTTACGGGGAACCCTTTAAATATATGCCAAAGTAGGGCACCGGGGGAGCCTCGGGGGGCCCAGGCGCCCCCCCGGCGCGGCCCAGGGGGGCGCGCCCACAGGGCGCCTGTAGCCCCTGTGCCCCCCCCCAGGCTGCCCTTCGGACGCAGTGTTGTTTCTGGTTCGCTGATTTTTTATATAATTTTTCTGGGCAGTTCTCGAAACGTGAAAACCTGAAATACAAAAACAGCCGAAAACAGAAACTGGCACTGGGGTGCACTGGATTAGTAAGTTAGTCCAAATATGATCAAAAGTGTATGGAAGTGTATGAATATCATAGCAATATCACCCAAAAGTGGCATGGAGCAAGCAGAAATTATAGATACGTTTTGGACGTATCAACTTCCCCAAGCTTAATTCCTGCTCGTCCTCGAGTAGATAAATGATAACAAGAATAATTTATGTGGTGACATGCTATTAACCATATAGGACTTTCTCCTAGTCATATGACAAAAGCTTACTGAGACAATGATTCTAAAGTAACTAAGTTGTCTCAAGAGAAAATCACAAATGACTGAAAGTTTTACAACATGAAACTGAAACATCAAAAAGATTTGCAATGAACATGATGTGCAAATATGATCAAGTGATATCTAGCTTGCCCCCTTTAGTGATGCAAAACATAAATGCAAGGGCACCTTCAAGGTTTAAGTGATGACTAGATACAATCATTTCAGAATAAACGATATCACAATCATGCAAAAGACAATGCTACTTTGGGACAATGCACATTACACTCAGAATGACAATCATGCTCTCAGTAGTTGGTGCTTGAAGTGCTAGAGCTTTTTATCTTGAAACATGGAAGCAATTGTGTCAACGGTAGTAGTACTTCATATGTGTCATGTATAAAACATCCTATAAGTTGCAAGCCTCATGCATCGAATACTAATAGTGCTCGCTCCTTGTCCTAATTAGCTCGGATCCCCATGGGTTATCATTGCATTGCATATGTTTTAACCAAGTGTCACAAAGGGGTACCTCTATGCCACCTGTACAAAGGTCCAAGGAGATAGATCGCATTTGATTTCTCATTTTTGATAGATCTCAACTTGAGGACATCCATACCGGGACAACATAGAAAATAGATGATGGACTCCTCTTTAATGCATAAGCATATTCTCATGAGAGATTGAGGATTAAGGTCCAAGCTAAAACTTCCACCATGATGCATGGCTTTGGTTGGCGGCCCAATGTTCTTCTCTAACAATATGCATATTAATTCAACCCACGGTAAATCACCCTTACTTCAGACAAGACGAACATGCATAGCAACTCACATGATATTCAACAAAAGTGTGACAGTTGATGGCGTCCCCGGAAACATGGTTACCGCTCAGCAAGCAACTCATAAGAAATAGGATACATAGACAACATATTCTTTACCACAATAGTTTTTAGGCTACTTTCCCATGAGCTATGTACTGCATGGTTAATTTGCTTAGTACAGGTGAGGTTAGCAAAAGACTGGGAGCGACCAACTAAGAGAGCAATGACGGTCATAATCATGCAGAGCGACAAAGCAATATTGAATCAGTCATGGTAGTTATATCGCTACTCAGAAACAAAAGATCATCAAGGCTTGACAGACTTTCTTTACAGTCTTGAATATGCGTGAGCATACGCCAAGTCAATCAAAATAAATTCTCGAAGGAAGATATTACTAAACCATACCACATCATAGGCAAACAAACCAAGTTGGTACTCCAATAACACATTGGGACCCCCCCAGCTATCTGAGATTAACCATAAGAAAACCTGAACTACTAAGCACCATCATGAAAGTAGCATCTTTATCATAGACACATTAACCCATGCAACGGAAGCAAACTCTCTTAATAAGGTGAGCATGGTAATTAAAGAGAGTTCAAGCAACCAACTAAATAAAAGCTCTTGAAGAGATAAGCATGAATACTAAGAGCAAAGCACGATAGTAGCTAGTTAAAAGACAAAGAACACACACAACATAGATAGACATGAAAATTCTATGTAATGTTCTAGGTAGAGGTGGAGCGTGTTTCTCTCCCACATAAAGGAATGCTGGGTTCCGACTCGTTATGAAAAACTAAAAAGAAAACTAAAAGCAAGACGCTCCAAGCATAGCACATAACACATGAAGTGATAAAAATATAGCGAAACGAAAGACGAACTGATAATGTTGATGGAGAAGGGGATGCACGGGGGCATCCCCAAGCTTAGACGCTTGAGTCTCCTTGAATATTTCTTGGGGGTGCACGGGGGCATCCCCAAGCTTGAGCGCTTGACACTCCTGAATCTTTTTATCATCTTCCCTCGCACACTTGAAAACTCCCTTCATACATAACTCATCATAATCTGATTAGCGAGGTTAGTACCCTTAATAAAATAATTATACCTTGCTGGAAATAAGGATATTCTTGAAGTTCTACTGTTTCTCAAGATTGCCAAAAGGTTTTTGCAAAGAAAAAGCAAGTTCTTAATTTGCAAAGTGAAGGTAAGGCAAAACATGACAGAATCTGTGAAAAACAGAACAGCAGGCAGTAATTGACCTGTTCGGGATACTTATGCAACTCAAATCAAAAAACTCAGAACTGACGCACGAAAGACAATTTTAAGAGAACGCTTTCGAAAAAATTCAGACCAAAAAGATGATCTGGTGATTTTATACGAATTTTTCTATCCAAGGACAGAATCTGTTTCCTGGACAGCACCTCACAACTTTTGAACTTTCTAGCAATCAGAGGCTATACTTGGCACAAATATGAAAAGTAAAGATACAATGATGATGCTACAGCAGTAAACAACATCAAGACTCAACAAAAGCAAAATTTTATTCATGTGGGCTGCCTCCCAAAAGCGCTTTCTTTTATGCCTTTAAGCTAGGCATAATGCATAGAGGAATCAATAATCATCATAATAATCGGAGTTATAAATTGGTTCAAATGATTCCTCAACAAGTTCATTCTTGTTCCTTCTAGGAAAGGGGTACACACCTTTTGCCTTCCCGCGTAAGCGGATTTGTCCCTTACCTATATCAATGAAGCCTTTAACTGCTCGGAGGAATGAAGGAAATATGCCCTAGAGGCAATAATAAAGATGTTATTTGTATTTCCTTATATCATGATAAATGTCTTTTATTCATGCTAGAATTGTATTAACCGGAAACTTAGTACATGTGTGGATACATAGACAAAACAGTATGTCCCTAGTATGCCTCTACTAGACTAGCTCATTGATCAAAGATGGTTATGTTTCCTAACCATAGACATGAGTTGTCATTTGATCAACGGGATCACATCATTAGGAGAATGATGTGATGGACAAGACCCATCCGTTAGCATAGCACTATGATCGTTTAGTTTTACTACTATTGCTTTCTTCATGACTTATACATGTTCCTATGACTATGAGATTATGCAACTCCCGAATACCGTAGGAACACCTTGTGTGCTATCAAACGTCACAACGTAACTGGGTGATCATAAAGATGCTCTACAGGTGTCTCCGAAAGTATTCGTGGTGTTGGCATAGATCAAGATTAGGATTTGTCACTTCGAGTGTCGGAGAGGTATCTCTGGGCCCTCTCGGTAACACACATCACAATAAGCCTTGCAAGCAAAAGACTAATGAGTTAGTCACGAGATGATGTGTTACGGAACGAGTAAAGAGACTTGCCGGTAACGAGATTGAACTAGGTATGGAGATACCGACGATCGAATCTCGGGCAAGTAACATACCGATGACAAAAGGAACAACGTATGTTGTTATGCGGTTTTGACCGATAAAAGATCTTCGTAGAATATGTAAGAGCCAATATGAACATCCAGGTTCCGCTATTGGTTATTGACCGGAGATGAGTCTCGGTCATGTCTACATAGTTCTCGAACCCGTAGGGTCCGCACGCTTAACGTTTGATGACGATCGGTATTATGAGTTTATGAGTTTTGATGTACCGAAGGTAGTTCGGAGTCCCGGATGAGATCACGGACATGACGAGGAGTCTCGGAATGTCCGAGACATAAAGATTGATATATTGGACGGCTATATTCGGACACCGGAAGTATACCGGAAAAGTTTCGGATTTATCGGGAATGCCGGAGGGGGTTACCGGAACCCCCTACGAGAGGGGATGGTCCATAGTGGGCCTAAAGGGAAAGAGAGAGGCAGCCCATAGGGCTGGCCGGCGCCCCCACCTAGGGTTCCTAGTTGGACTAGGATTGGGGGGGGGGCGCCACCTCTCCTATTCCTTTCCCCCTTCTTCCTTTTGGTGAATCCTACTAGGAATAGGATTGCAATCCTATTCCTAGTAGGACTCCTTCCCTAGCCGCACCAGGAAGGGCCGGCCGGCCTCCCTCCCTTGCTCCTTTATATACGGGGGCAGGGGGGCACCCAAAGACACACAAGTTGAATTGTTTTAGCCGTGTGCGGTGTCCCCCTCCACAAAATCACACCTTGGTCATACCGTCGCGGAGCTTAGGCGAAGCCCTGCGCCGGTAAACACATCATATCCGTCACCACGCCGTCGTGCTGACGAAACTCTCCCGTGAAGCTCAACTGGATCAAGAGCTCGTGGGACGTCATCAAGCTGAACGTGTGCTGAACGCGGAGGTGCCGTACGTTCGGTGCTTGATCGGTTGGATCGCGAAGAAGTTCGACAACATCAACCGCGTCACTTGACGCTTCCGCTCCCGGTCTACGAGGGTACGTAGACACACTCTTCCCTCTCGTTGCTATGCATCTGGTAGATAGATCTTGCGTGATCGTAGGAAAATTTTAAAATACTACGTTCCCCAACAGTGGCATCATGAGCCAGGTCTATGCGTAGATGATATGCACGAGTAGAACACAATGAGTTGTGGGCGATACTAGTCATACTGCTTACCAGCATGTCATACTTTGCTTCGGCGGTATTGTGAGATGAAGCGGCCCGGACCGACATTACTCGTACGCTTACGCGAGACTGGTTTCACCGTTACGAGCACTCGTTGCTTAAAGGTGACTGGCGGGTGTCTGTCTCTCTCACTTTAGCTGAATCAAGTGTGGCTACGCCCGGTCCTTGTGAAGGTTAAAACAGCACATACTTGACGAAACATCGTTGTGGTTTTGTATGCGTAGGTAAGAACGGTTCTTGCTAAAGCCCGTAGTAGCCACGTAAAACTTGCAACAAACAAAGTAGAGGACGTCTAACTTGTTTTTGTAGGGCATGTTGTGATGTGATATGGTCAAGACATGATGAGTTATATGGTTTTGTATGAGATGATCATGTTTTGTAAAGTTATCGGCAACTGGCAGGAGCCATATGGTTGTCGCTTTATTGTATGAAATGCAATCGCCATGTAATTGCTTTACTTTATCACTAAACGGTAGCGATAGTCATAGAAGCAATAGTTGGCGAGACGACAACGATGCTACGATGGAGATCAAGGTGTCGCGCCGGTGACGAAGGTGATCATGACGGTGCTTTGGAGATGGAGATCAAAAGCACAAGATGATGATGGCCATATCATGTCACATATTTTGATTGCATGTGATGTTTATCTTATTATGCTTCTTATTTTTCTTAGAACGACGGTAGCATTATAAGATGATCCCTTACTAAATTTCAAGGTATAAGTGTTCTCCCTGAGTATGCACCGTTGCGAAAGTTCGTCATGCCGAGACACCACGTGATGATCGGGTGTGATAAGCTCTACGTTCAAATACAACGGGTGTAAGCCAGTTTTGCACACGCAGAATACTCGGGTTAAACTTGACGAGCCTAGCATATACAGATATGGCCTCGGAACACTGGAGACCGAAAGGTCGAGCGTGAATCATATAGTAGATATGATCAACATAAGATGTTCACCATTGAGACTACTCCATCTCACGTGATGATCGGACATGGTTTAGTTGATTTGGATCACGTGATCATTTAGATGACCAGAGGGATGTCTATCTAAGTGGGAGTTCTTTAAATTAATATGATTAAATTGAACTTTAATTTATCATGAACTTAGTCCTGATAGTTTTGCATATCTATGTCGTTGTAGATCAATGGCTCGTGCTACCGTTCCTTTGAATTTTAATGCATTCCTAGAGAAAGCTAAGTTGAAAGATGATGGTAGCAATTACACGGACTGGGTCCGTAACCTGAGGATTATCCTCATTGCTGCATAGAAGAATTATGTCCTTGAAGCACCACTAGGTGACAAGCCCCCTTCCGCTAATGCAGACGCTTTGAACGTTTGGCAATCGCGGTCTGATGACTACACGATAGTTCAGTGTGCCATGCTTTACGGCTTAGAACCGGGACTTCAACGGCGTTTTGAACGTCATGGACCATATGAGATGTTCCAGGAGTTGAAGTTAATATTTCAAGCAAATGCCCGAATTGAGAAATATGAGATTTCCAATAAGTTCTACAGCTGCAAAATGGAAGAGAATAGTTCTATCAGTGAACACTTGCTCAGAATGTCTGGGTACTACAATCATATGACTCAACTTGGTTGCAAAGTTGACGAGGATAGTGTTATTGATAGAGTTCTTCAATCACTGCCACCAAGCTATAAAGGCTTCGTGATGAACTATAACATGCAAGGGATGCAAAAGACAATTCCCGAGCTCTTCGCTATGCTCAAAGCTGCGGAGGTAGAAATCAAAAAGGAGCATCAAGTGTTGATGGTTAGCAAGACCACTAGTTTCAAGAAAAAGGGCAAGGGAAAGAAAGGGAACTTCAAAAAGAATAGCAAGTCAGTTGCTACTTCCACGAAGAAACCCAAATCTGGAGCCAAGCCTGAAACTGAGTGCTTCTACTGCAAGGGGACTGGACACTGGAAGCGGAACTGCCCCAAGTATTTGGCGGATAAGAAGGATGGCAAGATGAACAAAGGTATATATGATATACATGTTATTGATGTGTACCTTACTAATGCTCGTAGTAGTACCTGGGTATTTGATACCGGTTCGGTTGCTAATATTTGTAACTCGAAACAGGGACTACGGATTAAACGAAGATTAGCTAAGGATGAGGTGACAATGCGCGTGGGAAATGGTTCCAAAGTCGATGTGATCGCCGTCGGCACGCTACCTCTACATCTACCTTCGGGATTAGTTTTAGACCTAAATAATTGTTATTTGGTGCCAGCGTTGAGCATGAACATTATATCTGGATCTTGTTTATTGCGAGACGGTTATTCATTTAAATCAGAGAATAATGGTTGTTCTATTTTAATGAATAATATCTTTTATGGTCATGCACCCTTAAAGAGTGGTCTATTCTTATTGGATCTCGATTGTAGTGATACACATATTCATAATATTGAAACCAAAAGATGCAAGGTTAATAATGATAGTGCAACTTATTTGTGGCACTGCCGTTTAGGTCATATTGGTGTAAAACGCATGAAGAAACTCCATAAAGATGGACTTTTGGAATCACTTGATTATGAATCACTTGGTGCTTGCGAACCATGCCTCATGGGCAAGATGACTAAAACTCCGTTCTCCGGAACTATGGAGCGAGCAACAGATTTGTTGGGAATCATACATACTGATGTATGTGGACCAATGAGTGTTGATGCTCGCGGCGGGTATCGTTATTTTCTGACCTTCACTGATGATTTGAGCAGATATGGGTATATCTACTTAATGAAGCACAAGTCTGAAACATTTGAAAAGTTCAAAGAATTTCAGAGTGAAGTAGAGAATCATCGTAACAAGAAAATAAAGTTTCTACGATCAGATCGTGGAGGAGAATATTTGAGTTACGAGTTTGGTCTTCATTTGAAACAATGTGGAATAGTTTCACAACTCACGCCACCTGGAACACCACAGCGTAATGGTGTGTCCGAACGTCGTAACCGTACTTTATTGGATATGGTGCGATCTATGATGTCTCTTACCGATTTACCACTATCGTTTTGGGGTTATGCTTTAGAGACAGCTGCATTCACGTTAAATAGGGCACCATCTAAATCCGTTGATACAACACCTTATGAACTATGGTTTGGCAAGAAACCAAAGTTGTCGTTTCTTAAAATTTGGGGCTGCGATGCTTATGTGAAAACACTTCAACCTGATAAGCTCGATCCCAAGTCGGAAAAATGTGTCTTCATAGGATACCCAAAAGAGACTGTTGGGTACACCTTCTATCATAGATCCGAAGGCAAAATATTCGTTGCTAAGAACGGATCCTTTCTAGAAAAAGAGTTTCTCTCGAAGGAAGTGAGTGGGAGGAAAGTAGAACTTGATGAGGTAATTGTACCTTCTCCCAGATTGGAAAGTAGTACATCACAGGAAATTGTTCCAGTGATTCCTACACCAATTAGTGAGGAAGTTAATGATAATGATCATGAAACTTCGGATCAAGTTTCTGCTGAACGTCGTAGATCAACCAGAGTACGTTCCGCACCAGAGTGGTACGGCAACCCAGTTCTGGAAATCATGTTACTAGACCATGATGAACCTACGAACTATGAGGAAGTGATGATGAGCCCAGATTCCGCAAAATGGCTTGAAGCCATGAAATCTGAGATGGGATCCATGTATGAGAATAAAGTATGGACTTTGGTTGACTTGCCCGATGATTGGCAAGCCATCGAAAATAAATGGATCTTCAAGAGGAAGACCGACGCAGACGGTAATATTACTGTTTACAAAGCTCGACTTGTTGCGAAAGGTTTTTGACAAGTTCAAGGAGTTGACTACGATGAGACTTTCTCACCGGTAGCGATGCTTAAGTCTGTCCGAATCATGTTAGCAATTGCCGCATTTTATGATTATGAAATCTGGCAAATGGATGTCAAAACTGCATTCCTAAATGGATATCTCAAAGAAGAGTTGTATATGATGCAACCAGAAGGTTTTGTCGATCCGAAAGGTGCTAACAAAGTATGCAAGCTCCAGCGATCCATCTATGGACTGGTGCAAGCATCTCGGAGTTGGAATATACGCTTTGATGAGGTGATCAAAGCATATGGTTTTATACAGACTTTTGGAGAAGCCTGTATTTACAAGAAAGTGAGTGGGAGCTCTGTAGCATTTCTAATATTATATGTAGATGACATATTGTTGATTGGAAATGATATAGAATTTCTGGATAGCATAAAAGGATACTTGAATAAAAGTTTTTCAATGAAAGACCTCGGTGAAGCTGCTTATATATTAGGTATCAAGATCTATAGAGATAGATCAAGACGCTTAATTGGACTTTCACAAAGCACATACCTTGATAAGATTTTGAAGAAGTTCAAAATGGATCAGTCAAAGAAAGGGATCTTGCCTGTTTTACAAGGTATGAAGTTGAGTAAGACTCAATGCCCGACCACTGCAGAAGATAGAGAGAAAATGAAAGTCATTTCCTATGCCTCAGCCATAGGATCTATCATGTATGCAATGCTGTGTACCAGACCTGATGTGTGCCTTGCTATAAGTCTAGCAGGGAGGTACCAAAGTAATCCAGGAGTGGATCACTGGACAGCGGTCAAAAACATCCTAAAGTATCTGAAAAGAACAAAGGATATGTTTCTCGTATATGGAGGTGACAAAGAGCTCGTCGTAAACGGTTACGTCGATTCTAGCTTTGACACTGATCCGGATGACTCAAAGTCACAAACCGGATATGTGTTTTTATTGAACGGTGGAGCTGTCAGTTGGTGCAGTTCCAAGCAGAGCGTCGTGGCGGGATCTACGTGTGAAGCGGAATACATAGCTGCTTCGGAAGCAGCAAATGAAGGAGTCTGGATGAAGGAGTTCATATCCGATCTAGGTGTAATACCTAGTGCATCGGGTCCAATGAAAATCTTTTGTGACAACACTGGAGCCATAGCCTTGGCGAAGCAATCCAGGTTTCACAAGAGAACAAAGCACATCAAAAGACGCTTCAATTCCATCCGCGATCTAGTCAAGGAGGGAGACATAGAGATTTGCAAAATACATACGGATCTGAATGTTGCAGACCCGTTGACTAAGCCTCTTCCACGGGCAAAACATGATCAGCACCATGACTCCATGGGTGTGAGGATCATCACTTTGTAATCTAGATTATTTACTCTAGTTCAAGTGGGAGACTGAAGGAAATATGCCCTAGAGGCAATAATAAAGATGTTATTTGTATTTCCTTATATCATGATAAATGTCTTTTATTCATGCTCGAATTGTATTAACCGGAAACTTAGTACATGTGTGGATACATAGACAAAACAGTATGTCCCTAGTATGCCTCTACTAGACTAGCTCATTGATCAAAGATGGTTATGTTTCCTAACCATAGACATGAGTTGTCATTTGATCAACGGGATCACATCATTAGGAGAATGATGTGATGGACAAGACCCATCCGTTAGCATAGCACTATGATCGTTTAGTTTTACTGCTATTGCTTTCTTCATGACTTATACATGTTCCTATGACTATGAGATTATGCAACTCCCGAATACCGTAGGAACACCTTGTGTGCTATCAAACGTCACAACGTAACTGGGTGATCATAAAGATGCTCTACAGGTGTCTCCGAAAGTATTCGTGGTGTTGGCATAGATCAAGATTAGGATTTGTCACTCTGAGTGTCGGAGAGGTATCTCTGGGCCCTCTCGGTAACACACATCACAATAAGCCTTGCAAGCAAAAGACTAATGAGTTAGTCACGAGATGATGTGTTACGGAACGAGTAAAGAGACTTGCCGGTAACGAGATTGAACTAGGTATAGAGATACCGACGATCGAATCTCGGGCAAGTAACATACCGTTTGACAAAAGGAACAACGTATGTTGTTATGCGGTTCTGACCGATAAAAGATCTTCGTAGAATATGTAGGAGCCAATATGAACATCCAGGTTCCGCTATTGGTTATTGACCGGAGATAAGTCTCGGTCATGTCTACATAGTTCTCGAACCCGTAGGGTCCGCACGCTTAACGTTTGATGACGATCGGTATTATAAGTTTATGAGTATTGATGTACCGAAGGTAGTTCGGAGTCCCGGATGAGATCACGGACATGACGAGGAGTCTCGGAATGTCCGAGACATAAAGATTGATATATTGGACGGCTATATTCGGACACCGGAAGTATACCGGAAAAGTTTCGGATTTATCGGGAATGCCGGAGGGGGTTACCGGAACCCCCTACGAGAGGGGATGGTCCATAGTGGGCCTAAAGGGACAGAGAGAGGCAGCCCATAGGGCTGGCCGGCGCCCCCACCTAGGGTTCCTAGTTGGACTAGGATTGGGGGGGGGGGGGCGCCACCTCTCCTATTCCTTTCCCCCTTCTTCCTTTTGGTGAATCCTACTAGGAATAGGATTGCAATCCTATTCCTAGTAGGACTCCTTCCCTAGCCGCACCAGGAAGGGCCGGCAGGCCTCCCTCCCTTGCTCCTTTATATACGGGGGCAGGGGGGCACCCAAAGACACACAAGTTGAATTGTTTTAGCCGTGTGCGGTGCCCCCCTCCACAGAATCACACCTCGGTCATACCGTCGCGGAGCTTAGGCGAAGCCCTGCGCCGGTAAACACATCATATCCGTCACCACGCCGTCGTGCTGACGAAACTCTCCCGTGAAGCTCAACTGGATCAAGAGCTCGTGGGACGTCATCAAGCTGAACGTGTGCTGAACGCGGAGGTGCCGTACGTTCGGTGCTTGATCGGTTGGATCGCGAAGAAGTTCGACAACATCAACCGCGTCACTTGACGCTTCCGCTCCCGGTCTACGAGGGTACGTAGACACACTCTTCCCTCTCGTTGCTATGCATCTGGTAGATAGATCTTGCGTGATCGTAGGAAAATTTTAAAATACTACGTTCCCCAACAAGGAAGTCCCTTCCAAGCACTATATTTCCTTGGTTTGGCTCCATGATGAAGAAATCAATCATTGCAATCCCTTTAAGGAATTTAACTGGCACGTCTTTTATTTTTCCCTGGATTTCCGAAATATCTCCATTAGTGTGTTCATGATAAGATGGTGATCTATCCATGTTAAATTTTAAAGAATCATGAACAATTTTTGGCATAGTAGAAACCATAGATCCAATATCACAATAAGCAAGGAAGTCTTGATTAGAGATGCTAATCCTAACAAGAGGTTCCCAGTCATTATCTATTTCCAAAATATCTCTCTTATTGGGTTTGGGTTTCTCTACCTTCGTTAAGTCTAGAGCATCCATTCTTTTCTCAATAGTAGCAAGTCTATCTATGATAGTATCAAAGTTATGATCATAAACAAAGTAACTAGATAGACCATGTATAATCTCAAGAGCTCTAGCTTCATCACATTCTAAGAAATCTCCCTCAGCTATAATGTCAAGGGAGTGTTTACACCATTTAAAAAGACCATGGTAAAAATTCCTAAGCACAATTTTTATAGGTATCCAAGGCATAATTCTCCTATGTGCATCAGAAATTCTGTCCCATGCCTTCTTCATATTTTCTCCATCCCTTTGATGGAAATCTAAAACTTCTGATTCCCTCAAAGCACCAAATCCTAACATGTTGGGCTAAACAGAAAGGACTACTAATAAAAAGGCAAATAATTTTTTTTATGATTTTTGATAAAAGATAATAGAGCAAAAACTGAAAGGTAAACTAACAAGACTAAAAAGCAAAGGTAAAAGATAGCATGCAACTCCCCTATCCTGAAGAGTGGAGTCCCCGGCAACGGCGCTAGAAAATACTCCTTGATGGGCCTCGAACCCCTCGTTGGTTACCCCAAGTGGAAGGTGTAAGATGCAGTAAGTAGAAGTGTTTTCCCTTAGCAAAGATGCCAAGGATCGAATCCCCAGAGACTCCTAGGTTCAACAGGTAGGTGTCAACTGCTAACGGCGCAATTAGCAATCAACGTGGACCTGCACACAGATACAAATAACTTTACTCCCAACGAGTACAGAGAGGTTGTCAATCTCTCCGGCCTTGTAGTTCACAAAGGGTTAAAAGCAATATGATAGTAGTGATAGATAGTGTTTTGCAATAGTAAGTAAAATAGCGAAAATTAAATAGTGTATGTGATCAATGATGGTAATATGGACCGGAGTCACATGATGTTCACTAGTGATGTCTCTCTCCCAAAAGACGATAAAACAGCTATGTGAGGTAAACAAATTACAGCTGGGCAATTGACAGGACCCACGAGCGCATACAAATGCTGATTACATTGCAAGAAAGGTTGAGGTTCAAAGCATGGGCGGTACGCCAAAGTAAGTAGACCGAAATCCATCAATATCTACTACTAATCATCCACCTTGAGATATCTATCCAGAACATCTCGCTGGTATTAAGTTGCGAGTCCCACCCATAGTGTAAACTCAATGCAACAGACAACTGCATTAAAAGAACTTTGCGTAAAGTAAACAATCCTTGCACCCGCGGGCACAAGCACCGTTGTTTTCCCCCTTGTGGCAACAGCACATCCCCTAGACTCATGTTTCTGTCACTCAAGCTAGTCATCGAGGGGCATGAACCCACAACCGAGCATAACGTTCCCTCTTGGAGTCACTACCTATTACTCGGCCAAAGCAATAAATAACAACGGAGAACATGCAAGAATTACTTATGAACTAAAATATAAAAGAGGTGAATCAAATATATTACTCAAGATCAATCTGAACATAATCTCATAATCCATCGGATCCCAGCAAACTCAACATAGCAACAGCATAAGGATTACATAGGTGCCTCGATCATGTAGGGCAGCTCACGAGGACTAATTAGTGAAGCACAAGAACGGGAGGAGAACATCACATAGCTACTGGTCATGGACTCATGGTCCAAGGGAGACTACTCACGAGTCATCCGGGAGGCGTCCATGGTGGTGGAGAAGCTCCCGGTGGTGATCCTCCCCTCCGGCAGGGTGCCGGGAAGAGTTCTCCTGGTGCTCCCGATCTTGGAAGCGGCGGCGGCGGCGGAACAGAGATGGGATCGCGAAAAGAAGTCCTGTTCTGAGGGTTACGGAGAACCCTTTAAATATATTCCAAAGTAGGGTACCGGGGGAGCCTCGGGGGGCCCAGGCGCCCCCCCGGCGCGGCCCGGGGGGGGGGGGCGCCCACAGGGCGCCTGGAGCCCCTGTGCCCCCCCCAGGCTGCCCTTCGGATGCAGTGTTGTTTCCGGTTCGCTGATTTTTTATATAATTTTTCTGGATTTTTCTGGGCAGTTCTCGAAACGTGAAAACCCGAAATACAAAAACAGCCGAAAACAGAAACTAGCACTGGGATGCACTGGATTAGTAAGTTAGTCCAAATATGATCAAAAGTGTATGGAAGTGTATGAATATCATAGCAATATCACCCAAAAGTGGCATGGAGCAAGCAGAAATTATAGATACGTTTTGGACGTATCATCGCCCCGCTGTCAGCCTCCGCGTTGGCCCTGATGGCCGGCCTTGTTACATCGGGCTCGGCTGCCGTGCCGCCTGTGGCCCCCTCGCCGTCCTTTCCCGCGGCTGCACCCGTGGCATCTGCCCCTATGGCGTATACGCCTCCGGCAGTCCACTCCACAAGCTCTCTGCCGCCGCCGCCATTTCACTTCGGCAATCTCATCACCATCAAGTTGTCGTCGGACAACTACATCTTCTGGCGTGCACAGGTCCTCCCGCTTCTTGGGAGCCATTACCTGCTTGGCTACATCGACGGTTCTCTCCCCTGTCCCCCTGCACTGGTCGACAGCGTGCACGGCCCGGTTTACAATCCAGTGCACCGTGTTTGGACAGGATAGGACCAGGCGAACCTCTCCTCCATCCAGGGGTCGCTCACGCCAGCTTTTGCCGGACTTGTTGTCTTCGCCAAGACGTCTCATGAGGCATGGACCATCCTCGAGCGTTCGTTTGCGGCACAGTCACAGGCTCGTGTCTCCGCGCTCCGTCGTCAACTTGGGGAGTGTGAAAAGCTTGACTCCACGGCCACTGAGTTCTACAACAAGGTCAAGGGCCTTGTCGACACGTTGGCCTCCATTGGACAGCCGCTCACCGACTCCGAGTTTAACTCTTTCATTGTCAATGGTCTTGATGAGGAGTATGATGCATTGGTCGAGATCATCAACGAGCGGGGCAACTCGAACCCCATGATGCCGCATGAGGTCTTTTCCCGTCTCCTTCTCACTGAGCAGCGGGTTGAGTCGCGTCGCTCCAAGAGCAGCGGTTCCCTCTCGGCCAACGTAGCCACCAAGGGTGGCCGCCATCCTTCGTCATCCAGGTCTCCCTCGGGGCTGCCACCGTCGCCCGCCTCGGCCCCCCTGCTGCTGCTACATTATCGGGGGCTGGTGGTAAGCGAGTGTGTCAACTCTATGGTATTGAGGGGCACTGGTCCTCTAAGTGTCACAAACGCTTTCAGAAGAGCTTTCTGGGCCTCGGGAATGATGGCAAGGACATGTGCAACTTTGCACGTCAGGTGGCCATGGCAGATCGGCCGGTGTCCACGAAGCAGCAAGGGCATACGCAGTCCTACTCTATTGATCCCCACTGGTACATGGACTCTGGGGCAACGGAGCATCCGACGAGTGAGATGGGAAAGCTTCATACTCATGAACCTTATCATGGCTCCGACAAGATCCACACCGCCAACGGAGCAGGTATGCATATATCTCATATTGGTCAAGCATCTCTTCTCACTAGACATGAAAATAGGAGTCTCCAGCTTCGTAATGTGCTTAGAGTTCCCTCTATGACACGTAATCTTCTTTCAGTTCCTAAACTCACACATGATAATAATGTGCTCTGTGAATTTCATCCTTTTGATCTTTTTATTAAGGATCGGGGCACGAGGGACATTCTTCTTAGCGGGCGGTTGTGCCAGGGCCTCTATCGCCTGGAGCATCCTGGTGTCGCTCGCGTGTTCAGTGGAGTTCGGGTATCTCCATCATAGTGGCATGCTCGTCTTGGTCACCCGGCCACACCTATCGTTCGCCATGTTTTGCGTCGTCATGAGCTTCCTCGCATGTCTAGTAATAAAGATGTAGCAGTGTGTGATGCTTGTCAGCAGGGGAAGAGTCATCAACTTCCTTTCTCGGAGTCTAGTCGTGAGGTGAAACATCCTTTAGAACTTGTTTTCTCAGATGTATGGGGTCCTGCTCAGACTTCTGTCAGTGGTCACAATTATTATATCAGTTTCGTTGATGCTTATAGTCGCTTTACCTGGATTTATCTTATTAAACACAAATCTGATGTGTTTGACATTGTTGTTCAGTTTCAAAAACATGTTGAACGCCTTCTCAAGCACAAAATTGTCTATGTTCAGTCGGACTGGGGGGCGAGTATCACAACCTCAACTCCTTCTTTCAGTCGCTTGGGATCGCTCACCGTTTAGCATGTCCACATACACATCAACAAAATGGTTCTGTGGAACGTAAGCATCGTCACATTGTTGAAACTGGTCTTACTCTTTTGGCCCATGCATCGGTTCCGTTTCGGTTCTGGAGTGATGATTTCACCACTGCATGTTTCCTCATAAACTGTATTCCCACTCGTGTTTTGAATATGAAGACTCCCATTGAGGTTCTCCTTAATGAACAACCTGATTACACCTTCTTCAAGGTTTTTGGGTGCGCTTGCCGGCCACATCTACGTCCATATAACAAGCGCAAGCTTAAGTTTCGTTCCAAGAAGTGTGTCTTTCTTGGCTATAGCTCTCTTCATAAAGGATACAAATGTCTTCATGTTCCCACTAATCGTGTCTATATATCCAGGGATGTCGTGTTTGATGAGCATGTTTTTCCTTTTGCCAAACTTCCTATGTCCACCGCTGAACCACCATCCATGCATTCATCCTCTATTGCCTCTGACCAATTTGATGATGTTGCATACTCTCCTATATTTTTGCCTAACCATGGAGCAGGCACTGGACGTGGGGCTCGTTTGGAGATTCTAGAGGCGCCGTCACCTCCTTCGTCGGTCTCACCAGTGGCTCATGACGATCGTGCTGAGCCCCTGCATGGCCTCAGTCACCTTGCTCATGCACGTTCGGCTGAACATCCAGCAACGCCGAGTGCCTCGGCGCCTCTGGCCTCTGGGTCGTCTGCCTCGACACCCCTGGCCCCTTAGCCGCCTGCCTCGGCGCCTCTGGCCTCTGGGCCGACCTCGCCTTCCCAGCCTGCCACGCCGGCTTCATCACCACCTCGGCCTGCCACGCTGGCCTCGCCTGGGCTGAGCTCGCCTGGGCCATGCTCACCTGGTTCAGGCTCGCTCTCGCCTGTGCTGACTGAGGGGTCTCCATCCCTGGCTGAGGCGTCTCCGTCGCCATCGCCCAGTCCCGTGTCGACTGAGCCCTCTCCGGCTCCTGTGGCTCCCGCAGTTCCTCGACGACCACATACGCGGAGCCGCAGTGGCATTTTTTCAGCCCAAGCAGCGTCATGATGGTACTGTTGCTTGGTTGGCTGCATGTCTGGCTGCTGCTCATGCGGATCCGGCCTTTGAGCCTCGTATGTATCAAGCTGCCCTGAGTATACCTCATTGGAGAGAGGCCATGGAACAGGAGTATCATGCTCTTCTTCGTAACAAGACATGGACTCTTGTTCCGCCACCACCTCGTGTTAATGTGTAATGCCCAGTATGTGACTATGCCTCCCACGTGTCGGGCACGACTTAAAGGCATAAGCACATACTATAATGATCTCAAGTATGGTATCTTTGCACAACTCATGTAAAAGAGGAGATGAAAATGTAAAAGAGTAGTTGGCTTACACTCGCCACGTCACTCAATGAAATACATTAACATACATCATCCAAATAACATCAGAGTCCGACTACGGACGAAGATCCAAATGAAATATACCATAAATAAATCCACACAAGGTCCCGATCATCCTAGTAAGAGCCCTACTGATCCTCGGGATAGGACACGTAGTATCAACCATGCTCTTCATCAAACTCCCCATACAACTCTGAACCACCACCTGTGTAGTTCTCAACGGTACATGCATCTGGTGTTGTGTAGAATCTGTGAGCCACAGAGGACTCAGCAATCCCGTTCCCGGGTAGCAATACTATCAAAGCCTTAGGTGTGGAAAAGGCTTAAAACAAGGTTGCAGCAGCACTAGCACTAACTTACGTGTTTAGAGCGAGAAGAGAACAAGTGCCAACGATCGTCAAAGTGATCACGAAGTGATCCTTGAAGGAAATATGCCCTAGAGGCAATAATAAAGATGTTATTTGTATTTCCTTATATCATGATAAATGTCTTTTATTCATGCTAGAATTGTATTAACCGGAAACTTAGTACATGTGTGGATACATAGACAAAAACAGTATGTCCCTAGTATGCCTCTACTAGACTAGCTCATTGATCAAAGATGGTTATGTTTCCTAGCCATAGACATGAGTTGTCATTTGATCAACGGGATCACATCATTAGGAGAATGATGTGATGGACAAGACCCATCCGTTAGCATAGCACTATGATCGTTTAGTTTTACTGCTATTGCTTTCTTCATGACTTATACATGTTCCTATGACTATGAGATTATGCAACTCCCGAATACCGTAGGAACACCTTGTGTGCTATCAAACGTCACAACGTAACTGGGTGATCATAAAGATGCTCTACAGGTGTCTCCGAAAGTATTCGTGGTGTTGGCATAGATCAATATTAGGATTTGTCACTCCGAGTGTCGGAGAGGTATCTCTGGGCCCTCTCGGTAACACACATCACAATAAGCCTTGCAAGCAAAAGACTAATGAGTTAGTCACGAGATGATGTGTTACGGAACGAGTAAAGAGACTTGCCGATAACGAGATTGAACTAGGTATGGAGATACCGACGATCGAATCTTGGGCAAGTAACATACCGATGACAAAAGGAACAACGTATCTTGTTATGCGGTTCTGACTGATAAAAGATCTTCGTAGAATATGTGGGAGCCAATATGAACATCCAGGTTCCGCTATTGGTTATTGACCGGAGATGAGTCTCGGTCATGTCTACATAGTTCTCGAACCCGTAGGGTCCGCACGCTTAACGTTTGATGACGATCGGTATTATGAGTTTATGAGTTTTGATGTACCGAAGGTAGTTCGGAGTCCCGGATGAGATCACGGACATGATGAGGAGTCTCGGAATGTTCGAGACATAAAGATTGATATATTGGACGACTATATTCGGACACCGGAAGTGTTCCGGAAAAGTTTCGGATTTAACGGGATTGCCGGAGGGGGTTACCGGAACCCCCTACGAAGGGGGATGGTCCATAGTGGGCCTTAAGGGAAAGAGAGAGGCAGCCCATAGGGCTGGCCGGCGCCCCACCTAGGGTTCCTAGTTGGACTAGGATTGGGGGGGCGCCACCTCTCCCTCTTTTCCTTTCCTTCTCTTCCTTCTTTGGTGATTCCTACTAGGAATAGGATTGCAATCCTATTCCTAGTAGGATTGCTCCTCTAGCCGCACCAAACAAGGGTCGGCCGGCCTCCCCCTTGCTCCTTTATATACGGGGGCAGGGGGGCACCCAAAGACACACAAGTTGAATTGTTCTAGCCGTGTGCGGTGCCCCCCTCCACAGAAACACACCTCGGTCATACCGTCGCGGAGCTTAGGCGAAGCCCTGCACCGGTGAATACATCATATCCGTCACCACGCCATCGTGCTGACGAAACTCTTCCGTGAAGCTCAACTGGATCAAGAGCTCGTGGGACGTCATCAAGCTGAACTTGTGCTGAACGCGGAGGTGTCGTATGTTCGGTGCTTGATCGGTTGGATCGCGAAGAAGTTCGACAACATCAACCGCGTCACTTGACGCTTCCGCTCCCGGTCTACGAGGGTACGTAGACACACTCTCCCCTCTCGTTGCTATGCATCTAGTAGATAGATCTTGCGTGATTGTAGGAAAATTTTAAAATACTACGTTCCCCAACAGTGGCATCATGAGCCAGGTCTATGCGTAGATGATATGCACGAGTAGAACACAATGAGTTGTGGGCGATACTAGTCATGCTGCTTACCAGCATGTCATACTTTTCTTCGGCGGTATTGTGAGATGAAGCGGCCCGGACCGACATTACGCGTACGCTTACGCGAGACTGGTTTCACCGTTACGAGCACTCATTGCTTAAAGGTGACTGGCGGGTGTCTGTCTCTCTCACTTTAGCTGAATCAAGTGTGGCTACGCCCGGTCCTTGTGAAGGTTAAAACAGCACATACTTGATGAAACATCGTTGTGGTTTTGTATGCGTAGGTAAGAACGGTTCTTGCTAAGCCCGTAGCAGCCACGTAAAACTTGCAACAACAAAGTAGAGGACGTCTAACTTGTTTTTGCAGGGCATGTTGTGATGTGATATGGTCAAGACATGATGAGTTATACGGTTTTGTATGAGATGATCATGTTTTGTAAAGTTATCGGCAACTGGCAGGAGCCATATGGTTGTCGCTTTATTGTATGAAATGCAATCGCCATGTAATTGCTTTA